>CAWUHX010000224.1:269136-456276 GCA_963922205.1 Romanomermis culicivorax | reverse complement strand
CACACTCTATCAGATTAAGCAGTGGTATCAACGCAGAGTACTTCTAAAAAAAACAGAACCTCTTAATTTTTCAACACAAATTTTTGTTTTTTCAACGTTAAAGTCTACAAAAATTAGCAATTTTTTAAATGAGAATATCGAATTTTTCAGACAAAATTCTAAAAAAACAAATTCTCGAATTTTTCCGAACGAATTTTTTATATGTTTAAACAAAAATCCATCAAAAATTCGCAATTTTTTTGGGAAAATTCTCAAAAAATCAGACCATTCGAATTTTTCGAATCGAATTTTGGATTTTTCAAGGAAAACTAAAAATAACAATTTTGGAAATGAAAAATTGCAACATTTGACGACAAATTAAAAAAAAAAAACAGAATTTTCGAATTTTTCGAAACAAATTTTTAATTTTTCAACGAAAAATCTACAAAAATTAGCAATTTTTTAAGGAAAAATTCAATTTTTTCAGGTAAAATTATCAAAAAAAGCAAATTTTTGAATTTTTCGGAACAAATTTTTGATTTTTCCACCGGAAAACATCAAAAATTTGCAATTTTTAAAAAAATATTTCACATTTTAGCCACAAAATTCTAAAAAAGCAGAATTTTCGAATTTATCGAAACGAATTGTCTGATTTTTCAAGCAAGCAGTTCAAAATTCGCAATTTTAGACAAAAAATCTTGTAAAAAAGTATAATTATTTTCGAATTTTTCGAAACGAATTTTTGATTTTTCAGTCAAAAGTCATCAAAAATTTGCAATTTTTAATGAAAAAATTCTAAATTTTAGCCGAAAAATTCTAAAAAAGCAGAATTTTGGAATTTTTCGAAACGAATTTTCGATTTTTCAACAAAAATTTACAGAAATTCGCAATTTTTTCAGAAAAATTAAAATTTTCGACTCCAAAATTCTCAGAGAAAACAAAATTTTCGAATTTTTCGAAAGGATTTTTTTTCAACAAAAAATGATCCAAAATTCGCATTTTTTTACGAAAAAAAGAGAACGCAAAATTCTCATAAAACAGCAGAATTTTCAAATTTCCCCAAACGAGTTTTTGTTTTTTTCAACGAAAAATCTACAAAAATTTGCAATTTTTTAAAGGAAAAATTCTTAAAAAAACAACAAAATTTCCGAATTTTTCGAACGAATTTTTGATTTTTCGACGATTAATGATCGAAAATTTGCAATTTTTTGAGGAAAATTCAAATTTTCGACTCGAAAATTATCAGAAAAAACGCAACGTTTTCGAAAGTTTCCAACAGAATTTTGGATTTTTCACCAAAAATCTACAAAAATTCGCACTTTTTTTTGGGAAAAATTCTTTAAAAAAAAATCAGAATTTTCCAATTTTTCGAAACAAATTTTGGATTTTTCAACGAAAAATAATCAAAAATTCGCAATTTTTTTTGGAAAAATTTGAATTTTCGACTCAAAAAATTTTTACTTTGGTATCGGCGTCGACGACGAAACCGCTAAAAGCTTTGCCGGTCGACGTTTTCGGATCGGAATCCGTTTTAGCCAAAACGAAAAACCAATTGGCCGGTCCACCATTCGTTATCCACATTTTTTGACCATTTAGGACGTAAGAATCGCCTTAAAAATTTTTTTACGTAAAAAACGGCAAAAATTTACATTTTTCCAAGCAAAAATTGACCAAATTTACATTTTTTCGACTAAAAAACGAGCAAATTTACATTTTTCCGACGAAAAATGGTAAAAAATCAGCATTTTTCATTGAAAAAATTGATCGAATTTAACATTGTTTCATTAAAAATTGAGGAAATTTACATTTTTTGGTCAAAAATTCAACCAAATTTACATTTATACCTTAAAAAATGGCAAAAATTTACATTTTTCTAAGCAAAAATTTATCAAATTTACATATTTTCCACTAGAATGCTAAAAATTGACCAATTTTCGTGGGAAAAAATGATCAAATTTAATTTTTTTCCATGAAAAATTGAGGAAATTTACATTTTTTCGATTAAAAAACGATTAAATTTACATTTTTCCGACGAAAAATGGTATAAAAATCAGCATTTTTCATTGGAAAAATTAACCGAATACAAAATTTTTCCATTAAAAATTGGGAAAATTTACATTTTCTCGGTCAAAAATTTAACCAAATTTACATTTATACCTTAAAAAATGGCAAAAATTTACATTTTTCCGAGCAAAAATTAATCAAATTTACATATTTTCCACTAAAATGCTAAAAATTGACCAATTTTCGTGGGAAAAAATGATCAAATTTAATTTTTTTCCCTAAAAAAATTGAGGAAATTTACATTTTTTCGACTAAAAAACGATTAAATTCACATTTTTCCGACGAAAAATGGTATAAAAATCTGCATTTTTCATTGGAAAAATTAACCGAATACAAAATTTTTCCATTAAAAATTGGGAAAATTTACATTTTCTCGGTCAAAAATTTAACCAAATTTACATTTATACCTTAAAAAATGGCAAAAATTTACATTTTTCCGAGCAAAAATTAATCAAATTTACATATTTTCCACTAAAATGCTAAAAATTGAAAAAATTTTCGTGGGAAAAAATAATCAAATTTAATTTTTTTCCATGAGAAAATTGAGGAAATTTACATTTTTTCGACTAAAAAACGACCAAATTTACATTTTTCCGACGAAAAATGGTATAAAAATCTGCATTTTTCATTGGAAAAATTAACCGAATACAAAATTTTTCCATTAAAAATTGGGAAAATTTACATTTTCTCGGTCAAAAATTTAACCAAATTTACATTTATACCTTAAAAAATGGCAAAAATTTACATTTTTCCAAGCAAAAATTCATAAAATTTATATATATTTTCGATCAAAATGCTAAAAATTGACCAATTTTCGTGGGAAAAATGATCGAATTTAATATTTTTCCAATAAAAATTGAGGAAATTTACATTTTTTCGACTAAAAAACGACCAAATTTACATTTTTCCGACGAAAAATGTTAAAAAATCAGCATTTTTCATTGAAAAAAATCGATCGAATTTAACATTTTTCCATTAAAAATTGAGGAAATTTACATTTTTTAGTCAAAAATTTAACCAAATTTACATTTATACGTAAAAAATGGCAAATATTTACATTTTTCCGAGCAAAAATTAATCAAATTTACATATTTTCCACTAAAATGCTAAAAATTGAAAAAATTTTCGTGGGAAAAAATAATCAAATTTAATTTTTTTCCATGAAAAAATTGAGGAAATTTACATTTTTTCGACTAAAAAACGATTAAATTTACATTTTTCCGACGAAAAATGGTGAAAAATCAGCATTTTTCATCGAAAAAATCGATCGAATTTAACATTTTTCCATTAAAAATTGAGGAAATTTACATTTTTTGGTCAAAAATTCAACCAAATTTACATTTATACGTAAAAAATGGCAAAAATTTACATTTTTCCAAGCAAAAATTGATCAAATTTACATTTTTTCGACTAAAAAACGACCAAATTTACATTTTTCCAACGAAAAATAGTAAAAAATCAGCATTTTTCATCGAAAAAATCGATCGAATTTAACATTTTTTCCATTAAAAATTGAGGAAATTCACTTTTTTTCGGTCAAAAATTTAAACAAATTTGCATTTTCTCTGACGAAAATTGACCAAATTTACATTTCTGAAACAATAAATTAGCGAAATTTTACATTTTTCGACGAAATTTACAAGTTTTAGACGAAAAAACTAAGAAATTAAAATTTTTCCCAGGAAAAATTGACGAAATTTCGATTAATAATTTATCAAATTTTTCATTTTTCTGACGACAAATTGACCAAATTTACGTTTTTTCGACAAAAAATTCAACAAAATTTATATTTTTTTCACAGAAAATTCATCAAATTTACATTTTTTCGACTGAAAATTAACCAAATTTACATTTTTTCGACTAAAAATTGACCAAATTTTCATTTTTTGGGATGAAAATTGACAAAATTTTCAATTTTTCGATCGAAATATTACTAAATTTACATTTTTTCAGACAAAAAATTGACTAAATTTACATTTTCTTAACGAAAAATCGACCGAATTTAAATTTTTTGGACGAAAAATTCACCAAATTTACAATTTTTGGACGAGAAATTTTGGAATTTTAATTTTCTCCGACTACAAATTCATCATTTTTGAACGGAGAATTGATCAGATTTGAATTTTTTCGAACGAAAAATTGATTAAATTGATTTTTTTTACCAAAAAATTTAACAAATTCATATTTTTAGATGAAAAAATTGACGAAATTTTCATTTTTCGACCAAAAATTAAAACAAATTTACTGGTTTTCGAATGAAAATTGACAAAGTTTACATTTTTTCGATTAAAAATTTACAAAATTTCCAATTTTTCGACCAAAAATTAAATAAATTTACATTTTTTGAACGAAAAATCTACCAAATTTACTATTTTTGAACGATAAATTTCGGGAATTTTAGTGTTTTCCGACTATAAATTTATCAAATTCACATTTTTTCGAACGAAAAATCGACTAAATTTACATTTTTAAAACGGAATATTGATCGAATTTAAATTTTTTCCGACGAAAAATCGATCAAATTTACATTTTTCGACAAAAAATTACGTTAATTTTTCATTTTTCTGACGAAAAATTGACCAAATTTAATTTTTTTCACCGAAAAATTAAACAAATTTACATATTTTCCAGAAAAAATCGACTAAATTTACATTTTTTTTTCATTAAAAATTAACTAAATTTTTAATTTTTCTGACGAAAAATTGACAAAATTTAAGTTTTTTCACCTAAAAGTTTAATAAATTCACATTTTTGGATGAGAATTTGAAAAAATTCAAATTTTTTTGATTGAAAATTGACAAAATTTTCATTTTTCCTAATGAAAATTTACCAAATTTACATTTTTTCGACCGAAAATTCACAACATTTCCGTTTTTTTTTCGAAAAAAATTCACCAAATTTGCATTTTTTCGACCACAAAGTTATCCAAATTTACATTTTTTAAACCAAAAATTTACCAAATTTGCATTTTTTGACGAAAAATTACGAAAATTTACATCTTTTGAAGGAAAAATTCAAGAAATTTTGCTTTTAAATACGAAAAATTTACCAAATTTACATTTTTTCGACCACAAAGTTATCCAAATTTACATTTTTTAAAAGCAAAAATTTACCAAATTTGCGTTTTTTGACGAAAAATTACGAAAATTTTTCATCTTTTGAAGGAAAAATTCAAGAAATTTTGCTTTTAAATACGAAAAATTTACCAAATTTACATTTTTTCGACCGAAAATAGATTGAATTAACATTTTTCCGACCAAGAATTGACGAAATTTTCATTTTTTTCGAAAGAAAATCGATCAAATTTACATTTTTTTTTCAGGAAAAATGACAAAAATTTACATTTTTCTGGGAGAAAAATTACGATAATTGACATTTTTGAACGGAAAATTAATAGAATTTCGCTTTTTAACACGGGAAATTTAAGAATTTACATTTTTTTCCGACGAAAAATTGACAAAAATTTACATTTTTTTCGACGAATAATTGAAGAAATTCACATTTTCCCAACTAAAAATCGCTCAAGTTTACTCTTTTTTGACGGAAAATTTACCAAATTTACACTTTTTCGACGAAAAATTGACGAAATTTACGTTTTTGTGGCAAAAATTTACTTTTTTTGGAGGAGAAATTACTAAAATTTCCGTTTTTTGGGGTGAAAAATTGCTAAAATTTACATTTTTCCCAGCAAAACTTGATTAAATTTACATTTTTTCGACGAAAAATTGGTCAAATTTTAATTTTTTTCCGACTGAAAATAGACAAAATCTACATTTTTGAAGCAAAAAATGACGAAAACACATTTTCCCAGGGAAATTTGAGAAAATTTCCATTTTTCTGACGAGAAAATTTGCCAAAATTTACATTTTTAAAGGCCAATTTTCATTGCTTTGTGTGAAAATTTACAAATTTTCATTTTTTTCCAACGAAAAATGCCGAAATTTCACATTTTTGAAGCGAAAAAAGACGGAAATTCACATTTTTCGCCAGAAAATTTGAGCAAATTTACATTTTTTCGACTGGAATTTCGACTAAATTTACATTTTTTTCGACGGAAAATTGGAGAAATTTTAATTTTTTAAACTAAAAATTAACGAAATTCAAATTATCTCGTCGGAAAATTGATCAAATTTAAGATTTTTTCGCCTAAAAATTAACCAAATCTACATTTTCAAAGCAAAAAATGACCAAAATTTTGGGAGAAAATTTACCAAATTTACACTTTTTCGATGAAAAATTGACGAAATTTACTTTTTGTGGCAAAAAATCGACCAAATTTACTTTTTTTGGAGGACAAACTACTTAAATTTCCGTTTTTTTGGGGTGGAAAATTGCTAAAATTTACATTTTTCCCAGCAAAACTTAATTAAATTTACATTTTTTCGACGAAAAATTGGTCAAATTTTGATTTTTTTCCGACTGAAAATAGACTAAATCTAAATTTTTGAAGCAAAAAATGACGAAAATACATTTTCCCAGGGAAATTTGAGAAAATTTCCATTTTTCTGACGAGAAAATTTGCCAAAATTTACATTTTTAAAGGCCAATTTTCATTGCTTTGTGTGAAAATTTACAAATTTTCATTTTTTTCCAACGAAAAATGCCGAAATTTCACATTTTTGAAGCGAAAAAAGACGGAAATTCACATTTTTCGCCAGAAAATTTGAGCAAATTTACATTTTTTCGACTGGAATTTCGACTAAATTTACATTTTTTTCGACGGAAAATTGGAGAAATTTTAATTTTTTAAACTAAAAATTAACGAAATTCAAATTATCTCGTCGGAAAATTGATCAAATTTAAGATTTTTTCGCCTAAAAATTAACCAAATCTACATTTTCAAAGCAAAAAATGACCAAAATTTTGGGAGAAAATTTACCAAATTTACACTTTTTCGATGAAAAATTGACGAAATTTACGTTTTTGTGGCAAAAAATCGACCAAATTTACTTTTTTTTGGAGGAGAAATTACTAAAATTTCCGTTTTTTTGGGGTGAAAAATTGCTAAAATTTACATTTTTCCCAGCAAAACTTGATTAAATTTACATTTTTTCGACGAAAAATTGGTCAAATTTTAATTTTTTTCCGACTTAAAATAGACAAAATCTAAATTTTTGAAGCAAAAAATGACGAAAATGCATTTTCCCAGGGAAATTTGAGAAAATTTCCATTTTTCTGACGAGAAAATTTGCCAAAATTTACATTTTTAAAGGCCAATTTTCATTGCTTTGTGTGAAAATTTTCAAATTTTCATTTTTTCAACGAAAAATGCCGAAATTTCACATTTTTGAAGCGAAAAAAGACGGAAATTCACATTTTTCGCCAGAAAATTTGAGCAAATTTACATTTTTTCGACTGAAATTTCGACTAAATTTACATTTTTTCGACGGAAAATTGGAGAAATTTCAATTTTTTAAACTAAAAGTTAACGAAATTCAAATTTTCTCGTCGGAAAATTGATCGAATTTAAGATTTTTTCGCCTAAAAATTAACCAAATCTACATTTTCAAAGCAAAAAATGGCCAAAATTTTGGGAGAAAATTGACTAAATTTACATTTTTCCGGCGAAAAATTGATTAAATTCACATTTTCGGACTGAAAATTGACCAAATTAACATTTTTTTGACTGAAAATTTAACAAATTTCCATTTTCAAAGCGAAAAATGGCCAAATTTTTTGGCTAAAAATCCACAAAATTTACCTTTTCTCGACGGAAAAATGACAAAATTTATATTTTTTTTCGACTCAAAATTTTCGTTTTCGCGGGAAAATTTATCAAATTCGCATTTTTTCGACTAAATATTCAAGTAAATTTGCATTTTTCCAAAGGAAAATAGAAGACATTTTAAATTTGTTCGACTAAATTTGAATTTTTTTGAGGAAAAATTGATTTTTTTGACGGAAAATTGCCAAAATTTTCATCTTTTTCGACTAAATTTGACAAAATGGACATTTTTTCAAACCTAAAATTGGCAAATTTGCTTTTTGTCGACAAAAATTTAACAACATTTACATTTTTCAATGAAAAATTGACAAAATTTACATTTTTTCGGACGAAAAATGGTTAAATTGAAATTTTTCGAACAGAAAATTTTGGAATTTAAGTAATTTTAATTTTTTTCCGACTATAAATTCGTCAAATTCACATTTTTTGAAGCAAAAAATAATCAAATTTGAATTTTCTGAACGAAAAATTGATTAAATTTAAACTTTTTTTCCCCAAAAAATCAACGTAATTTACATTTTTCTACTAAAAATTGACCAAATTTGATTTTTTTTTCTGAAAAAAATTTAGCAAATTCACATTTTTCGACTAAAAATTAACCTAATTTACATTTTTTTGACAGAAATTGAACAGAATCCACATTTTTTCGACACAAATGCAAGAAAATTTATGTTTTTCTCTTAGAAAACTAATCAGATTTACATTTTTGAACCACAAAATTGACTTAATTTACACTTTTTCCAATCAAAGATTGACAAAATTTTCAATTTTTCGACCAAAAATTAACTAAATTTCCATTTTTTTAAAAGAAAAGTTCACCAAATTTACAATTTTTGGTCGAAAAAATGAGGGAATTTTATTTTTTTTTCGACTAAAAATTGACCAAATTTACATTTTTTTCACCAAAAAATTGAACAAATTCACATTTTTCGACCAAAAATTAACAAAATTCCTATTTTTCGATCGACAAATGACCAAATTTACGTTTTTTTCACGAAAAACTACCAAAATTTACATTTTTGAACGAAAAATTGACTAAATTTACATTTTTTGAACGGAAATTTCACCAAATTTATGATTTTCGGTCGAAAAATTGAAGCAATTTTATTTTTTTCGACTAAAAATTGACTAAATTTCAATTTTTGGTCGAAAAATAGGACAAATTTTAATTTTTTCCACTAAAAATTAACCAAATTTATATTTTTTTGGACTGAAATTTAAATAAATTTACGTTTTTACGACGGAAAATTGACCAAATTTACATTTTTTCCGAAAAAAATTGAGCAAATTCAAATTTTTCCCAACAAAAGTTGACCTAAATTAAATTTTTTCGACTAAAAATTAAGTAAATTTACATTTTTTCGAGTAAAACTTATTCAAATTTAAATTTTTTTGAAGCAAAAATTAACCAAATTTAATTTTTTTCGCCGAGAAATCGACCAAATTCACATTTTCTAAAAAAGAAAAATTGAGGGAATTTCTATTTTACGGCTCAAAATTCGCCAAATTCTTGTATTTTTTGAACGAAAAATTGATCAAATTTAATTTTTATCGGCCCAAAAATCGATCAAATTTGCATTTTTCGACTAAAAATCATGAAAATTTAGGTTTTTTGCAAGAAAAATTACATTTTTTCGACGAAAAATTGACCCAATTTAATTTGTTTCAATCAAAAAATTTAACGAATTCACTTTTTTCGATGAAAAATTTAAATAAGCTTACATTTTTTCGATTGAAAATTGACAAAATTTTCAATTTTTCGACCACTAATCGACAAAGTTTACATTTTTTGAAACGAAAAATTGACCAAATTTAAATTTTTTTTCCACGAAAAATCTCCCAACTTTACATTTTTTGAACGGAATATTCACCAAATTTACAATTTTTGGTCGAAAAATTGAAGGAATTTAATTTTTTTCGATTGAAAATTGACAAAATTTTCAATTTTTTCAAATGATAATCAACTGAATCTACATTTTTTGAACGGAAAATTCACTAAATTTACATTTTTGGGCGGAAAATTCGACGAATTTTAATTTTTTCCACTAAAAACTAACCAAATTTATATTTTTTTGACTGAAATTTGTAAATAAATTTACATTCTTTGAACGAAAAATTGACCAAATTTAAATTTTTTTCCACGAAAAATCGACCAACTTTACATTTTTTGAACGGAATATTCACAAAATTTACAATTTTCGGTCGAAAAAATGGGGGAATTTAATTTTTTTCGATTGAAAATTGACAAAATTTTCAATTTTACGACCACTAATTGACAAAGTTTACATTTTTTGAAACGAAAAATTGACCAAATTTAAATTTTTTTCCACGAAAAATCGACTAACTTTACATTTTCTAAACGGAATATTCACCAAATTTACAGTTTTTGATCGAAAAATTTGAGGAATTTAATTTTTTCCCATTGAAAATTCACAAAGTTTTCAATTTTTCGACCACTAATCGACAAAGTTTACATTTTTTGAAACGAAAAATTGACCAAATTTAAATTTTTTTCCACGAAAAATCGACCAACTTTACATTTTTTGAACGGAATATTCACCAAATTTACAATTTTTGATCGAAAAACTGAAGGAATTTAATTTTTTTTCGATTGAAAATTGACAAAATTTTCAATTTTACGACCACTAATTGACGAAATTTACATTTTTTGAAACGAAAAATTGACCAAATTTAAATTTTTTTCCACGAAAAATCTCCCAACTTTACATTTTTTGAACGGAAAATTGACCAAATTTACATTTTTTTTCCACGAAAAATGGACCAACTTTACCTTTTTTGAACAGAATATTCACCAAATTAACAATTTTCGGTCGAAAAATTGATGGAATTTAATTTTTTCGATTGAAAATTGACAAAATTTTAAATTTTTTCGAAGGATAATCGACTGAATCTACATTTTTTGAACGGAAAATTCACTAAATTTACATTTTTGGGCGAAAAATTCGACAAATTTTAATTTTTTCCACTAAAAATCAACCAAATTTATATTTTTTTTGACTGAAATTTAAATAAATTTACATTTTTGAAACGAAAAATTGACCAAATTTAATTTTTTCCACGAAAAATCTCCCAACTTTACATTTTTTGAACGGAATATTCACCAAATTTACAATTTTTGGTCGAAAAATTAAAGGAATTTATTTTTTTTCGATTGAAAATTGACCAAATTTTCAATTTTTCCGAATGATAATCAACTGAATCTACATTTTTTGAACGGAAAATTCACTAAATTTACATTTTTGGGCGAAAAATTCGACGAATTTTAATTATTTCCACTAAAAACTAACCAAATTTATATTTTTTTGACTGAAATTTGTAAATAAATTTACATTTTTTGAAACGAAAAATTGACCAAATTTATTTTATTTTTCGACGAAAAATCGACCAATTTTACGTTTTTCTACTAAAAATCTTCAAAATTTACATTTTTTTGCATTCAAAATTCCCCAAATTTGCAAATTTTCAACCTTTTTTCACCGCTTTGGTTTTCGTCCCGGCGACGTCCGAACCGGCGCCCGGCTCCGTCACGCAATAGGCCGCCACCAACGGTTCTTTGGTCATCCTACCCAGGAAATTTTTCTTCTGTTCATCATTTCCGGCTAGAATGACGGGCGCTTCGGCTAAAGAATTGGCTAAAAAAATAAAAAAAAACGAGATTTTTTGGAAAAAATCGTCATTTTACACCAAAAAAACCCAGAAAATTTTACCTAAAATCGCCATTTTACACCAAAAAACCCAATATTCTACCAAAAATCGCCATTTTACACCAAAAAACCCCAAAACTTCACCTAAAATCGCCATTTTACACCAAAAACCCAAAATTTTACCTAAAACCGCTATTTTACACCACCAAAATTTTGATTTAAAATCGTCATTTTACACCGGAAAAACCCAAAATTTTACCTAAAATCGCCATTTTACACCAAAAAACCCAAAATTTTACCTAAAATTGCCATTTTACACCAAAAACCCCAAAATTTTACCTAAAATCGCCATTTTACACCAAAAAAACCCAAAATTTCACCTAAAATCGCCATTTTAATCCAAAAAACCCAAAATTTTACCCAAAATCGCCATTTTACAGCAAAAAACCCAAAATTGCCATCTAACACCAAAAAACCCCAAAATTTCACCTAAAATCGCCATTTTACACCAAAAAAACCCAAAATTTTACCTAAAATCGCCATTTTAATCCAAAAAACCCAAAATTTTACCCAAAATCGCCATTTTACAGCAAAAAACCCAAAATTGCCATCTAACACCAAAAACCCCCTAAATTTCACCTAAAATCGCCATTTTACACCAAAAAACCCAAAATTTTACCTAAAACCGCCATTTTACATCACCCAAAGTTTTATTTAAAATAGCCATTTTACACCAAAAAACCCAAAATTTTACCTAAAATCGCCATTTTAATCCAAAAAACCCAAAATTTTACCCAAAATCGCCATTTTACAGCAAAAAACCCAAAATTGCCATTTAACACCAAAAAACCCCAAAACTTCACCTAAAATCGCCATTTTACACCAAAAAACCCAAAATTTTACCTAAAACCGCCATTTTATACCGCCCAAAATTTGATTTAAAATAGCCATTTTACACCAAAATAACCCAACATCTTACCAAAAATCGCCATTTAACACCAAAAAACCCCAAAATTTTACCTAAAATCGCCATTTTACACCAAAAAACCCCATAATTTCACCTAAAATCGCCATTTTACACCAAGAACCCCAAAATTACACCTAAAATCGCCATTTTACACCGAAAAACCCAAAATTTTATCTAAAATCACCATTTAGTACCAAAAAAACCCAAAATTTACCTAAAATAGCCGTCGAAATGCCCGTGCAACCGTAGGCCAAAGCTTCGGCTACCAATGTACTTTCGATCATAGTTAAACCGGGACCGCCGTATTCGACGGGAATATCGGAATTTAAAAGTCCCAATTCGAACGATCTTTTCACCAAATCCCAAGGATATTCGCCCGTTTTATCGTAATGCGCCGCTTTGGGTAGAATTTCGTCTTTGGCGAATTTCAAAGCTAATTGTTGAATTTGCTGGGTGAAAAATACAAAAAAATCCTTCGAAAATTATTGGAAAATTCGAAAATTATGGCAAAAATTCGAAAAATCGTTCAAAAATTATGGCGAAATTGCCAAAAATCGTTCAAAAATACGTGGAAAATTCGAAAAATCGTCCGAAAATCATCGAAAAATTGGCGCCAATTTCTTACCTTTTGTTGATCGGATAAATCGAAATTTAGACCGCTAGATTCGGCGCCGGCGCCCGAATGAACGAATCGCGGAAATTTCCGGGCGATTTTTATCGGATTTAGTACTTTTTTGAACATTATAGGCAAAATTTGAAGAGATTTAGAGCCGAAAAACAAGACGACGCGAAAAATTCGAATTTATCGATTTTTGACTACAGTAGTTCGAACGTCGAGTATGGTGAAAATTTTATCCGTAGAGACCTGCGCATCAACAAACAAAATCGACACAAATTCAAAAAAGTCATCAAGAATGACCACATCTCAGGAAAATTTCTACCAATCAGCATCGTCCAACAAAATTTCCCCGAAATTTAAAATTTGCGGCGCGAAAATGCGTTCGACATGCGTTTTAATAAATTTACCTTGCGGATCGTTACAGTAGGAAAAAATTTTCACATACGGATCGATATGGGTCAAAAAATCCGATCCGCAACCTTCGACTCGAAAATTACCATTTTCGTCCGTCGTTGTCCAACCGATTTGATCGTCGGGCGTGAATTCTGTATGGATTTACGCACGAGCGTGAGAAAATTTTTCAAAAAAGCTACAGTAAGAAGAAATGAAAAAATTACTGTCTCTATCCATAAGAAAAACTTCCAAATCGGATGCCAAAGTAGCGTTGGTTTCGCAATGAGCTTTGCCGACGGCTACAACGCATTTGGTCGTGGCTTTGGAAAGTTGCCAAAAATTGATAATTAAGCATAATAAGTAGAAGCATGCTTTTCTAGCGGCCATGTTTGTTTAAGTAAAATTTCAACTAATTAAGAGAATGTTGATTCCTTTCCTTATCTTTTATTTGTGCAAAAGAGAGCATCATAAAAATTTTTATCGCTTTTCCATTTTTGTCTGTTTTGCTATTCAAATGCAAGACATTACTGTTACACATATTTCAAAATTTGATTCTGATTTACTGTAGAAGAGGTAAAGGCGCCAAAATTAAATTTTTGTCTCATTACAAACGAATTTTTAGAAACGTGGAAAAAAATTTTGAGCGTAGTTTTTATAGACGGGAGAATTTTTTTCGAAGCGAATTCTGAATGTTTCAACAATAAATGATGGAAATTCACCTTTTTTAAATCAAAAATTTAATTTTTAGATGCGAAATTTTCGTAAAATGACAAATTTATGGATGAATTTTCGATTTTTCAACAAAAAATGATCGAAATTCACGTTTTTTAATATGAAGAATCAGATTTTTAGACGCAAAAATTCTCGTAGAAAAGCAGAATTTTCAACGATATTCAAATTTTTCCCCAGCGAATTTTCGATTTTTCAACAAAAAATGACGGAAATTCACATTTTTTTAAATTGTAAAATTAAATTTTTAGACGCAAAATTTTCGTAAAATAGTAGAATTTTCAACAAATCCCAAAATTTTCGCAATCAATTTTTCAACAAAAATGACGAAAATTCACATTTTTAAAAATGGAAAATTGAATTTTTTGACGCAAAATTTCCGTAAAATAGCAGAATATCAACGAAATTCAAATTTTTGCGAACAAATTTTTAATTTTTCAACAATAAATGATGGAAATTCACATTTTTTTCAAGGAAAAATGAAATTTTTAGACGCAGAATTTTCGTAAAATAGCAGATTATCAACGGAATCCAAATTCTTGCGAACGAATCTTCTATTTTTCAACAATAAATGATAGAAATTCACATTTTTTTCAATGGAAAATAAAATTTTGAGACGCAAAATTTTCTTAAAATTGCAGAATTATGAACGAAATTCAATTTTTTCCGAACGAATTTTTCTCTTTTCCGACAAAATATGATGGAAATTCACATTTTTAAAATGAAAAATTAAATTTTTAGACGCAAAATTTTTCGTAAAATAGCAGAATTTTCATCGAAATTCAATTTTTTCCCAACGAATTTTCGCGTTTTCAAAAAAAAATGTAAATTCGCATTTTTTAAATGGAAAATTAAATTTTTAGGCGCGAAATTCTCATAGAATAGCAGAATTTTCAACGAAATTCAAATTTTTTCCCAATGAATTTTCACGTTTTCAAAAAAAAAAATGTTAATTCACATTTTTTAAATGAAGATTGAAATTTTTAGGCGCGAAATTCTCTTAGAATAGCAGAATTTTCAACGAAATTCGAATTTTTCCCAACGGATTTTCAATTTTTAACGAAAAATGATAGAAATTCACATTCTTTTTAATGAAAAAAAATTTTCAGACGCAAAATTTCCGTAAATTAGCAGGATTTTCAACGAAATTCAAATTTTTCCCATTGGATTTTCAATTCTTTTACGAAAAATGATGGAAATTCACATTTTTAAAATGAAAAATTAAATTTTTAGACGCAAAATTTTCGTAAAATAGCAGAATTTTCAAAGAAATTCAAATTTTTCCCAACGAATTTTCGCGTTTTCAAAAAAATGGGAATTCACATTTTTTAAATAAACAATTAAATTTTTAGGCGCAAAATTCTCATAGAATAGCAGAATTTTCAACAAAATCCAAATGTTTTGCAGCGAATTCGTGATTTTTCATTCGAATTTTGCACGCAAAATTCAAATAAAACAGCAGAATTTTTTCGGCATGAATTTTTGACTTTTCAACGAATAATCCAGAAAAATTGCATTTTTTTGGTAGAAAATTCGAAGATTTGACCAAAAATTTTCAGCAAAAGCAAAATTTACGAATTTTTCGAAGCGAATTTTCTATTTTCAACGGAAACTCTTGAAAAAATAGCCATTTTTTGATGAAAACTTCGAATTTTTCCCCCAAAATTCTAAAAAACACAATTTTCGACAAAATTCATATTGTTCGGAACAAATTTTTGATTTTTCGACGAAAAATCATCAGAACTATGCAATTTTTCAAGAAAAATTCTTTTTTTGACGCCAAAGCAGAATTTTTTAATTTTTTCAAACGAATTATTTTATTTTTCAGAAAAAAATCTGCAAAAATTCAAATTTTTTCGATGAAAAATTCACATTTTTCCGGCAAGATCCTCAGAAAAACAGAATCTTCGAAACGAATTTTGTGATTTTCTAACCATAAAGTTCAAAAAGTCGAAATTTTAGACAGAAAATTCTCATAAAACAGCATAATTTTCGAATTTTACGGAACGATTCTTGGTTTTTTACTCAAAAATCTTCAAAAGTCAGCAATTTTTCTGATGAAAAATTCTAATATCTGACGCGAAATTCTCATAAAACAAAAAAAATTTGAGTTTTTCGAAAAGAATTTTTTATTTTTCTAGAAAAAATCTACAAAAATTCCAGCAGAAATTATAATTTTTGACTCAAAATTATCATAAAAAACAGAATTTTCAAGTTTTTCAAAACAAATTTATGATATTTAAACCGAGAATCTACAAAATTTGCAATTTTTTGGTGAAAAATTCGAATTCCTGTCTTAAAATTGTCAGAAAAAAACAGAATTTTCAATTTTTCCGAAACAAATTTCTAATTTTCCAACGAAAAATTATTTAAAATTCACAACTTTTTGATCAAAAATTCAAATTTTTTGGGCAAAATCCTCAAAGAAGCAAAATTTTCGAAACAAATTAACGAAAAATCTACAAAAATTCGCAACTTTTTGATGAAAAATTTGAATTTTTGACGCAAAATTCTCGAGAAAACAAGAAAATTCTGAATTTTCTGAGAAGAATTTTTGATTTTTCAAGGAAAAATCTACTAAAATTCCCAATGTTTTTGCAAAAGCTCGAATTTTTGACCCAAAATTCTCAGAAAAAAAAATTCGTATTTATCGAAAGGAATCTGATTTTTCAAGCAAAAAGTTAAAAATTCGCAATTTCAGACACAAAAATCTTATAAAAAACACAATTTTTGATTTTCCCGAAACGAATTTCTAATTTTTCAACAAAAAATAATCCAAAATTCACAATTTTTGGGAAAAATCCGAATTTTTGACGCAAAATTTAAAAAACAGAATCTCCGAAACGAATTTTGTGATTTAAAATAACAGCAAAATTTTCGAATATTTCGCGATGACTTCTTGGTTTTTTAATCAAAAATCTACAGAAATTGGCAATTTTTCTTATGAAAAATTCGAATTTTTCACGCAAAATTGTCATAAAACACCAGAATTTTCGACCAAATTCAGATTTTTCGGTACAAATTTTTTAATTTCGAAAGAAAAAATGATTGAAAATTTTCATTTTTTCGCAAAAAAAATCAAATTTTAGACGCGAAATTCTTAGAAAATACCAGAATTTTCAATTAAATTCAACTATTTTGAGTGGAATTCTTGATTTTCCATTGAAAAAAATGATAAAAATTCACAAATTTTCTCATAAAAATTGGATTTTCAGACTCAAAATCCTCATGAAACTGAATTTCCAAAAAACAAAATTTTTTTTAATAATGAAATTCGGAATTTCGTTGCGAAAAAATGCGAATTTCGATCATTTTTCATTAGAAAATTAAATTTTCGTTGAAAAATTTGAAATTCAATGGCGAAAATTTGAATTTCTTTTATCGAAAAATGAGAATTTCGAAAATTTTTTTCTTAAAGACTTTGAATTTCCGGGATGAAAGTTTGAATTTTTTCCATTGAAAAAATTCGAATTTCGATCATTTTTCATTAAAAAAATGGAATATTTGTTTCAAAAATTCGAATTTTTGCGCCAAAAATTTGAATTTCGACGGGTAAAATTCGAATTTTTCATTTTAAAAATGCATATGTCGATAATTTTTCGTTAGAAAATTTGAATTTCGACGTTTAAAATTCGAATTATTTCGTGAAAAATGCGACTTTCAACCTTTGAAACTCAAATTTTTTCATCAAAAAAATATGAATTTCGATTTTTTTTCGTTAAAAAACTTGAATTTCGACGTGTAAAATTCAAATTTTTCCATCGAATAAATAAGAATTTTAATAATTTTTCGTTGAAAAAATTTGGATTTCGACGTTCAAAATTTGAATTTTTTGGAACGAATTCTTGACATTTTAACGTAAAATGATGGAAAAAATTTACATTTTTTCGAATGAACAATAATTTTTATATCGAAATTCGAAAATTTTTTTGTCATTTTTTATAAATTTTCGTAGAAAATGTCGACTTTTTAAAAAAAATTTTTTGCGAATTTTATTTTGGATCAGTTTTCTTCATTTTTTCAACATTTTTTTAATAATTTTTTCGTAAATTTTCTTCATATTTTCAAAAAAAATTATCATTTTTTGGAATTTTGGTTTTTTTTCTTTTTTTAATCATGTGGAAATTTTGTTTTTTTTTGCTCAAAAAATGATAATTTTTTTATAAAAAATATCATTTTTTGTGGAAATTTTGTTTTGTCTCCTTTTTAAAAATGATAATTTTTTGGGAAAAAATATTTGTGGAAATTTGGTTTTTTTCTATTTTTTTTTTAATTTTAATTTTTCTTCATTTTTTCAACTAAATTTATATATAAAACGATAGTTTTCCATAATTTTTATTTTATTTTTTCGACATTTCTGTGTGAAATTTTTATTTTTCTTCATTTTTCCAAAAATTTCCATAAAAATGGTAATTTTTAGTTTTTTGTAAAATTTTCATTTTGTTTATTTTTCAACAAAATTTTCATAAAAAATGACAATTCTCATTTTATTTTTTCGAAATTTTTGTGTAAAATTTTGATGTTTAGGAGTTTTTTGTCGACTTTTTTCATTTTTTTCAACAAATTTTCTATAAAAAATGATAATTTTTAATAATTCCAATTTTTTCGTAGAATTTTAATTTTTCTGAAATCTTGTTTTTTTTTCTTTTTTCAAAAATCATAATTTTTTCTGAAAAACAGTTCATTTTTCGAGGAAATTTAGTTTTCTTAATCTTTTTTTTTCAAAAAATGTTTTTAGAAAAAATTATCATTTTTTATAGAAATTTTATTTCTTTTGTATTAAATTTTGTTTTTTCCCTTCTTTTTTCCAAAAATTAATAATTTTTTTCAGAGAAAAAATCATTTTTATGGAAATTTTAGTTTTTTCTCTTTTTAAATGATAATTTTTTAGAAAAAAAATTTGTATGGAAATTTTGTTCTTTTCTTTTTACAATGGTAATTTTTTTTGGAAAAATTACGTTTTCTTATGGAAACTTTGTATTTTTCTTTTTTTTTGTCGATTATCTTCATTTTTCCAACAAAATTTCCATAAAAAATTATAATTTTCATTAATAGTTTCTATTTTTTGAATTTAATTTTTTTTTGTAAAATTTTGATTTTTCCGTACTTTTGCTCGATTTTCTTCAAATTTTTTTCAACAAAATTTCTATAAAAAATGAAAAATTTTCTGAAAAAAATTATCATTTTTTGGGGAAATTTTTTTTCCTGAAATTTTATTTTTCCTTTTTTTTAATTTTTCAGTGTTTTTTTTAATTTTTGTTGGTTATTTTTAATTTTTTAAATTTTTTTCCGCAGATTCAATTCGGAATATCCGGCGAAAAAATTGATGCGGGACGCCAAAATGACATCATATCGTGAAATGACGTCATATCGTGGGAATTTAAAATTTTCTTGCTGACGTCAAAAAATCAAATTTTTTGCTGTAAAATTTACAATATTTTAGTTTTTTCTATGCATTTTAATGTTCAATTATATGTTATATTTGCTCAATTCATATAATAAAATTTAGAATTTTTAATTTTTGAGAAATTTAAAAAAAGAATTTTTTAAATATTCGCAAAAATTTTCCCTCAAAATTTGGAATTTTGCTCTCAAAAATACCAATTTTGTGTGAAAAATTCTGCATCTTATTTCAAAAGTAGAATTTTGATGTAAAAAAATCGAATTTGTGTCGTTTTTCTTTCAAAAAACAAGAATTTATTTTTCGAAAATTCTACTTTTCTATGGGAATTTTCAAATTCAAATTTTCTGAAGTTTCATTATTTTTTGATGAAAAACCGATTAATTCTTTTCGAAAAATAGGAATTTAGCTCGAATTTCTACTTTTTATGAGAATTTTTTGTGTGAAATTTGAATTTTAGAATCGAAAATTTTTGGATTTCTGCCTTTTTTTAAAATAAAAAATCGAAGACTTTGCCTTGAAAAATTCAAAATTCTATTTTTCTATGTCGAATGTATATAAAAAATTTGAATTTTAGGTCGAAAATTCGAATTTTTAAATTGGAAACTTTGAATTTCTGAAATTTTTCCCCTAGAAATGCGAAATTCTACTTTTGTTTGTGAATTTTTTGTCGAAAACCCGAATTTTCTATTTTTGAATTTATGCCATTTTTTAACAAAATGAAGAATTTTTTTCTTGAAAAATTTAAAATTCAACTTTTCTATATGTTAATTTTTTTGTCAAAATTGGAAATTTTAAATCCTAGAATTTCAGAATTTCTGTAATTTTTTTTTGTTCGAGGATTTAAAATTCGTCTTGAAAAATTTAAAATTCTATTTGTGTATATAAAATTTATATCAAAAATTCGAATTTTTAAATTTGAAATTCTAGAATTTCTGTCATTTTTTTCTTCATTCAAGAATTTTAGAATTCGTTTCGAAAAATACAAAATTCAAATTTTCTATGCGAAATGTTTTGTCGAAAATTCGAATTTTTAAATTGAAAAGTTTTGCATTTCTGTCATTTTTCTTACCAAAAATTGAAAATTTTACTCTTCTGTGAGAATTTTTTGTCAGAAATTTGAATTTTTGTTCAAAAATTTTAGAAATCGTTTTAAAACATTCAAAATTTTTTTTTTTGGATGGGAAATTTCTATCAAAAATTCGAATTTCCGTCGAAAAATTTTAATTTTGAAAGTTTAGAATTTCTGTCAATTTTTGGTTCATAAATTTAAAATTCGTTTTAAAAATGCAAAATCTTTTTTTTGTATGTGAAATTCCTATCGAAAAGTCGAATTTTCAAATTATAATTTTTTGATTTTCTCCCATTTTTTCTTCCCAAAAATTCAAAATTCCATTTTCTAGCTGAATTTTCCGTCAAAAACTTGAATTTTTGAATTTGAAATTCTAGAATTTTTGTCGTTTTTTTGTTTTGAAATTTAGAATTCGTTTTGAAAAATTCAAAATTCAGTTTTGATATGTGAAATTTCAATCAAAAATTTGAATTTTTTAATTTACAAATTTTTGAATTTCTTTCATTTTTTCCTGTTCAAATATTAAAAATTTGTTGTGAAAAATTCAAAATTCTATTTTTCTACGTGAATTTTCCGTTAAAAATTCCAATTTTCAAATTTAAGAAATGAAGGAATTAGCCAAGAAGGAAGAAAAAATTAAAAAAAAAACAAGAAAAACAGAACGAAAACGAAAAATAAAAGCCAGAAGAAAACAAACGATAAAAAATAAAAAAAGGAGAAGAAAATATAAATCAGGTAGAAAAGTATAAACTAAAAAACAAAAACAGAAAAAAAGAATAAGGATAAAAAAGAAAAACAGGAAAAAAAACATAACAAAAAATAAACAAAAACAGAGAGAAAAGAAAAAACAAAGAAAAAGAAAGAGGAGAAAACGAAAAAAACAAAACAAAAAAACATAAAAGAAAGGCAAAGAAAAAGAGAGACAAAAAAAGAAAGAAAAAAATTTCAAAAAATATAAAAGAAAAAAAACAGAAAAGAAAAGAAAAGCAAAGAAAAAAGACAAGAAAAAGAATAAAAAAATTTCAAAAAATAAAAATTATAAATAGAAAACAATAAAAAAGAAAAGCAACAAAAAAAGACAAGAAAAAGAAAGAAAAAATTTTCAAAAAATACAAAAAAGCAAAGAAAAAAGACAAGAAAAAGAATAAAAAAATTTCAAAAAATAAAAATTATAAACAGAAAACAATAAAAAAGAAAAGCAACAAAAAAAGACAAGAGAAACAAAGAAAAAAATTCCAAAAAATACAAAAAAAAGCAAAGAAAAAAGACAAGAAAAAGAATAAAAAAATTTCAAAAAATAAAAATTATAAAAAGTAAACAATAAAAAAGAAAAGCAACAAAAAAAGACAAGAGAAACAAAGAAAAAAATTCCAAAAAATACAAAAAAAAGCAAAGAAAAAAGACAAGAAAAAGAATAAAAAAATTTCAAAAAATAAAAATTATAAACAGAAAACAATAAAAAAGAAAAGCAACAAAAAAAAAGACAAGAGAAACAAAGAAAAAAATTCCAAAAAATACAAAAAAAAGCAAAGAAAAAAGACAAGAAAAAGAATAAAAAAATTTCAAAAAATAAAAATTATAAAAAGTAAACAATAAAAAAGAAAAGCAACAAAAAAAAGACAAGAGAAACAAAGAAAAAAATTCCAAAAAATACAAAAAAAAGCAAAGAAAAAAGACAAGAAAAAGAATAAAAAAATTTCAAAAAATAAAAATTATAAAAAGTAAACAATAAAAAAGAAAAGCAACAAAAAAAGACAAGAGAAACAAAGAAAAAAATTCCAAAAAATACAAAAAAAAGCAAAGAAAAAAGACAAGAAAAAGAATAAAAAAATTTCAAAAAATAAAAATTATAAAAAGTAAACAATAAAAAAGAAAAGCAACAAAAAAAGACAAGAGAAACAAAGAAAAAAATTCCAAAAAATACAAAAAAAAGCAAAGAAAAAAGACAAGAAAAAGAATAAAAAAATTTCAAAAAATAAAAATTATAAATAGTAAACAATAAAAAAGAAAACAAAAAAAAGACAAGAGAAACAAAGAAATAATTTCCAAAAAATACAAAAGAAAAAAAAACAGAAAAGAAAAGAAAAGCAAAGAAAAAAGACAAGAAAAAGAATAAAACATTTTCAAAAAATTAAAGAGAAAAAACAAAAAAAAGCAAAAGAAGCAAAGAAGAGCAAAAAAAATTAAGAAAAAGACAAACAAAAAAGACAAGAAAAAAATTTTTTCTGATGAAGAACAAAAAATGGCAAAAGAAAAATATGAGCAAAAATAAAAAGAATTTCCAAAAATGGTCATGATTATTTTATTAGTGGCATAATTCAATCAAAAATGATAATTAATCAATAATTTTTATATCAAAATGTAGCTTTTAATAAGATCTATCGATTGATATAAGTTTTATAATTGTTCAACATTTAAAAAAAATCCTAATTTTTTAGATAATTAGTATCAAAATTACTTTTTTTCCACTCAAAATTGAAACTTTATATTTTATACTCTAAAAAAGGATTATATTTGGCAGCTAGCCAACTTTGCTTTTTTAATACCAAAAAGTTCGTTCTAGAAGATGCTCCATTCTTAAATAATGATAAGAAAATCTACTTTTCCAGGCTGCAACTTTTCTTCCTCAAGATTTCTAGATGAGCAAAAAATCGAAAAAAGCAGGCTCATCTTTCTTACTATGTCTCGCTCTTCCGCTCAAAAAGACATTCTTATCAATTTTAGAACGTGTAGATAAGTGCTTTTCGAGCAATCTCTAGCCGCCCAATTAGAGGACAATTTTCATTTCTCTCTTGTTGATAATCATGTTTTTTTATTTGTTACAGTAAGATTGGAGGGGAATATGTTCATCAAGTTGTTGGAAAATCTCTAGGGAGGTAGTTATTTTGTGGAGAAAAAATCTACAAAAATATATTAAAAAGATAGATCTCGTTGAGCTGTACAAGAATATGCTAATTTTATGTCTTGATTATTGTTTTTGATTGAGTTATGATCTGTCAAAGTTTTGATAGTTTTCAATTTTGCTCGTCAATTAATGTAATTTTTCCTTGAATTCCAAGGATGATCACCGTGTTCTTTGTCATCTAATGATATCAATAAAGGTATCAAAAAATAGATCTTTTTGAGATCTACAAGATAAGGCTAAGTTTGTTCTTTAATCATTCTTTTTGATTGAGTTGTGATCTGTCAAAATTTTGATATTTTTCAATTTTGTTCATTAATGATTATAATTTTGCCTCGATTTCCAAGGATGATCACTGTGATTTTTGTCATCTAATAAAATTAATAAAGGTATCAAAAGATAGATCTTTTTAAGATCTACAAGATAAGGCTAAGTTTATGCTTTAATCATTTTTTTTTGACTGAGTTATGATCTGTCAAAGTTTTGATATTTTTCAATTTTGTTTGTCAACGATTATAATTTTTCCTTGAATTCCAAGGATGATCACCGTGATTTTTGTCATTTAATAATACTAATAAAGATATCAAAAAATAGATCTTTTTGAGATCTACAAGATAAGGCTAAGTTTGTGCTTTAATCATTCTTTTTGATTGAGTTATGATCTGTCAAAGTTTTGATAGTTTTCAATTTTGCTCGTCAATTAATGTAATTTTTTCTCGATTTCCAAAAATGATCACTGTGATTTTTGTCATCTAATAATATCAATAAAGGTATCAAAGCATAGATCTTTTTGAGATCTACAAGATAAGGCTAAGTTTATGCTTTAATCATTTTTTTTGACTGAGTTATGATCTGTCAAAGTTTTGATATTTTTCAATTTTGTTTGTCAACGATTATAATTTTTCCTTGAATTCCAAGGATGATCACCGTGATTTTTGTCATCTAATAATATCATAAAAGGTATCAAAGCATAGATCTTTTTGAGATCTACAAGATAAGGCTAAGTTTGTGCTTTAAGCATTTTTTTGACTGAGTTATGATCTGTCAAAGTTTTGATATTTTTCAATTTTGTTTGTCAATGATTATAATTTTGCCTTGAATTCCAAGGATGATCACCGTGATTTTTGTCACCTAACAATATTAATAAAGGTATCAAATGATAGTTCTTTTTGAGATCTACAAGATAAGACTGAGTTTGTTCTTTAATCATTCTTTTTGACTGAGTTATGATCTGTCAAAATTTTGATATTTCTCAATTTTGTTTGTCAATGATTAGAATTTTTCCTTGAATTCCAAGGATGATCACCGTGATTTTTGTCACCTAACAATATTAATAAAGGTATCAAATGATAGTTCTTTTTGAGATCTACAAGATAAGACTGAGTTTGTTCTTTAATCATTCTTTTTGACTGAGTTATGACCTGTCAAAATTTTGATAGTTTTCAATTTTGCTCGTCAATTAATGTAATTTTTCCTTGAATTCCAAGGATGATCACCGTGTTTTTTGTCATTTAATAATACTAATAAAGGTACCAAAAGATAGATCTTTATGAGATCTACAAGATTATGCTAAGTTTGTGCTTTGATCATCTTTTTTGATGGTGTTGTGATCTGTGAAAGTTTTGATAGTTTTAAATTTTGTTTGTCAATTATAATTTTTTCTTAAATTCCAAGAATGATCTCCGGAAATTTGATTATCAAAAGATAATGAACAAAGTAGTTATGGATAGATCATGTCAAGATCTACAAGATTATGCTAAGTTTGTGTTTTAATAATTTTTTTTGACTGAGTTATGATCTGTCAAAGTTTTGATATTTTTCAATTTTATTTGTCAATTATTATAATTTTTTCTTAAATTCCAAGAATGATCTCGCGAAATTTCGTCATTAAAAGATATTGAATAATATGTTTATGGATAGACCTTGTCAAGGTCCACGAAATGATTCTAATTTGAAATCTTGATCGTAGTTTTTGATTGAGTTATGATCTGTCAAAGTTTTGACAGTTTTCAATTTTGTACATCAAATAAAATTTTTCCTTAAATTCAAAAAGTGATTTCGAGGATTTTTATCATCAAATGATATTAAATAAGGTATTAAACGATAGATCTTATCAAAATCTACAAGATTATGCTAAGTTTATGCTTTGATCATTTTTTTTGATCAAGTTATGATCCTTCAAAGTTTTCATAGTTTTTAATTTAGCTTGTTAATCAACGTAATTTTTCCTTAAATTTCAAGGATGATCTCTGAACTTTTGCCATGAAAGTATCTTGAATCAGATATCAAACAAAAGGTTTTGTCACGATTTACAAGATTATGCTAATTTTATGCTTTGGTAATAATTTTTGATTGATTTAGGATTTCTGAAAAATGTGATATAGTTTGAATTTTGTGTTCAATATTGATAATTTATTCATACATTTCATCATTGATTTTGAGATTATATTGTCTTGAATTAGATTTCAAAAGATAGACCTCGTCAATCTGTACAATAATATGCTATTTTTATGTATTGATCATCAATTTTAATTGAGTTATGATCTTTCAAAGTTTTGAGATTTTTCAATTTTGTCCGTCAATTATCATAAATTTCCTTTTAATTCCACAGATGATCCCTGGAGTTTTTATCAGCAAAGCATGTTAAGTAAAAAATCAAAGATAGATTTCAACGAGATCTACAAGAATATGCTAAATTTATGTTTTGATAATTCTTTTTGATTCAGTTATGATCTGTCAAAGTTTTGATGGCTTCAATTTTGTTCTTTAATTATCATATCTTTCCCCGAACTCCAAGGAGCATTATTATCATCTAATGATAAATAATAAGTGTTCAAACGATAGATCTTTTCATGATCTACAAGATTATGCTAAGTTTGTACTTTAGTCATCTTTTTTGATGGAGTTGTACTCTGTCAAAGTTTTGATATTTTTCAATTTTGTTCATCAATTAACATAATTTTTTCTTAAATTCCAAGGATGATCTTTGAGTTTTTGTGGTTAAAATATCTTGAATAACATATCAAACGAAAGGTCGTGTCACGATCTACAAGATTATGCTAATTTTGTGCATGGCTCGTGATTTTTCATTGAGTTATGATCTCTGAAAAATGTGATATAGTTTGAATTTTGTGTTTAATATTGATAATTTATTCATACATTTCCTCACTGATTTCGATATTATATTGTCTTGAATTAGATATCAAAAGATAGATCTCGTGAATCTGTACAATAATATTCAACTTTAATGTCTTGATAATCTTATTTGATGGAGTTATGATTTGTCAAAGTTTTGATAGTTTTGAAGTCTGTTCACCAATTATAATTTTTCCTTTAATTCCAAGCCTGACTTTTGGGGCTCTTATCATCAAAGAATAATAAATATAATATTGAACGATAGATCTCGTCAAAATCTTTAAGATTATGCTGATTTGAAATCCTGATCATCATTTTTGATTGGGTTATGATCTCTGAAAAATGTGAATATTGTGTTCAGTATTGATAATTTTTTAATAAACTTCAACTAGAGTCCTTAAATGGTGTTTATTTAAGTATCTTGAATAACATATCAAACGATAGATCTCGTCAAGATCTACAAGATTGTGCTATTTTAAAATCTTGATCATCTTTTTTGATAGAGTTATGATCTCTGAAAAATATAAATATCAAGGTTGATGTCGATAATTTTTTCAAAAAATCCTACTATAATCTTCGAAGGGTTCTTATCAAAATATCTTGAAAAGCATATCAAACGATAGATCCCGTCGCGATCTGCAAAGTTATGCTCGTTTGAAATCTTTGTCATCATTTTTGATAGAGTTATGATCTCTGAAAAATATAAATATCAAGGTCAATGTTGATAATTTTTTCAAAAAATCCCACTATAGTCTCCAAACGGTTCTTATCAAAATATCTTGAAAGCATATCAAACGATAGATCTCGTCTTAATGTACAAGATTATGCTATTATAAAATCTTAATCATCATTTTTGATAGAGTTATGATCTCTGAAAAATATAAATATCAAGGTTGATGTCGATAATTTTTTCAAAAATTCCTACTATAGTCTTCAAACGGTTCTTATCAAAATATCTTGAAAAGCATATCAAACGATAGATCTCGTCTTAATGTACAAGATTATGCTATTTTAAAATCTTGATCGTCATTTTTGATAGAGTTATGATCTCTGAAAAATATAAATATCAAGGTTGATGTTGATAATTTTTTCAAAAATTCCTACTATAGTCTTCAAACGGTTCTTATCAAAATATCTTGAAAAGCATATCAAACGATAGATCTCGTCTTAATGTACAAGATTATGCTATTTTAAAATCTTGATCGTCATTTTTGATAGAGTTATGATCTCTGAAAAATGTAAATATCAAGGTCAATGTTGATCATTTTTTCAAAAAATCCTACTATAGTCTTCAAACGGTTCTTATCAAAATATCTTGAAAAGCATATCAAACGATAGATCTCGTCGCGGTCTGCAAAGTTATGCTCATTTGAAATCTTTGTCATCATTTTTGATTGAGTTATAGTGCGTCAAAGTTTTGATGTTTTCAATTTTGTTATTATTTGTCATAATTTTGTCCTAAATTCTAAGGATATTTCTGAGAATGTTTGATCTGAAGCATATTGAACAAGGTATAAAAAGATATATCGAATTAAAATCTACTAGATTATGCTAATTTTATGCTTTGATGATCATTTTTGATCGAGTTATGGCCTTTGAAAGTTTTGGTATTTCTAGAATTTTTTTCAATAATTTTCATAAAACTTGAAAAAATCTTTCTTAATTTAAACTTCTAAAATTTTTTAGAATCTATATCAATAGATAGATCTCGACAAATGCTATATTTTTATATTAAAATTGGAAATCAATTATTATTTTTCAAGGGATATTATATCCTTGATAAGATAACAAAAAATCGAGAATCGTTTTCTAGAAACATCTAAAGAATTCAAAAAAATGTTTTTTCTCTAATTTTTGAAATTTAAAAAAAAAATTCAAAACTGATATCAATCGATAGATCTTATCAAAATTTACATTCTAACGTAAAAATTATTCTACAATCATCATTTTTGATGGAATTACGTCACAAATAAAATAATCAAGAATTATGAGAATTTTTTAGATTTTTGAAAAATTATGACGTCAGCAAGAGGGCATGAAAATTTTTGAAATATTAAAATCCATGATCTTGATTTTGATTAAGAACTTGATTGATCAGATGACTTGGCTGATGATGTCATTTCTGAAAGTTTTCCAAATTTCCATGATTCTGCATGATTCTCTTGATGACGTCATTTTATCACATTAAAAATTGAAATTTCCATGATTCTACTGATGAGGTCATTTTTTGCAAAAATTAGGAAATTATGCATAATTCTGCTGATGACGTCATTTTTTAGCACATGAAAAATTGAAAATTTTGCATGAATTTGTTGATGACGTCATTTTTTGCACACGAAATTTTGCGTGATCTGGTGATGACGTCATTTTTGAGAATTTTTCAAAGTTTCATGATTCTGTTGGTGGCATCATTTTTTGCACTTTAAAAATGGGAAATTTTGCATGATTCTGCTGATGACGTCATTTTGGAAAAATTTTAAATTTCCATGATTCTTTCGATGACGTTATTTTTCGCACATGAAAATTTATAATTGTCCATGATTCTGTTGATGACGTCATTTTCTTCACACGTAATTTTTGAAATTTTGCATGATCCTGTTGATGACGTCTTTTTCGAAAATTTTTCAAATTTCCATGATTCTGATGATGACGTCATGTTTCACATCAAAAATTCCAAATTTCCATGAGTTATGACGTCATTTTTTCACATGAAAATTTGGAAATTTTTGGAGTTTCGCTTGATTTCTGCTGATGACGTCATTTCTCCTGCTTATGACGTCATTTTTTTCACAACAAATTTTGTAAGTTTCCATGATTTCACAGATGACGTCATGTTTTGCTCGTGGAAAATTGGAAATTTCCCATGAATCTGCTGATGACGCCAGTTTTGGCACATGAAATTTTGGAAATTCTGCATTATTCTATTGATGACGTCATTTTTTGAACATCAAAAATTGGAAACTTTCCATTCAAAAAAAAATTCTTCAAATTTCCCATGAATCCGCTGATGACGTCATTTTTCCTGTTGATGACGTCATTTTTAAAAATTTTGCATGAATCTGCTGATGACGTGTCATTTTTTGCACATGAAAAATTGGAAATTTTCCATGATTCTGTTGATGACGTCATTTTTGAAAATTTTTCAAATTTTGCATGAATCCGCTGATGACGTCATTTTTCCTGTTGATGACGTCATTTTTGAAAATTTTTCAAATTTTGCATGAATCTGCTGATGACGTCATTTTTTGCACATGAAAAATTGGAAATTTTCCATGATTGTGTTGATGACGTCATTTTTAGCACATGAAAATTTGGAAATTTTGGAAATTTTGCATGATTCTGTTGATGACGTCATTTTTTGCGCATTAAATTTCGGGAATTTCCATGATTGTGTTGATGACGTCATTTTTTTGGCACATGAAAATCATTCATACTGTAGATTATCAGGAGTCCCATTTGGATTTTTTTTTCTCCAATAATCTAATCATTCTAGAAGAGAAATGGAAAATCTGGGATTCTAGAGAATCTGGAGACAACAAGATAAAAAAATTCCTACTTGGACTTTTTCCATGTGCCTAATTTGCATATGGGACTCTAACCAAGCATAAAATTTGATTAAGGCTTCTTTTTGGAGTATGGATTTTTGATTATCAAGGAAATGTTTTTCTTTTTTTCTTTCTTTTTCTTCTTGTTTTTTTCTTTTTTTCTGTTTATCTTTTTGTTTTTTTTGTTTATTTCTTCTTTTCTTCTTTTTCCTTTTTTTTGTTTTTTGTATTTGTTGTATTTTTTTCTTTTCTAATTTTCTTTTTCTATTTTCTTGCTTTTTTTGTTATTTTTCTTGTTATTTTTGTTCATCTTTTTCTTTTTTCCTGCTTTCTTTTTTTTGTCTTTTCTTCTTTTATTCCTTTCTTTTTTTCATTTTTTTCTTTGTTCTTTTTGCTTTTTTTCCTCTTATTTGTTTGCTTTTTCCTTGTTTTCTTGTTTTTGTTTTTCTTCTTTTTCTCTTCTTTTTTTTTCTTTTTTTGTTCTTTTTTTGTTTTTTTTTCTTTTTTCTTTTTGCCTTCTTCTTTCTTTTTGATTTTTCTTCTGGTTTTTATTTATCTTTTCCTTTTTTCATTCTTTACCTTGTTTCTCTTTTTCTCTTTCTTTTCTTTTCTTTTTCTGTTTCTTTTTCTGTTTCTTTTTTCTTTTTGTTTTTTTCTTCTCGTGTTTGCTTATCTTTTTCTATTTTCTTTTTTCTTTTCTTGTTTTCTTGTTTTTGTTTTTTTCTCTTTTTTCTTCTGTTTTCCTGTTTCTTTCTTTCTTTTCTTTTTTTCGTTTTTCTTCTTGCTCCTTTTCTTATTGTTTTTGCTTATGTTTCCCTACTTTCCTTTTTTCTTTTGTTTTGCTTCTTTTTCTTCGTTTTGATTTTTTTCTTTTTTTCTGCTTCTTTTTTTTTCTTTCTTTTCTTTTGTTGTATTTTTTGTTTTTTTTGTTTATTTCTTCTTTTTCCTTTTTTTTGTTTTTTTGTATTTTTTCTTTTCTAATTTTCTTTTTCTCTTTTCTTCCTTTTTTTGTTCTTTTTCTTCTTATTTTTGTTTATCTTTTTCTTTTTTCCTGCTTTCTTTTTTTGTCTTTTCTTCTTCTTTTTTTTGTCTTTTCTTCTTTTATTCTTTTATTCCTTTCTTTTTTTCATTTTTTCTTTGTTCTTTTTGCTTTTTTTCTTCTTATTTGTTTGCTTTTTCCTTGTTTTCTTGTTTTCTTGTTTTTTTTTCTTCTTTTTCTCTTCTTTTCTTTTCTTTTTTTGTTATTTTTTCTTTTTTCTTTTTGCTTGGATTTTTGATTATCAAGGAAATGTTTTTCTTTTTTTCTTTCTTTTTCTTCTTATTTTTGCTTATTTTTTCTTGTTTTCTTTTTTTTGTTGTATTTTTTGTTTTTTTGTTTATTTCTTCTTTTCTTCTTTTTCCTTTTTTTTTGTTTTTTGTATTTTTTCGTATTTTTTTCTTTTCTAATTTTCTTTTTCTCTTTTCTTCCTTTTTTTGTTCTTTTTCTTCTTATTTTTGTTTTTCTTTTTCTTTTTTCCTGCTTTCTTTTTTTTGCCTTTTCTTCTTTTATTCCTTTCTTTTTTTCATTTTTTTCTTTGTTCGTTTTGTTTTTTTTCCTCTTATTTGTTTGCTTTTTCCTTGTTTTCTTGTTTTAATATTTCTTCTTTTTCTCTTCTTTTTCTTTTTCTCTTCTTTTCTTTTCTTTTTTTGTTATTTTTTCTTTTTTCTTTTTGCTTGGATTTTTGATTATCAAGGAAATTGTTTTTCTTTTTTTCTTTCTTTTTCTTCTTGTTTTTTTCTTTTTTTCTGTTTATCTTTTTGTTTTTTTTTGTTTTTTTTGTTTATTTCTTCTTTTCTTCTTTTTCCTTTTTTTTGTTTTTTGTATTTTTTTGTCCTTTTTTTGTTCTATTTGTTCTTTTTTGTTTATCTTTTTCTTTTTTTCTGCTTTATTTTTTTGTCTTTTCTTCTTTTCTTCTTTTATTCCTTTCTTTTTTTCATTTTTCTTTGCTCTTTTTGCTTTTTTTCTTCTTATTTGTTTGCTTTTTTCATTGTTTTCTTGTTTTTGTTTTTCTTCTTTTTCTCTTCTTTTCTTTTCTTTTTTTTCTTTTTTTTGTTCTTTCCTTTTGCTTTCTTCTTTTTTCTTTTTGCTTTCTTCTTTTTTTGTTTACCTTTTTCTTTTTTTTCTGCTTTATTTTTTTGTCTTTTCTTCTTTTCTTCTTTTATTCCTTTCTTTTTTTCATTTTTTTCTTTGTTCTTTTTGCTTTTTTTCTTCTTATTTGTTTGCTTTTTCCTTGTTTGCTTGTTTTTGTTTTTCTTCTTTTTCTCTTCTTTTCTTTTTTTTGTTCTTTCCTTTTGCTTTCTTCTTTTTTTGTTTATCTTTTTCTTTTTTTCTGCTTTATTTTTTTGTCTTTTCTTCTTTTCTTCTTTTATTCCTTTCTTTTTTTCATTTTTTTCTTTGTTCTTTTTGTTTTTTTCCTCTTATTTGTTTGCTTTTTCCTTGTTTTCTTGTTTTTGTTTTTCTTCTTTTTCTCTTCTTTTTTTCTTTTTTTTGTTCTTTTTTTGTTCTTTTTTCTTTTTTCTTTTTGCCTTCTTCTTTCTTTTTGCTTTTTCTTCTGGTTTTTATTTATCTTTTCCTTTTTTCATTCTTTACCTTGTTTCTCTTTTTCTCTTTCTTTTCTTTTCTTTTTCTGTTTCTTTTTCTGTTTCTTTTTTCTTTTTGTTTTTTTCTTCTCGTGTTTGCTTATCTTTTTCTATTTTCTTTTTTCTTTTCTTGTTTTCTTGTCTTTGTTTTCTCTCTTTTTTCTTTTGTTTTCCTGTTTTTTTCTTTCTTTTCTTTTTCTCGTTTTTCTTCTTGCTCCTTTTCTTATTGTTTTTGCTTATGTTTCCCTACTTTCCTTTTTTCTTTTGTTTTGCTTCTTTTTCTTCGTTTTGATTTTTTTCTTTTTTTCTGCTTCTTTTTTTCTTTCTTTTTTTCTTGTTTTCTTTTTTTGTTGTATTTTTTGTTTTTTTGTTTATTTCTTCTTTTTCCTTTTTTTTGTTTTTTTGTATTTTTTCTTTTCTAATTTTCTTTTTCTCTTTTCTTGCTTTTTTCTTTTTCTTCTTATTTTTGTTTATCTTTTTCTTTTTTCCTGCTTTCTTTTTTTGTCTTTTCTTCTTCTTTTTTTGTCTTTTCTTCTTTTATTCCTTTCTTTTTTTTCTTTTTTTCTCTGTTCTTTTTGCTTTTTTTCTTCTTATTTGTTTGCTTTTTCCTTGTTTTCTTGTTTTAGTTTTTCTTCTTTTTCTCTTCTTTTTCTTTTTCTCTTCTTTTCTTTTCTTATTTTTTGTTATTTTTTTTCTTTTTTCTTTTTGTTTTCTTCTTTTTTGTTTTTGGTTTTTCTTCTGGTTTTTATTTATGTTTTCCTTTTTTTTATTCTTTGACTTGTTTCTCTTTTTCTCTTTCTTTTCTTTTCTTTTTCTGTTGCTTTTTCTGTTTCTTCTTCTTTTTTCTTTTTGTTTTTTTCTTCTCGTGTTTGCTTATCTTTTTCTATTTTCTTTTTTCTTTTCTTGTTTTCTTGTTTTTGTTTTTTCTCTTTTTTCTTTTGTTTTCCTGTTTCTTTCTTTCTTTTCTTTTTGTCGTTTTTCTTCTTGCTCCTTTTCTTATTGTTTTTGCTTATGTTTCCCTACTTTCCTTTTTCTTTTATTTTGCTTCTTTTTCTTCGTTTTGATTTTTTTCTTTTTTTCTGCTTCTTTTTTCTTTCTTTTTCTTCTTGTTTTCTTTTTTTTGTTGTTTTTTTTGTTTTTTTGTTTACTCCTCCTTTTTTTGTTTTTTTGTATTTTTTCTTTTCTAATTTTCTTTTTCTCTTTTCTTGCTTTTTTTGTTCTTTTTCTTCTTATTTTTGTTTATCTTTTTCTTTTTCCTGCTTTCTTTTTTTGTCTTTTCTTCTTTTATTCCTTTTTTTCATTTTTTCTTTGTTCTTTTTGCTTTTTTTCTTCTTATTTGTTTGCTTTTTTCATTGTTTTCTTGTTTTTGTTTTTCTTCTTTTTCTCTTCTTTTTCTCTTCTTTTCTTTTCTTTTTTTTCTTTTTTTTTGTTCTTTTCTTTTGCTTTCTTCTTTTTTCTTTTTGCTTTCTTCTTTTTTTTGTTTATCTTTTTCTTTTTTTTCTGCTTTATTTTTTTGTCTTTTCTTCGTATCTTCTTTTATTCCTTTCTTTTTTTCATTTTTTTGTTTTTTTGCTTGTTTTCTTCTTATTTGTTTGCTTTTTCCTTGTTTTTTTATGTTTTTGTTTTTCTTTTTTTTCTCTTCTTTTTCTTTTTCTCTTCTTTTTTTTTGTTCTTTTTTTGTTCTTTTTTCTTTTTTCTTTTTGCCTTCTTCTTTCTTTTTGATTTTTCTTCTGGTTTTTATTTATCTTTTCCTTTTTTCATTCTTTACCTTGTTTCTCTTTTTCTCTTTCTTTTCTTTTCTTTTTCTGTTGCTTTTTCTGTTTCTTCTTCTTTTTTCTTTTTGTTTTTTTCTTCTCGTGTTTGCTTATCTTTTTCTATTTTCTTTTTTCTTTTCTTGTTTTTGTTTTTTTCTCTTTTTTCTTCTGTTTTCCTGTTTTTCTCTTTCTTTTCTTTTTTTTCGTTTTTCTTCTTGCTCCTTTTCTTATTGTTTTTGCTTATGTTTCCCTACTTTCCTTTTTTCTTTTGTTTTGCTGTTTCTTCGCTTTTCTTTTTTGTGTTTCTTCTTTTTCTCAAATTTGCTTTTTTTCTTTTTTTCTGCTTCTTCTTTTTTCTTTGCTTTTTCTGTTTCTGTTTCTGTTTCTTCTTTTTTGTTTGTTTTTCTTTGTTTCTGTTTCTTATTTTTTCGTATTTTTTCTTTTTTCTTTTTTTCTTTCATCTGTGTTTTTCCGTTTTTTCTTTTTTTTTCTTTTTGTTTTGTTTTTCCCTTGTTTTTGTTTATCTTTTTCATCTTTTCTTTTCTTGTTTTTTTCCTTTTCTTTTTCTATTTCCTGTTCTTCCTTTTTTTCTTATTTTTTTCTTTTTGCTTTGTTTGTTCTTTCGTCTTTTGTTTTTTCTTCTTTTTTTCTCCTTTCTTCCTTTTTCTTCTTATTTCTGTTCATCTTTTTCTTGTTTTCTTTTCCTTTTTCAGTTTCTTTTTTCTTTTTTAATTTTCTTTTTGCTTTTTTGTTCTTGTTTTTGTTTATGTTTTTCTGTTTTTCTTTCTCTTCTTTTCTTTTTTTCTTTTTGCTTTTCTTCCCCTTGTTTTTCTTTTTTTTTCTTTCATTTTTCTTATTTTTCTTTTCTTATTTCTTCTTTTCTTCTTTCTCCTTTTTTTCTGTTTTTTTGTATTTTTTCTTTTCTAATTTTCTTTTTGTCTTTTCTTCCTGTTTTTTTTCTTTTTCTTCTTATTTTTGTTCATCTTTTTCTTTTATCCTGCTTTCTTTTTTTGTCTTTTCTTCTTTTTTTCCTTTCTTTTTTTAATTTTTTTCTTTGTTCTTTTTGCTTTTTTTCTTCTTATTTGTTTGCTTTTTTCTTATTTGTTTGCTTTTTTTCTTCTTATTTGTTTACTTTTTCCTTGTTTTCTTGTTTTTGTTTTTCTTCTTTTTCTCTTTTTTTTCTTTTTCTCTTCTTTTCTTTTCTTTTTTTTTTGTTCTTTTTTTGTTCTTTTTTTTGTTCTTTTTCCTTTGTTCTTTTTGCTTTTTTCTTCTTACTTTTGTGTATCTTTTTCTTGTTTTCTTTTTCTGTTTTTTCTTTTCTTCTTTTCTTGTTTTTCTCCAATTTTTTTCCATTTTTTCCATCTTTTTTTCTTGTTTTTTTTTCTTTTCTTTTTTTCTTCTTGTTTTTTTCTATTTGCTCTTTTGTTCTTTCTCCTTTGGCTTTTTTTCTTTTTTATCTTTTTCTTGTTTTCTCTTCTCTTTTTTTCCTTTTTTCTTTTCTTTTTTTCTTCTCTTCTTTTTTCTTTTCTTCTTTTTTTTTGATTTTTGTTCTTCTGTTTTTTTTCTTTTTATCTTTGTTTATCTTTTTCTTGTTCTCTTTTTTCTTCTTTTTCTTTCTGCTTTTTTCCTTCCTGTTTTTTACGTTGTTCTTTACTGTTTTCTTTTTTTACATATCTTACTCTTTTTGTCTTTCTTTCTCTTTCCTTATCTTTTTCTTTTTCGTTTTTTTTCTTTTCTTTTTTGTTTTTGTTTTTCTCTTCTCTTTTTCTGTTTCTTCTTCTTATTTTTTCTTTTTATTCTTTTTTATCTTTCTGCTTTTTTTCCTTCTTGTTTTTGTTTATATTTTTTTTTGTTTTTGTTTTTGTTTTTGTTGTGCTTTGTTGTTTTCTTCTTTTTATATATCTTTCTCTTCTTGTCTTCTTTATCTCTTTCTTTTTTTCTTTTTCTTTTTGTTTTTGTTTTTGTTTTTCTTTATTCTTTATTCTTCTTTTTATATGCCTTATTCTTCTTATTTTTTCTTTTTTTTCTCATTTTTTTCTTATTTTTTTGTATCTTTTTTCTTGTTTTGTCGTTTTTCTTTCTTTCCTTCTTTTTTCTGTTTCTTCTTTTTTCTTTTTCATTTTTCTTCTTTTTTCTTTCTGGTTTTTTGTTCTTGTTTTTGTTTATGTTTTTCTGTTTTGTTTTTTCTTTTCTTTTCTTTTTATTTAATTCTTTTTTGATTTTGCTTTCGCTTTGTTTTTTTCGTATTGTTTTAGTTCATGTTTTCCTTCTTTTCTCTTTTTCCTTTTCCTTTTGTGTTTTTTTTCGTTTATTTTTTTATTTTCTTTTTGCTTTTTTTCTTCATGTTCTCTTTTATTTTTTTTTCTTTTCCGGTTTCTTCTTTTTACTTTTTTATTTTTCTTTTTTTTCTTTTTGCTTTTTTTGTTCTTGTTCTTTTATCTTTTTCTTCTTTTCTATTTTTCCTCTTTTTCTTTTTTTCTCTTTTGTTTTTCTGTTTTTTCTTTTTTTATTTTTGCTTTTTTGTTGTCGTATTTGTTTATCTTTTTGTTGTCTTTTTTTTCTTTGCTTTTTCTGTTTCTGTTTCTTCTTTTTTCCTTCTTGTTTTTGTTTTTGTTCTTTTTTGCCTTTTTTGCCTTTTTTTGTTTCCGTTATTGTTTCTTGTTTTTGTTTTTTGTTTTTTGCTCTTTGTTTTTGTTTTTATTTTAGTTTTTGTTTGTTTTTGTTTTTTTGCTTTTTGTTCTTTGTTTTTTGTTTTTGTTTTTGTTTATGTTTATGTTTATGTTTATTTTTTGTTTATGTTTTTGTTTATGTTTTTGTTTGTTTTTGTTCTTGTTTTTTGTTTTTATTTTTGTTTATTTTTGTTCTTTGTTTTTGTTTTTGTTTATGTTTATGTTTTTGTTTTTGTTTGTTTTTGTTCTTGTTTTTTGTTTTTGTTTTCGTTTTTGTTATTGTTTTTTGTCTTTATTTTTGTTTTTTTTGTTTTTTTTCTTTGTTTTTGTTTATGTTTCTGTTTTAATTTTTGTTTTTGTTTCTGTTTCTTTTTGTTCTTGTTTTTTTTTGTTTTTTGTTCTTTGTTCTTTGTTTTTGTTTTTGTTTTAGTTTATGTTTTTGTTTTTGTTCTTGGTTTTTGTTTTTGTTCTTGTTTTTTGTTTTTGTTTTCGTTTTCATTTTCGTTTTCGTTATTGTTTTTTGTTTTTGTTTTTGTTTTTTTTGTTCTTTTTGTTTTTTGTTCTTTGTTCTTTGGTTTATTTTTTTGTTTTTGTTTTTTTTTGTTTTTTTTGTTTTTGTTTGTGTTTTTGTTTATGTTTTTGTTTTTGTTTGTTTTTGTTTTTGTTTATGTTTTTGTTTTGTTTTTGTTTGTTTTTGTTTTTATTTATGTTTTTGTTTTCGTTTTCGTTTTCGTTATTGTTTTTTTTTTGTTTTTGTTTTTTTGTTTTTGTTTTGTTTTTTATTCTTTGTTCCTTGTTTATGTTTTTGTTTTTGTTTGTTTTTGTTTTTGTTCTTGTTTTTTGTTTTTGTTTTCGTTTTTGTTTTCATTATTGTTTTTTGTTTTTGTTTTTTGTTTTTTTTGTTTTTTTGTACTGTGTTTCTGTTTTTGTTGTTATTTGGTTTTTTTTGTTTCTGTTTTTGTCTTTGTTTATGTTTATGTTTTTGTTTTTGTTTTCGTTTTTGTTTTTGTTGTTATTTTTTGTTTTTGTTTTTTTTTGTTTTTTTTTCTTTTTTTTGTTTTTTCAAAAATTTAAATTTTCTTAAAATTTTAAATTTTAAATTTTAGAATATTCAACATCAACAAAATATGAAATTACGACCATCGTGCGTTCACCATAGCCAAAATTTATTGGACAATTACGAAACAGTGGTCGAAAGCAGTTCATCAAATTTGCATAAAAATTATGTAAATCAACAAAATTTGCATAAAAATTATGCAAATCCGAAAATAATTAGCAAAATAATTATGCCCAAATTACAAGTTTTCAAAAAAGATGGTTGCTATTTCGCTTTGGACAATAATTGTTTGGATTTTTATCGTCGTATAGAAATGGAACACGAACAAAATTTAGCCTTACAAAAGGAGCAAATTTTTGTAACGATGAAAAAACGACAACGTCAAAATGAAATTTTCCAATGCGGGAAGGTGGGATTTTTTTCTGGGAAGCTACAGTAGGAAAATATAATCAAGTACCTGGACTTTGAACTACAGTAGGTCATGAATTTTGAACTACAGTAAGAAAGAAGGTCATGAAGCTTAAACTACAGTAGGAAAGAATCATATACTTTAAACTACAGTAGGTCATGAATTTTGAACTACAGTAAGAAAGAAGGTCATGAAGCTTAAACTACAGTAGGAAAGAATCATATACTTTAAACTACAGTAGGTCATGAATTTTGAACTACAGTAAGAAAGAAGGTCATGAAGCTTAAACTACAGTAGGAAAGAATCATATACTTTAAACTACAGTAGGTCATGAATTTTGAACTACAGTAAGAAAGAAGGTCATGAAGCTTAAACTACAGTAAGAAAGAAGGTCATGAACCTTAGACTACAGTAGGAAAAAATTATGTACTTTAAACTACAGTAGGTCATGAATTTTGAACTACAGTAAGAAAGAAGGTCATGAACCTTAAACTACAGTAGGAAAAAATTATGTACTTTAAACTACAGTAGGTCATAAATTTTGAACTACAGTAAGAAAGAAGGTCATGAAGCTTAAACTACAGTAGGAAAAAATTATATACTTTAAACTACAGTAGGTCATGAATTTTGAACTACAGTAAGAAAGAAGGTCATGAAGCTTAAACTACAGTAGGAAACAAATTATGTACTTTAAACTACAGTAGGTCATGAATTTTGAACTACAGTAAGAAAGAAGGTCATGAAGCTTAAACTACAGTAGGAAAAAATTATGTACTTTAGACTACAGTAGGTCACGAATTTTGAACTACAGTAAGAAAGAAGGTCATGAAGCTTAAACTACAGTAGGAAAAAATTATGTACTTTAGACTACAGTAGGTCATAAATTTTAAACTACAGTAAGAAAGAAGGTCATGAAGCTTAAACTACAGTAGGAAAAAATTATGTACTTTAAACTACAGTAGGTCATGAATTTTGAACTACAGTAAGAAAGAAGGTCATGAAGCTTAAACTACAGTAGGAAAAAATTATGTACTTTAAACTACAGTAGGTCATGAATTTTGAACTACAGTAAGAAAAAAATTCATGAATTTGGACTACAGGAAGAAAGAGCTCATGAAGTTTAAACTAGAGAAGGAAAAAAATCATGTACTTTAAACTACAGTAGGTCATAAATGTTGAACTACAGTAAGAAAGAAGGTCATGAACCTTAAACTACAGTAGGTAAAAAATAATGTACTTTAAACTACAGTAGGTCATGAATTTTGAACTACAGTAAGAAAGAAGGTCATGATTCTTAAACTACAGTAGGAAAAAATCATATACTTTAAACTACAGTAGGTCATGAATTTTGAACTACAGTAAGAAAGAAGGTCATGAAGCTTAAACTACAGTAGGAAACAAATTATGTACTTTAAACTACAGTAGGTCATGAATTTTGAACTACAGTAAGAAAGAAGGTCATGAAGCTTAAACTACAGTAGGAAAAAATTATATACTTTAAACTACAGTAGGTCATGAATTTTGAACTACAGTAAGAAAGAAGGTCATGAACCTTAAACTACGGTAGGAAAAAATTATGTACTTTAAACTACAGTAGGTCATAAATGTTGAACTACAGTAAGAAAGAAGGTCATGAACCTTAAACTACAGTAGGAAAAAAATTATGTACTTTAAACTACAGTAGGTCATGAATTTTGAACTACAGTAAGAAAGAAGGTCATGAAGCTTAAACTACAGTAGGAAAAAATTATATACTTTAAACTACAGTAGGTCATGAATTTTGAACTACAGTAAGAAAGAAGGTCATGAAGCTTAAACTACAGTAGGAAACAAATTATGTACTTTAAACTACAGTAGGTCATGAATTTTGAACTACAGTAAGAAAGAAGGTCATGATTCTTAAACTACAGTAGGAAAAAATCATGTACTTTAAACTACAGTAGGTCATAAATGTTGAACTACAGTAAGAAAGAAGGTCATGAACCTTAAACTACAGTAGGTAAAAAATAATGTACTTTAAACTACAGTAGGTCATGAATTTTGAACTACAGTAAGAAAGAAGGTCATGATTCTTAAACTACAGTAGGAAAAAATCATATACTTTAAACTACAGTAGGTCATGAATTTTGAACTACAGTAAGAAAGAAGGTCATGAACCTTAAACTACGGTAGGAAAAAATTATGTACTTTAAACTACAGTAGGTCATAAATGTTGAACTACAGTAAGAAAGAAGGTCATGAACCTTAAACTACAGTAGGAAAAAAATTATGTACTTTAAACTACAGTAGGTCATGAATTTTGAACTACAGTAAGAAAGAAGGTCATGATTCTTAAACTACAGTAGGAAACAAATTATGCACTTCAAACTACAGTAGGTTATGAATTTTGAACTACAGTAGGAAAAAAATTCATGAACTTTGGACTACAGGAAGAAAGAGCTCATGAAGTTTAAACTAGAGAAGGAAAAAAATCATGTACTTTAAACTACAGTAGGTCATGAATTTTGAACTACAGTAAGAAACAAGGTCATGAATCTCAATTTACAGTAAGAAAGAATTCATGGAGTGTGAATTAGAGTAGATCATGAATTTTAAACTACAGTAAGAAAAAATCAATGAACTTTACACTGCAATAAAGCAACTCATCAACTATATCAATCATGAAAAATTGTTGACGTCATATTACGTGAGAAAAATGATGACGTCATAAAAAAATTGTACGTCATCATTTTTATGAAGGTTCCAAATTTTTTCACGGTCGACGTGCACCTGGTGCCCTTGAAACGTATACCCAAACCCATTTTGGATATGTCGGTTTGTTCGGCCGACGAGGATGATGACGACGACGACGATGACCGGCAAGGGAATGGAGGCGGCGACGACGACGATTTGTCTTCCAATTCCGATGATGGTATAGGTAAGGCCTAAGCCTATGTCCTGAGCCTAAGGCACACCCTAAGCCTAAGGCATACCCCAACCTTAAGGCATACCCTAAGTCTGACCCCTAAGTCCAATGCATGCCTTAAGCCTAAGGCATACCCTAGGCCTAAGGCATACCCTAAGCTTGAGGCATACCCTAAGTCTGATCCCTATGCCTAAGGCATGTCTTAAGCCTAAGGCATACCCTAACCCTAGTGCATACCGTAAGGTCAAGGCATACCCCAAGTCTGACTCCTAAGCCTGAAGCATGCCCTAAGCCTGAGGCATACCCTAAGTCTAAGGCACACCCTAAGCCTAAGGCATACCCCAACCTTAAGGCATGCCCTAAGTCTGTCCCCTAAGTCCAATGCATGCCTTAAGCCTAAGGCATACCCTAGGCCTAAGGCATACCCTAAGCTTGAGGCATACCCTAAGTCTGATCCCTATGCCCAAGGCATGTCTTAAGCCTAAGGCATACCCTAACCCTAGTGCATACCGTAAGGTCAAGGCATACCCCAAAGTCTGACTCCTAAGCCTAACGCATGCCTTGAGCCTGAGGCATACCCTAAGTCTAAGGCACACCCTAAGCCTAAGGCATACCCCAACCTTAAGGCATACCCTAAGTCTGACCCCTAAGTCCAATGCATGCCTTAAGCCTAAGGCATACCCTAGGCCTAAGGCATACCCTAACCCTAAGGCATACCCTAAGCTTAAGGCATACCCTAAGTCTGATCCCTATGCCTAAGGCATGTCTTAACCCTAAGGCATACCCTAACCCTAGTGCATACCGTAAGGTCAAGGCATACCCCAAAGTCTGAGTCCTAAGCCTAAAGCATGCCTTGAGCCTGAGGCATACCCTAAGTCTAAGGCACACCCTAAGCCTAAGGCATACCCCAACCTTAAGGCATACGTTAAGTCTGACCCTAAGTCCAATGCATGCCTTAAGCCTAAGGCATACCTTAAGCCTAAGGCATACCCTAACCCTAAGGCATACCCCAAGCTTAAGGCATACCCTAAGTCTGACCCCTAAGTCCAATGCATGCCCTAAGCCTAAGGCATACCCTAGGCCTAAGGCATAGCCTAACCCTAAGGCATACCCTAAGCTTAAGGCATACCCTAAGTCTGATCCCTATGCCTAAGGCATGTCTTAAGCCTAAGGCATACCCTAACCCTAGTGCATACCGTAAGGTCAAGGCATACCCCAAGTCTGACTCCTAAGCCTAAGGCATGCCCTAAGCATGAGGCATACCCTAAGTCTAGGGCATATTATAAGCCTAAGGCATACCTTATGCGTGATCCATAAGCCTGAGGCATACCCTAAGCCTGACCGCCAAGCCAAAGGCATACCCTAAGCCTAAGGCATACCGTGAGCTGAACCCCTGGGCCTAAGGCATACGCTAAGCAAAACGCCTAGCCTGAGCCATACTCCAAGTCGGGCCACTAAGCCTGAAGCATACCCTAAGCTTAAGGCATACCCTAAGTCTGACCCCCATGGCTAAGGTATACCCTACGCCTGAGGCACATATTCTAAGCTTAAGGCATACCCTGAGCCTAAGGCATACCCTAAGCTTAAGGCATTTCCTAGGCATAAGGCATACGCTAAGCCGCACACCCTAAGCCTAAGGCTCGCCCTAAGCCTAAGGCATACCCTAAACCGAATCCTTAGGCCTAAGGCATACTCGAAGCCTACACTGTAGGTGCAAAGCATACCCTATGCCCAAGGCATGCTTTAAGCCTAAGTCCCAAGCCTAAGGCATGGCATAAGCCGTAGACATACTCTAAGCCTAAAGCTCTCTGAGCCCAAAGCATGGTATACCCTAGACCTAAGACACACCCTAAGGCAAATACCTGGGCCCAAAACGTACCTTAAGCCTATAACCTGACCCTAGGACACAAGGCATACCCTAGGCCTAAGGCGTGCCCTACATCTGAAGCATACCCTAAGTCTGACTCCTGTGCCTAAGGCACATCCTAAGGCTTAACCCTCGGTGTAAGGCATACCCTAAGTTGGCGTACCTGGGCCCAAGCGACGCATACTCTAGGCCTAAGCCCAAGGCCTACCCTGATCCCTTAGCCTAAGCCTGAGCCCAAAGCCCATCCTAAGCCTAAGCCCAAGGGACGGAGTCTCAGGACTATAGACTAAATTACAGGACTTGGCGAAGGACCCTAAGCCCCTATAATTCCTTGGTCTGACCCGGAGGTTAGTCTGAAGGTTGACCCTGCGCCTGAAACTCCAGGTTCTCAAGGACCCTTGTATAGCCAACCCTCAGCCCGGGAGGGGGTTGATCCAAGACACGACCCCTGCTTCTCCTAGGTGTCATCCAAGTCCAACCCCAAGTCTGGGACCAAACCAAGCCACAGCCTAAGGTTCACCCTGAACCTAAGCCTAAGGGGTAGAGGCAATTTCCAGAAACGATTCCGATTCCGATTCCAATTCCGATTCCGATTCCCGGTATAAAACTCGTTAATTTTTTCAGATAACAATTATTTTTACGACCAAGATCATGATGATGATAATAACGACGACGATTTTAATCACGATCGATTCGGTAATCCAATTTTTTCCAATCATACCGATGGTAGATTTAATTAATTAATTAATTAATTTAATTTAATTAATTAAAAATTTTTTAAATTAATTAATTAATTAATTTTTAGAATCGTTAAATTGTCCGACTTGTCGAATAATTTTCGATAATAATAATAATGATCGATCGACGGATTTTCATCAATCGATCGACGAACGTTTTTTATGCGAAAAATGTCACAAAGTAAATGTTTTTTTTTTATTATTCCAGTCAAAATTAACATCTGAAAGCTGAAAAATATATATTTTGATAGAACTCGTCGAGATCTATCGAATGGTATGTAAATCATTGATTTTGGATTAATGATTCAGGATTAAATTTAAGAATTAAATTATTATGAAACAGGGTGTCTAATTTTTCGTTTTTTTATAATTTATTCTTGATATTTCTATCAAATTTGATAATTAAAAAATGAAAAATAGTTTTTTTAATAGATCTCGACGAGATCTATCGAATGGTATGTAAATCATTGATTTTTGATTAATGATTCAAGATTAAATTTGAGAATTAAATTATTATGAAACAGGGTGTCTAATTTTTCGTTTTTTTATAATTTATTCTTGATATTTCTATCAAATTTGATAATTAAAAAATGAAAAATAGTTTTTTTAATAGATCTCGACGAGATCTATCGAATGGTATGTAAATCATTGATTTTTGATTAATGATTCAAGATTAAATTTGAGAATTAAATTATTATGAAACAGGGTGTCTAATTTTTCGTTTTTTAATAATTTATTGTTGATATTTCTATCAAATTTGATAATTAAAAAATGAAAAATAGTTTTTTGAATAGATCTCGACGAGATCTATCGAATGGTATGTAAATCATTGATTTTGGATTAATGATTCAGGATTAAATTTAAGAATTAAATTATTATGAAACAGGGTGTCTAATTTTTCGTTTTTTACAATTTATTGTTGATATTTTTATCAAATTTGATAATTAAGAAATAAAAAATAGTTTTTTGAATAGATCTCGACGAGATCTATCGAATGGTATGCAAATCATTGATTTTGGATTAATGATTCAAGATTAAATTCAAGAATTAAATTATTATGAAACGAGGTGTCTAATTTTTCGTTTTTTTTAAATTTATTGTTGATATTTTTATCAAATTTGATAATTAAGAAATAAAAAATAATTTTTTGAATAGATCTCGACGAGATCTATCGAATGGTATGTAAGTCATTGATTTTGGATAAATGATTCAAGATTAAATTTGAGAATTAAATTATTATGAAACAGGGTGTCTAATTTTTCATTTTTTTATAATTTATTGTTGATATTTCTATCAAATTTGATAATTAAGAAATAAAAAATAATTTTTTGAATAGATCTCGACGAGATCTATCGAATGGTATGTAAATCATTGATTTTTGATTAATGATTCAAGATTAAATTCAAGAATTAAATTATTATGAAACGAGGTGTCTAATTTTTCGTTTTTTTTAAATTTATTGTTGATATTTTTATCAAATTTGATAATTAAGAAATAAAAAATAGTTTTTTGAATAGATCTCGACGAGATCTATCGAATGGTATGCAAATCATTGATTTTGGATTAATGATTCAAGATTAAATTCAAGAATTAAATTATTATGAAACGAGGTGTCTAATTTTTCGTTTTTTTTAAATTTATTGTTGATATTTTTATCAAATTTGATAATTAAGAAATAAAAAATAATTTTTTGAATAGATCTCGACGAGATCTATCGAATGGTATGTAAGTCATTGATTTTGAATTGATGATTCAGGATTAAATTTAAGAATTAAATTATTATGAAACAGGGTGTCTAATTTTTCGTTTTTTTATAATTTATTGTTGATATTTCTATCAAATTTGATAATTAAAAAGTGAAAAATAGTTTTTTGAATAGATCTCGACGAGATCTATCGAATGGTATGTAAATCATTGATTTTTGATTAATGATTCAAGATTAAATTTAAGAATTAAATTATTATGAAACAGGGTGTCTAATTTTTCGTTTTTTTATAATTTATTGTTGATATTTCTATCAAATTTGATAATTAAAAAATGAAAAATAGTTGTTTGAATAGATCTCGACGAGATCTATCGAATGGTATGCAACTCATTGATTTTGGATTAATGATTTAAGATTAAATTTAAGAATTAAATTATTATGAAATAGGGTGTCTAATTTTTCGTTTTTTTTTAAATTTATTGTTGATATTTCTATCAAATTTGATAATTAAGAAGAAAAAAATAGTTTTTTGAATAGATCTCGACGAGATCTATCGAATGGTATGCAACTCATTGATTTTGGATTAATGATTTAAGATTAAATTTAAGAATTAAATTATTATGAAATAGGGTGTCTAATTTTTCGTTTTTTTTTAAATTTATTGTTGATATTTCTATCAAATTTGATAATTAAGAAGAAAAAAATAGTTTTTTGAATAGATCTCGACGAGATCTATCGAATGGTATGTAAATCATTGATTTTCGATTAATGATTCAAGATTAAATTTAAGAATTAAATCATTATGAAACAATGTGTCTAATTTCTCGTTTTTTTTTAAATTTATTGTTGATATTTCTATCAATAATAATAATTAAAAAATAAAAAATAGTTTTTTGAATAGATCTTGACAAGATCTATCGAATGGTACCAAATTTATTCATTTTGGATCAATAGTTTTCGATTAAAACCGAAAATTAATTAATTGTGAAACAGGGTGTCTCATTCTGAATTTTCAAATTCTTATAACTTTATCAAAAATTGCAATCAAATAATAAAAAATAGTTCAATCGATAGACAATAAAAAATTCTATCGAATGAATGGATTTTCAAATAGTTTCGTGGAGGTTTGGAAAAAAATTTCAACTGAGTGTCTTGAACATGATGAACAATATTTTATTGCTTTTTTTGCGTGAAAATTGGTTCTTTATCAACGAATTTTAAATTTTTGGATAGAACTCGTCGAGATCTTCACAATGGTATGTGAATCATAGATTTTGGATGAATAGTTTCCGATTAAAATTAACAATAAAATTATTGTGAAACAGGGTGTCTCATTTTTCGTTTTTTTGATTTATTGACCACATTTCCATCAAAAATGATTATTGATAAATCAAATTTAGTTTTTTAGATAGATCTCGACGAGATCTATCGAATGGTACCAAATAAATTGATCTTTGGATCACTAGTTCATGATCAAAATCAGGAATTAATTAATTGTGAAACAGGGTGTCTCATTGTAAATTTTCAAATCGTCATTACTCTTTCAAAACTTACAATTAAGTGATGAAACATAGTCCAATCGATAGAAAATAAGAAAATCTATTGAATGAGTAGTTTTTTTTTGGAGAATTTTAATCAAATTTTGAAAAAAATTGAAACAGGGTGCCTGTCGAATAGTGAAAAGCATTTTTTTGGTTTTATTTCCGTCAAAATTGATTATTGACACATGAAATTTACAGTTTCAAATAGAGCTCATTGAAATCTATCGAATGATACCCAATTTTATGATTTTTGGATTAATAATGCATTACTTGTATTAACAAATAAATCATTGTGAAACAGGGTGTCTCGTTGTTTTTCCATTGGTAAACTTTTATTGATCATAACTTTATTAAAATTCTATATTATGGCATGAAAAATATATATTTAGATAGATCTCGTCGAGATCTATCGAATGATACCAAATTTGTTGCGTTTTTAATGATTACTTAACGATTAAAGTCAAAAAAAGGAAAACAATTTTGAAACAGGGTATCTCGAAAAATAGAAAATTTTCAAAAAATTGCTAAATTTTTGCTATTTATGTCACAAAAATTTAAATTTTTGCTATTTATATCACAAAAATTTAAATTTTTCCAACTCATTTTAGGACAGGGTTTCATGTATAATACTAGTTTACTGTAATTTTCCAGATTCTAACCGTTCAAGAAGAAGAACAAAAACAAGATGGCGTCCCCTAATTTGCATAATTTTTATTCCTCACAAAATAAATACGACATATGGAGGCTGCTGCGCCCTAAAAAAAATTCTTCCGCGCCATATGCCAAATAGACTGTGGACCGGCTCGAGTACACAAAAAACGACATCAATTTTGTATTCATTTTGTCAACCTACAATAATAAAATAGACATTTTTGTAGAAATTTCACTTATTTATTTTCTCAAATTGGGCGATATGTTCATTGTACGTTTCGTTCTCGTTTGCGTTTTTTTGTCTTACTGTAAGTTGATTGATATTCAGGCACAATTTGCATATGGCTTACTGTAGCTTGAGGGATCGAGGCTACAGTAAATCTGATTTTACGTTGATATTCAGGCACAATTTGCATATGATGGCTTACTGTAGCTTTTTGAGTCATCGGAGCTACGGTGAGCCTAACTTTGAATTGATATTCAGGCATAATGTGCAAAATTTGCATATCATGGCTTACTCTAGTTTGTGGAATCGAGGCTACAGTAACCATGACTTTAACTTGATATTCAGGCACAATAAGCAGAATTTGCATATGATGGCTTACTGTACTTTGTGGAATCGAGGCTACAGTAACCATGACTTTAATTTGATATTCAGGCACAATAAGCAGAATTTGCCTATGATGGCTTACTGTAGCTTTTTGAGTCATCGGAGCTACGGTGAGCCTAACTTTGAATTGATATTCAGGCATAATGTGCAAAATTTGCATATCACGGCTTACTGTAGTTTGTGGAATCGAGGCTACAGTAAACATGACTTTAACTTGATATTCAGGCACAATAAGCAGAATTTGCATATGATGGCTTACTGTACTTTGTGGAATCGAGGCTACAGTAACCATGACTTTAATTTGATATTCAGGCACAATAAGCAGAATTTGCCTATGATGGCTTACTGTAGCTTTTTGAGTCATCGGAGCTACGGTGAGCCTAACTTTGAATTGATATTCAGGCATAATGTGCAAAATTTGCATATCACGGCTTACTGTAGTTTGTGGAATCGAGGCTACAGTAGCCATAACTTCAACTTGATATGCAGGCACAATATGCAGAATTTGCATACGATGGCTTACTGTATAGCTTTTTGAGTCATTGGAGCTACGGTGAGCCCAACTTTGAATTGATATTCAGGCATAATGTGCAAAATTTGCATATCATGGCTTACTGTAGTTTGTGGAATCGAGGCTACAGTAAACATGACTTTAACTTGATATTCAGGCACAATAAGCAGAATTTGCATATGATGGCTTACTGTAGCTTTTTGAGTCATCGGAGCTACGGTGAGCCTAACTTTGAATTGATATTCAGGCATAATGTGCAAAATTTGCATATGATGGCTTACTGTAGTTTGTGGAATCGAGGCTACAGTAACCATGAGTTTAACTTGATATTCAGGCACAATAAGCAGAATTTGCCTATGATACCTTACTGTAGCTTTTTGAGTCATCGGAGCTACGGTGAGCCTAACTTTGAATTGATATTCAGGCATAATGTGCGAAATTTGCATATTATGGCTTACTGTAGTCTGTGGAATCGAGGCTACAGTAACCATGACTTTAACTTGATATTCATCAGGCACAATAAGCAGAATTTGCATATGATGGCTTACTGTATAGCTTTTTGAGTCATCGGAGCTACGGTGAGCCTAACTTTGAATTGATATTCAGGCATAATGTGCAAAATTTGCATATGATGGTTTACTGTAGTTTGTGGAATCGAGGCTACAGTAAGAATGATTTTACGTTGATATTCAGGCACAAAATGCAGAATTCGCATATGATGGCTTACTGTAGCTTTTTTAATCATCGGAGCTACGCTGAGCCTAACTTTGAATTGATATTCAGGCATAATGTGCAAAATTTGCATATCACGGCTTACTGTAGTTTGTGGAATCGAGGCTACAGTAAACATGACTTTAACTTGATATTCAGGCACAATAAGCAGAATTTGCATATGATGGCTTACTGTAGTTTGTGGAATCGAGGCTACAGTAGCCATAACTTCAACTTGATATGCAGGCACAATATGCAGAATTTGCATACGATGGCTTACTGTATAGCTTTTTGAGTCATTGGAGCTACGGTGAGCCCAACTTTGAATTGATATTCAGGCATAATGTGCAAAATTTGCATATCATGGCTTACTGTAGTTTGTGGAATCGAGGCTACAGTAAACATGACTTTAACTTGATATTCAGGCACAATAAGCAGAATTTGCATATGATGGCTTACTGTAGCTTTTTGAGTCATCGGAGCTACGGTGAGCCTAACTTTGAATTGATATTCAGGCATAATGTGCAAAATTTGCATATGATGGCTTACTGTAGTTTGTGGAATCGAGGCTACAGTAACCATGACTTTAACTTGATATTCAGGCACAATAAGCAGAATTTGCATATGATGGCTTACTGTAGCTTTTTGAGTCATCGGAGCTACGGTGAGCCTAACTTTGAATTGATATTCAGGCATAATGTGCAAAATTTGCATATCATGGCTTACTGTAGATTGTGGAATCGAGGCTACAGTAAACATGACTTTAACTTGATATTCAGGCACAATAAGCAGAATTTGTATATCAAAGCTAACTGTAGCTAATGAAATCTAGGCGACAGTAAACATGATTTTAAGTTGATATAGAAGCAGAATTTGCATATTATAGCTTACTGTAGCTTTTGGAGTCGAGGCTACAGTAACCGTAATTTAAAATTGATATGTAGGCGCAATGTGCAGAATTTGCATATCATAGCATACTGTAGCTTCCAGAATCTTGGCTACAGTAAGCTTGATTTCAAGTTGACATTCGGGCACAATCAGCAGAATTTGCCTTTCATGGCATACTGTAGCTTCCAGAATCTTGGCTACAGTAAGCTCAATTTCAAGTTGACATTCGGGCACAATCTGCAGAATTTGCCTTTCATGGCTTACTGTAGCTTGCGGAAATCGAGGCTACAGTAAGGGGGATTTTGAGTTGATATTCAGGCACCATGTGCAGAATTTGCATATTATAGCTTACTGTAGCTTGTTGAATCTAATCTAGGATACAGTGGGCGTGACTTTAAGTTGATATGCAGGCACAATTTGAATATCATGGCTCACTGTATCTTGAGGAATGGAGGCTATAGCGAGCACGATTTCAAGTTGATATTCAGGCACAATTTGCAGAATTTGCACATCATGCCATACTGTAGCTTCTGGAATAGAGGCTACAGTTAGTATAATTTAAACTAATATTCATGGCACATTGTGCAGAATTAGCTTATCAAAGCTTACTGTAGCTTGTGAAATTAAATCTACAGTAACCATGATTTTCACTTGATATTCAGGCACAATGCACAAAATTATGCATATCATGGCTTACTGTAGCTTCTGGAATCGAGACTACAGTAACATTAATTTTAAATTGATATTCAGGCACAATGTGCAGAATTTGCATATGATAGCTTGCTGTAGCTTGTGGTATCGAGGCTACAGTAAGGGGGGTTTTGAGTTGATATTCAGGCACCATGTGCAGAATTTGCATATTATAGCTTACTGTAGCTTGTGGAATCGATGCTACAGTAAGGGTGATATTAAATGGATTTTTAAGTAAATTTGTAAAATTGCTGACTATGGTGTACTGTACCTTGAGAGCTCAATGCTACAGTAAGCATGCTTTTCAGTTGATTCTCAGGTACAATTTTCGAAAATTGGAGCATAATCCACCTGCATGTTCATTTTAAAATCTGCAGTTATGAGGTCTACAGTAACCAGAATTTTACAGTTACTGTACACTGATCATTGTTACAGTAAGCAAAGTTTTTTCAGGTCACAGTAGATCAACAACTGTCATCAATACTGAATCGATCGACAGGTAAATGATGTTGCTTCTTGACTCGAAACTTTTCTTACTGTAGCTTTTTTTCAAGTCAACAATCCTGCGTCCAAAGTTGTCAACAATTGATTGCGCAGCAAGTTGGTCGAAATCGCGGGACGAGCAATACATTGTCTACTTACTGTTCGTGAGTTTTGTAAAAGATTACTGTAGTTGCAGGAAAAATTACTGTATTCTGAGGCTTACTGTAATTTGGTGATTACTGTAATTTTAGGTGCTATTGTAATTTGAGGATTACTGTATTTTTGGGATCACTGTGATTTGCACATTACTATAATTTGAAAATTACTGTAAGTTGAGGATTACTGTATTTTGGGGATCACTGTGATTTGCGCATTACTATAATTTGAAAATTACTGTAATTTGAGGATTACTGTATTTTGGGGATCACTGTGATTTGCGCATTACTATAATTTGAAAATTACTGTAAGTTGAGGATTACTGTATTTTGGGGATCACTGTGATTTGCGCATTACTATAATTTGAAAATTACTGTAATTTGAGGATTACTGTATTTTGGGGATCACTGTGATTTGCGCATTACTATAATTTGAAAATTACTGTAAGTTGAGGATTACTGTATTTTGGGGATCACTGTGATTTGCGCATTACTATAATTTGAAAATTACTGTAATTTGAGCATTACTGTAGTTTGGGGATTACTGTAATTTGGGGATGATTGTAATTTGGGCTTACTGTTATTTGCGCATTACTGTGGTCTGGGGATCATTGTGATTTGGGGATGACTGTAATTTTGGGATTACTGTAATTTGAGGATTACTGTAATTTAGGGATTACTGTGATCTGGGGATCACTGTAATTTGATGTTTACTGTAATTTGGGGATTACTGTAATTTAGGGATGATTGTGATTTGGGCATTACTATAATTTGGGGATTACTGTAATTTGAGGATTACTGTGATACTGTGATCTGGGGATCATTGTGATTTGGGGATTACTGTAATTTGATGATTACTGTAATTTGGGGATTACTGTAATTTCAGGCAAATTTACCAACCTGTCGCTAAATGTTACGAAAATTGCCCACGATCAACCATCGTAAATTTTAATGCTGCACAAATTTCTATTGGTGCTTTTTTGTGTTTGTCACCAAATTCTACAGGTAAGAAGAAAAATTTCTGTTCTACAAAAATGCTGATATAATTTTTTTATACAGTAACTGAAAAGTACTATCGATGCGTCGAAAATGCCGAAATATCGATCAGCAAATCTCCGCAATGTATAGTCGATTGTATGGCCCGAAAACCATACTCTATAACTACAGTAATCAATCCGAAATATAATTTAGTCTTGCAAACCAATTGTAGGTAAGTATACTGTAGTTTTAAGTGTCATTTTTTTTGCATTTGACAATCAAGTTTGAATAGAAATTTTTATATCAAATTTTCCTCGACATTTAGGGAAGTGGAGTGCAAATTGCGGTGCCAATTGGCGCAAATTAAAAGTACTTGCCCAACAGATGCTTTACCATTCGCGAAAAAATATTTCGAGAATTACGCGGCATCGTATCGGGAGCAAATTGCAATCATTTTGGATGGTCAAGAATTGAAAGAATGTGAAAATTTGTTCATCGATGAATAATGTTTCGGTATGAAGAAATTTATTTCGGAAAATAAAGCGTTTTAAAATTTAATTTACATTTTTAATTTAATTTAAATTTTATTCATTTATTATTTTATTTATATTAAATTATTTATTTAATTTGATTAAAATTAAAATTAAATTTTAAAATATTTCTTTTGCGAGGAATTATTCAAGGTGAAAAATTGTTCATGCCGAACACGTGATATAGGAGAGGACATTTTCAAAAGTTGCATTTTCAACTGCTACAGTATGAAGAATGTGAAAAATCAAGAACGTCAATGTCTGGGGTGTCGAATTACCCCTAAAACTAGTATTGAAATTGTTGTTGAGCACTTGGATAAAGAATTCACGTCTATTGTCCATCATTTCGATTATGTTATAGGTGAAGTTCAAGGTTACTACTGTCTTCAAGCTTTACTGGAGGTGGACGTAAGGCTATTAGGGATACTGTAGCTCTTTTTATTCATATAGGATATCATTATGATTTTGATGATGATTTAATACGATACATTATTACATTAACATTTTAAGCAAATTCTCATACGTATTTTTGATTTCGATGTTTTTTTTTATAAATATATACTTTTTTCATATGCGCAATTATTAAATAGGAAATTTTCATTCGAGCCTTGATTCTCATCAGATTCAGAAAACAGAGGAAAAAATGGAATATAAAAAATTTTGTAGAAACAAGGTCATGAATCTTAAACTACAGTAAGAAAGACCTCATTGACTTTGAAGTACAGTGGGGAAAAAATCATGTACTTTAAACTACAGTGAGTCATGAATTTTAAGCTACAGTAAGAAACAAGGTCATGAATCTTAAACTACAGTAAGAAAGACCTCATTGACTTTGAAGTACAGTGGGGAAAAAATCATATAGTTTAAACCACAGTAGGTCTTGAATTTTGAGCTACAGTAAGAAAAGAGGTTGCAAAGTTTAAACTGTCGCAGGAAAAAATTGAATATTTTAAACTACAGTAGGTCATAAATTTTAAGCTACAGTAAGAAAAGAGGTCACGATGTCTAAACTGCAGTGGGAAAAAATCGTATATTTTAAACTACAGTAGCTAATGAACTTTGAACTACAGTAAGAAACAATGTGATGAATCTTAAACTACAGTAAGAAAGATCTCATGGATTCTGAACTAGCAAAAAAATCATGTACTTTAAACTACAGTAAGTCACAAATTTTGAACTATGGTAAGAAAAAGTCATGAACTTTGAACTACAGTAAGAAAAAACTCATGAACTTCAAGCTAGAGTAAGAAAGAGCTCATGGAGTTTAAACTACAGTAAGAAAGAACCCATGGAGTTGGAACTACAGTAGGAAAAAGATCATGTACTTTAAGTACAGTTGATCATGAATTTTGAATTACAGTAAAAAAAGATCAGGAAGTTTAAACTAGAGTGGAAAAAAGTCATGCACATTAAACCACAGTAGGTCACGAATTTTAAGCTACAGTAAGAAACAAGGTGATGAATCTTAAACTACAGTAGGAAGGAGGGTCATGACCCCTAAACTACAGTAAGAAAGAGGTCAAGGATTTGAACTACAGTAGGAAAAAATCATATACTTTAAACTACAGTAGGTTGTGCAATAGTACAGTAGGTCCTGCACGGGCACCTTGATAATATGTTTAAGTAGAAAAATTTAAAAAAATTTCAAGTAGAAAAAAATTGATTTAAAATTTAAAATCTGTATAAAAAATTATTTTTCACATTTTTGTTGATATAAACTACAATCTTTGTATTTTTGTCTTATAAGATGTGATCAATTTGCCGATGATTCTGTCTAATGTAAGGAATAAGGCGACGACAATTTGCCGATTTGTAGAATTATTCCCGTGTTTGTCGATTTTTTAAAGAGGCGTGCAAGTACAAAGTGGAGCGAGGAATGTGGACCATCAAGAGACGTCTTACTGTAGCCCAAGTTCAGCATGCGTGCATTGGGTTCGCTCTCTCATTATTAGTATTATATGTTTTGCATTGGTCCGCCTCCCCGTGCGCAAAGATTATTGGTGTTTTCCCCCAGCACGTGGGAGTTTTATATTATTCTCGCCTACTCACGTTTGTATGTGTAAGTGTTGTAGAAAACTCTCCTTTATTTTCATTACGTAATTGGGAGACAAATTAAGGAACTAGGTTTTCTTAGTTTGTGGGGTAATTATCGTCGGCTTTAAGTACACTAATTAAGTAATTAATCGGGTAAGCATGGGTGTTGGAAATACGTGGTGCATTAAGAACCAATTCTGGAACACACTCCTGCCTCCATTCCCGAAACCCCATCGAATTTAAAATACAACAAATACCATTGGCCCGTAATTGAGTAACCCGATTTAGGAATAAATGCGCGGCTAAACCCCTTTGAACTGATCGCCATCCAAATCAATATTTTTTGCTCAAATTTCGGTTTTTTCATAACTTTTCGCTAACATTTGACGTATAAAATCCTCCGTAGCCATTAATTGACGAATAACTTAGCGTAAAATAGGATTCACTATTCAAAAATAAATTCTCAATTTTGCGAAATTTTCGATAAAATGGACCAAATTTTATTTTTGCCTTACTAATTTGATCCAAATTTCGAGCTCGGGAATGCGAGAATGTTCACGATACTTTAATTTAAGTTTTTTTTTGGTCACAGCTCGGTGTATGGTTGACTTGCTTGCGTTAAATTTAGAAGATGCCAAACGAATGGAAATTGATTTGGAATCGTTAAACACATTTGAGTCATAAAGCCTTAAAAACCGCTTTTTGTTGTAGTGTGTTTCCACCAATTTGTAAGATTTTTCCAAAGTTTGTCGTTTGTATGAAGAGGCGTGCAAGTCCAAAGTGCAGTGAGCTACGTGGACCATCGACAGGCGTCTTACTGTAGCTCAAATTTGGCAAGCGTGTGTTGGGTTCACTCTGCATTTTTAGTCTGTTATATGTTTTGTACTAGTAGGCCTCAACATGCTCTTTCCGTACTGTTTTTCCCAGGACGTGGAATTTCTCATGTTTTTCTCACCCACGCAATTGGTTGTATACGTAAGTGTTTATTTGTGAGTCACAGGCAGGATTGGGATTCCAGGATTCGTCCTTAATGTACGTGTTTCCCACTCCCACGTTTACCCGATTAACTTAACTGCTTGTATGTACTTAAACCCGACACTAAATATCCCACCAATTAAGGAAAAGAGCTTTCCTTAATTGTCTCCCAAATTGCGTAAAAACTGAGAGGAGAGAGTTTTCTACCTTTTAATATTACGCAATCGAAAGAAAAACAAATACTTACGTATAGGGCGAGGACGGGTGAGAAAAAGAAAAATAAACACTTCACTCCCACGCACTGGAACGAGAAAAATAGACAATTGCCTGCGGGGAGGCGACGAATAAAGCAATGGTGGCCAGCGGGGCGCATGTTTAGTACAAAAGGTATATAACAATAATGAAAAAAGGAATAAGTGCTAAGAGAGAGCCAGCACACGCGTATCGACGTGCGCTACAGTAAGACAACTGTTGATGGTCCGCATTGCTCACTCCACTTGCTACCTGCGGGCCTCATGCATTCTTTGACAAAAATGACAAAATCGGCGGAAAACACACTACAACATATATACCATCAGGGAAAATCACGGAATGTTCTATAACATTGTTGAACGTTAAAGAATATTCTAGAATATTGTGGAAGGTTCTAGAACTTTCCAGAACAATGCATTACATAAAATGTACCTGCACATTATATTATTTGATCATACTAGGAGGTACACGTCACTTGTACTTGCAACGTGATCATACTGTAATATATGTATTATATATTATATTAGTTTATTATCATAATATTTTTTTGCATATAATATTACTTATTTTTCTATTATTTTTATTTTTTTTCCTTATTCATATTGTTTTGTAAATATTTTTGATAAAAATTCTTTCTCGAACAATATTGTACGTGTTGCGAAACTCTGAGATCAACAATTTTTGTGAATAAAATATTTTTGTACCTGCCTTGGAAATTTTTGCCATGTAGAATATTATTCAGGATGCCGCCGCAAATGGTAGGAAAATCCAAGATGAGAAAATGAAAGTGTCGAGCCAAGAGAATTACGGAACAACAATGATGAGGCGAAAAATGAATTTTTCGCACTAATTTATGGAATAGAATTTAAATATATTATAAAAAAAGATGCTCAATAAATGCAATAAGTAGATGCAGGAAAAAACAACTAAAAATAAAACTAGAAAATTTATAATTTTGAGAAAATACACATTTTTGTTGATTTTTTCGCTAAAATAAATTAGTGGTCCACAAAAATTAAATTTTTGTATATTTGTCAGGAAAAAAAACCTTCACAAAGTAAATGACCTATTATTTATGTAGAAATTGAATTCTGGATAATTTTGTAATATCATCTTTTTTGTTGTCCAAAAAATTTACTGACGTGATTAAAGTGTAAAAGGTTCACGATGTCTCCCCAGCATCATTGAACACACATTAAAGGCAAATGATGAACTAAAAGTGTAAACTGACTGTAAAAGGCAAACTGTGGTGTGAAAGTGTAAACTCACTGTGAAGATTGGTGTCTAAAGTGAAAGTGTAAAGTGACTGTAAATATCAAAGTAGAAAATGTAAAATACTGAAAAAATTAAAGTTTAAGGTCGATGCATAATTCGGTTGCAAAAATCAAACTATCAAGTAGAAGTGTAATGTGACTAAAAAAGTGAAAGTGTAAAGTGACTATAAGAGCCAAAGTATGAAGTAGGAATGCTGACTCTAAAAATGTAAAGTGACTGTCAAAATCAAGATGTGAAGTGAAAGTGTAAAGTGGAGCATAAACTGCCTGAAAGTCAAAGCATGAAGATAAAAATGTAAAGTGACTTTAAAGATCAAAGTAGAAAGTGTAAAATACTGAAAAAATTATGGTTTAAATTGGAAGCATAATTCGATTGCGAAAATCAAACTATTAAGTAGAAGTGTAATGTGACTAAAAAAGTAAATTGAATCTAAAATTCAAAATGTAAAGTGTACACTGACTGTAAAAATCAAAGTTTGAACTGAAAGATTACACTGAAAAATAAAAAGTGTAAGTTTAAACTGAGTGGCTTAATCAAAGTGTAAAGTTACTGTCAAGACCAAAGGGTGAAAATTATTCATGGGAATTCAAGCATGTAATGTAGTTGTAAACTGAGTCTAAAATTCGAAGTATGATGTAATAGTGTAAACTGACTGCCAAGCTCAAAGTGTAAAATAAAAATGTAAACTCACTGTAGAAATTCAAGTATGAATTGCGTGTGGAAACTGACTGTAAAATGTAAAGCGTTAAGTGAAAGTGTAAACCCCCCATAGGCTATCGGAATAGAAAAAAGCGACTGATGATTACTGTATCTTTTTATGATCCAGGGCCATGGAATACTGTAGCATACTGTAATTAGAAATTATAGGCAAAATATTCATCGTAGCTTTACATAATGGTTCCCAATGATGTAATCTCGATTTTGTTTTTCCGTCAAGAGGCATACTGTAGATAATTTTGAAGCTTACTATAGCTTCTGTTCAAATTTACTTTGTTACTGCGACTTTTGAGCATACTGTAGCACAAAATTCTAGCTAACATATTCATTGTAGCTTTTCATTGCAGCTCTTAATCATGTGACCAGTGATATAATCAAGTTTTTGTTGTTGTTGTGACGCATACTGTAATTTTTTGTGTCTTACTGTAGCTTTTTTCATTGAATTTTCTTTCTTACTGTACCTTCCCATGATCTGTTCCACTAGAGTCTTTTTGATTACTGTAGCTTACTGTAATCCAAAAAAACTAGCCAAAATATCCATTATAGGTTTTCATGGCAGTTCTCGATGATATAATCTTGAGTTATTGCAGCAGGCATACTGTAGTATTCTTGCGGGTTTAGTGCAACTTCTGGTGAAATTTACTTTATTACGGTAGCTTCTGGCCGTAGTGTAATGGAATAGAAGAAAGAGACTGATGATTACTATAGCTCTTTATGATCCATGGCAAAGGATTACTGTAGCATACTGTAATTACAAATTATCACTAAAATGTTAATTGTAGCTTTACACCAAGATTCCTAATAATGTTACCTTGAATGTGTTTCTTCACTCAAGATGCGTACTGTAGATTATTTGGGAGCTTACTACAGCTTCTGTTCGGATTTACTTTGTTACTGTAGCTTTTGAGGATACTGTAGTACAAAAGTCTAGCCGAAACATTCATTGTAGCTTTTCATGGCAGTTCTCGATGATATAATCTTAAGTTATTCCAGCAGGCATACTGTAGTTTTCTTGCGGGTTTAGAGCAAGTTCTGGTAAAATTTTCTTGATTACGGTAGCTTCTGGCCATAGTGTAATGCAAAATTCTAGCAAAAATACTCATTGAAAGAAATTTTTTCACATACAGAAGTAGGATATCAGGCTGTCATGGATACTGTAGAATCTGGCCATATGAAAGATCACCCAGATGCCCTAGTGGATAGCGTTCATAACTCACAAACTCAAGACTCACAGTTCGAACCCCACTCCAGTCCAAATTTGGTATGAGGTTGTAGGAAACCTGAGGAAGGTAGTAGGATTACTCTTGAAAGGTCACTTATCCATATTGTTCTGTTACATACGTTGTACTATTGTGTTATATAGCGTGTTGTAATAAAGCATTTGACCATTGTTAAATGGGGCGTTGTAGAGGCTCAAAAGCTGGCAGCAAAAATGAGTCATTAGAATCACGTGCAACAAACATGATCCCAATTGACTAACTTTACGATGAAATCTCTCGGGAGAAAGTTTTTGTCCTTGCATTAAACTGCGACCCCAAAAAATTAGCTAAAGCCTGGCCTAAAGTAGTCCAAATAACTTTAGCATAGTAAAAAAAAATTCAATTGTATTTCTTTCAAATTTTTTTGTTACAGTAACCCAAATAAAGTGAGGTAAATTTTTTTACGCTTTTCATCGAGCAGGACCTGAAATTTTTACTTTCATCTCAACAAAATTTGCAATTCCAAATATTTAAATCGGATTACTGTAGGTCACTTTAAAAATGTTTCCTGCAAGTGAACCGTGAGCACCATTCTGCAGTTGTATTGGATTTACAATTTGAATTGTAAAATATACCATTCATTATTTTAAATAAATTAGAATTGATTTAAATTTCATTTTCGTATAAGAAGTATGTTTTATATAAATATATTTTGTGGAATATTGACAATCTGTTTCTTGCAAAAGTTGTGTTTCCGATAAGAGTTGAAAGCGGGTACTGTACATGTTTAATACAATAATTCCTTGAATTATTGTAGATTTGAAATTTTTTTGAAAAGTGATACTTTTACTTAAATGCATAATTTAACTGACCACTGGGGTTTAAAATGTTGACTGTAATCATTGTTAAGCAAATATTGTGTTTGTTGTATTTTAAAATATGTCGGGCTGGGCGCTGATGAGTTATGGGCAGGATTGGGATTCCAGGGTTCGTCCTTAATGTACGTGTTTGCCGTGCCGTTGTTTACCCGATCAACTAAATTACTTGTACTTAAACCGGACACTAATATCCCATCAATTAAGGAAAAAACAGTTTCCTTAATTGTCTCCCTAATTGCGTAAGACTGAAGGAGAAGATTTTCTACCTGTAATATTACGCAACAAAACAAAACGAAAACTTACGTACAAAAAGAAAAACCGGCGAGATAAACGAATACTCAACTCCCACGCACTGGGACAAAGAATGAAGGTGGCGTGGTGGGAGGCATCTAATGGTGAGAATATAAAAGTGGCCGACGGGGCGCACACATAGTATAGGAAAAACAATAATAATACGAAAAACGAATAATAATGGAGAGAGACCAGCGCACGTGTACCGATGTGCACTACAGTAAGATGGCCGCTGGTAGTCCGCGTTGCTCGCTCCACTTGCCACCTGCGGGCCTCATACACGCTTTGACAAAATGGCGAAAATCGGCGGAAAACACACTACAACATGTTGTCTTGGAACATATACCAAGCTTATGTGTTTCAGATACAGGATATATGTTGTTGTTATTTGAATGCCAGCATCTAAAAGCATTGAAGTGTATTCATTCAAGTTTTCGCAAAAGATCACAATTTCCCGACATTTCCATCTTTTTGAAAAAGATACAAAAAATGTTGGCGAGATAAGAAAATTGAGCATAGGAATAAAAGTGTCTGCATTGGAAACTTTTATATAGAAAAATGTTTTTTTTCTACTTTTCAAATAACTTTTACATTTTCAGTCTTCTTATGTAAAATGACGACATATTTTTATTTGCACTTTTAATGTCTGTCGCAGTCATGGTATTATTTCAAGATTTAAAAAGTTTTTTAATCATAGTAGACTGCATGGTTATAATTAGGGTTCAACGAGATTTCCTCAAAGCTTTGAAATGCTGGAGCGGATAACTACACATATTAAACTGCAAATAAGCTAGCAACTGAGTTTCCATAGTATTTGATTAAAGTAATGTAAAATAATTGCGTATTTGTGGATATAAACCGTAATCTATGGATTTTTGTCCTATGGTCATTATTCGAACACCAATAAAGGTATAGTCTACACCATTAATGATATAGGCAAAAAATATGTTAAATTTTTCTCAGAGGCAAACGATGGTTATAAGGCGTCTATTTGCTTTGGTTATTTGCGTCAAACTGGCAATGATAGAAGCAAGTAATGCTAATTGTGAAGTCTTGCAAACTGCTCAAGCACAACAAGTAAAATGGTAATGAGTATCCTGCTGCTACAGTAAGACTGACCTTTAATGTTACCATTAATATTTGCTTTAAATTTTTTCCCAGAAAATAGCATTTGAAAAAACAGACAATAGAGCGACGCATGAAAGTTTCAGGTGAGATGAAAACTTTTAGAATGCCTACCTCGGATACTCTACACTAATTAAGTGAACTTCAATCTCTCATTTCAGTCTGTGTGGGTAGTCTATGCGAGAATGCAGTTTACAACATGAAACACTACAGTCATGGGGCCCTAAGCATGACTTCTACTAATGCTAAAAACCAATACCCAACACCAGATAAGTGTTGTATTTTAAAACAAGTCGGGGCTTCAGTCTTTGTGTTCAGGCAGGATTGGGATCCCAGGATTCATCCTTAATGTACGTGTTTCCCACACCCACGTTTACCCGATTAACTTAATGACTTGGACTTAAACCCAACACAAATATCCCACCAATTAACGAAAAGATGTTTCCTTAATTGTCTCCCTAATTAAGTAAAAACCCAAAGGAGAGACTTTTCCACTTTTATTGAAAAATTGAACATTGAAAAAGACTTACTTACAAACGGGACGGGGCGAGAATACAAGACGAATCACTCCCACGCACTGGGAAGAGAAAACAAAAGAAAAAATGAGTTGCGTGCGGGGAGGCGGCGAGTAGAAAATAAAGTGGCCAGCGGGGCACATGTTTAATACGGAAAAAAACATATATCAATGATGATGCACCAATGAGGGAGCCAGCGCACGCGTACCGACGTGCGCTACAGTAAGACGACTGTTGATGGTCCGCGTTGCTCACTCCACTTGCTACCTGCGGGCCTCATGCGCGGTTTGACAAAATGATGAAAATGGGCGGAAAACACACTACAACATAAGCACTTATTGAAGTTTATTCAACCATTTGACATCCAATAGTTTAATGTCCGAATACCCAAAATGATATAAACGAATGGCTACAGTAAGTTTCCGTAGAAGTAGATATAACCACTTGTCAATTATATAATATATGAAGGTAGCAATGCAACAAGTGACTTATTGTCAACTACCAGCAAATCAATGGTTGTCGAAAGTCAAACGTCAACAATGTGAGTGTGCCCAGTTTACTGTAAGATTAAACAATGTTGAGAGCATAAATGTAGCAATAATGTATCTGAACAAAACTACTGTAATAATACAGTATCATTGGAAAGTATATATAGCAAAAAATTAACAGGTATTTTTATTTAGGATACCATCGCAAATGGTAGGAAAATTCAAGATGACAAGACAACAGTGTCGAGCCAAGAGGCTGATGAAGAGGCAATGATATTCCAAAAAATGAATTTTTTGCATTATCATTCAATAAAATTATGGAATAGAATTTGAAGATATCGTATAAATATGCTTAATGAACGCGTCAAGGAACATTATTTAATTTTGCGAATCAACAGTAGCTGAGTATACTGTAGTTCAAAAGTGTCATTTTTTGAATTTGAGAATCAAGAGAAATAATACATTTTTATATCAAAAATTTCTCGACCATACAAGGGGGTGGAGTGCCATTTCGTGCAAATTAAACGCACTTGCCCATCGAATGTTTTGAGCAGCTATTGTATCGGACGTGAATTAGAATCACTTTGAATGGTCAAGAATTAGAAGAATGTGAAAATTTTTGATGAATAATGATTTGCTATTAAACAACTTGTCCAGCAAAATATTGTAATTTAAAATTTTTATTTTCACTTTTTCACTTATTTATTCATTTTTGTGCTGAATACGTTATACAGAGTATTTCCGATGGTTGTATTTTAGAGTGTTACAGTTCAAAGAATGTGCTAAATCCAGAACATTGATGTCCAGGTTGTCAATATATCCTTTCTAGTATTGTATTTGTTGTTGAGAACTTGGATGAAAAATTCATGTTTATCATTCATTGTTTTGAGTATATTATAGGCCAAGTTCAAAGTTACTATTCACTTCGTGCTTTTCAAGGAAATGGTTTCGCATAGTGGATTAGTATATAAGGCTGTTAAGGATACTGTAGCTCTTTTTATTGGTCAAAGATACCATTATGATTCTGCTAAAAAATCTGTTATTGACCTTGTATATACAGGCTACTCATCAAAAAACAGTTCCGCATATTTTCAATTGTAGAATGAGTAATACTCGAGGCCGAAAGTTGATTTTTTGCCTGGATATTTTCTAAACTATGTGACTTATGGAGAAGAGAAATTTTATTGAAACACAACAAAATATTTTTAGAATAGCATTGATTCTCAGTGCCCTCCCTTCACTGATCAATTTCAAATATTTACTTTGCATCATCTATATTTTTCCGTGATTCAAATGTTTCCATGCTCGGACATTTTCGGAATAGTGGCGCCAATTTTTTCACATTCTTCACTTCCCATTAGGATAATTTTTTTTGGTGTAATAATGTTGGGCACCCTGTTGATGCCAATTCGTGTGGGGAAATCGACATGCAAATCGACGACAGGGACGACCAGCGGCGCAGACATTTGCATAGAATGGAGCGCCAAAGAAAGACGGAAAAGTGAAAGTGAAATCATTCTTCACTTGATTCTCGTTTTTATTATATTTTTGGTATTTTTGCTGGCGTCCCCAAATATAACTTTCCCAGCAACTTGTTTTGTTTATGAGTATTTCACTGTGGTGTACCCACATTCGTTTTACATATTTCGTCGAACTTATTGCTTAATATATTCGTTTATTTGTTTAGATTATTCGCATCGACGAAGGCGGAGGGCCAGAGGCCCAGGCGCCGGCTTACTTCAAGTAAGTTCTGGGAAACCCCTTTCGGGTTATACCCAAGTAAGTTTATCCCTGAGGGGATTCCTCGTCTCATCTAGGAGACTGCGGAGGTCTTTGGTAAGGCCCCCGTATTTAGAACAAAGTTTATCTTTGTTGTTGTAGGTCTGGGGATAAACGGACTGTTGCACAGATCACCGAGGCTTAGCCAAGGTATCAGTTCTAACAGGTCAGTTCAGACCCAATCTTTTCTTACGCCTCTTAAGGAAAGACCTGCACAACAAGTGGTGGCTTTTAACTCCTTACCACGGAACTTCGTAGTCAGACTAGGAGAAAAGAAAATCCTCCAGGTTTCTACAGAAAGTTAGCAGGATTTAAAATGCCTAACGAAAGGATACCGAGAGGTAATACTTTACGTAGATCACCACCCAGAGTGGCGAGTGCTGGGAATCTAGTCAATTTGGGAGACGGAGATCAGCAACGGCATGCTGCTCCGGACCCAGTAATCCCAGATCAAACTCCCGCGAGGGTTCAACCATTGCAGCAAAATGCAATGCATTTTACGCCCCAAGATGCAGGCGTACCAATTGACCGACCACCAGCGATTGCCATCGACCCGCAGGAGGCAGGCCCGGCGAATCTGAACCCAGACGCCGATGGACCGCCGCAACAAAATTTCAAAAGGTCACCACCGCCAAAGGTCGAATTAGCAGGACCAAAAAGGGACGTCGTTACGCCCGAAATTCGACCAAATTTCGAAGAAAGGGACCCCGAAATCGATCAAAGATTAGAGAGGATTCCCCAGGAACAAGAGCGATTCCAACCGCAGGAAAGAGCTCCCGAGATGTCCAATCAGGAGTTGGCGACGCAGCTACGCGAGTTGAAAGGGACCGTCGAAGCCCTGTTCGACATAATCGCAAATGCCGCCACAGAGGACAACAAAAGGGAAGCCGACAGGCGCCGACAGGAGCCGGATAGACAGGTTAGACCATGTAATAGGGGTGCAGAAAGAGACAACCGTCTCGCTGCAGAAATAAGTGCAGGCGCAGGGCCTAGTAATAGGCCTGATATTGATGAAGGGCAAAGGCTTAACTTTGAGCCCAAAAGTTGGAGAGGTCCAGCTAGAGATCTTCGATTCAAAGGAGCTGAGCAATCGGCAGACTTCAGGAATCAAAGTCAGATAGCTTCGCAGCATCCAACTTTAACTAGAGTGGTCTATGATGGTAGAGGAAATATAGTTGATCCAAATACCCTTAGACCAGATCAATTGGCATGTTTCCCGTATAGGGATTACAGGTTTGACAAAGACAATATGCCATCATATCAAGGAGGTGTACCACCTCAACGAGATCCAAATAGGGTTATGCTGCAATCCCTGAACTCTGATCTTGATCCAGTATTAACAGCAGATTATGATCAGAGGGAAGTGCCATCAAATAATTTGGCACAGGAGATTGTAGTCAGGAATATCGTTAAAGGTGTGTTACCCAAACTTTTAGATGAGGGTATGGTAAATCAGCAGGTGCTTAGCTTCTTAACAGCACTGGAAGGGGAATTCCGTAGGGATACACCCGAATCAGCTAAGTATGAAGCACTGCTGAGGCTTTCTAAGGGTAGACCGAAGGCGGTTGCAGGAGACAACATGACCTATAGGGAGGCCAGGAGAGCCATTATTAATGTCTTTGCACCTGAATGTAACCTGGAAATGCTAACCAGGGAGTTGTTTGAGATCCAACAAAGACCCAATGAACAGGCCGTAGAGTTTTTAAAAAGGGTCAGTATATTAGTGGAACTAGTTAAAGGTGATTTGGACTATCAGTCTAAACAGAGACTGATCATTGACACCTTCATATATAAGAGTGATCCTACGTTCCAGTCTGAACTTAAGAATTCAAAACATACCTTTAGAACTTGGTATGACTTAGCAGTTGAAGTTCATGACATTGAACGTAGATATAGAAATGCCTTTCAGAGATATGGACCCAAGGGTACACAACAGGATCCTATAGTAATTAATGAAGTAGGTATGCCTAGTGGGCATGATCCTGAAATTGCCGTAGTTGCTAGGAACCAGTCAGAAGGATATCAACAAGGCCAGAGGCAAAGGTTTCGGCAACCATATCAAACTGTAGGTAATCAGGTACAGGCCCAAACCCAAAGGTCAAGGAGTGATTCTCCTGAGATAGAGGAGATTCCAGTTCGGGAAGCCCCTAGGGCTCAGACCGAAAAAGGTAAGAAAGAATCTCTTCTATTGAAAATCTCTAAAGAGATGGTACAACTGGTCGAAAGGTTCGACCAACTCCAGCAAAAGGTTGATAATAGGCAAATGGAAAATCGGTCTGATGTGGCCATACCTAGTACCAGTCAGGGAGGTCAAGTTTCCCGAGATCCGACTAAGCCATGGTGTGAGTTCCACAAGAACATAACACATAATACTGCAGACTGCAGGACATTGAGAGTATTGTCCGAGCGCAGGAGCAGAGGTAGAGCCAGCTTCCCTACCTACAACAGGGGAGGCTTCAACACTTTTGCTCGAGGTAACTATAGAGGTAGAGGAGGTTACCCAAATGCCAACTTTAATAGCAGAGGCAGAGGTGCTTATAATGTAGGCTATTCAGGTTATCAGGATAGCCACGATAGTTATCAACAGAATTCAGATTATAATGAATTTCTGGAGTTTAAAAAGCAGAAGGAGCTGCAGAAGCAGTTCCAACAGATGCAGCAGTACCAACAGCAAGCTGCATTACAGCATCCTCAGCCTCCTCAGGCTATTATGGGACCGACTCAGACTCTTCAACAGGGTCAATTCACAAATCAGCCACCCCAAAAGGATTATTCGAGTGTTATGGTTGCAAGGCAATCTCAGATGAGTCCTTTAGGTGAAGTAAACCAGAGAGTGAGTTGCCCAAATGTTGTATTAGGTAGTATTGTGCAAATGAATGCAATTGCACCACAACCTATAGTACCATCAGTACAAGTAATAAGGAGAGGCACACCAGCTAGTCCTCAGGAACAACATTTGCTGGATACGTACCCCAGAACAGCCCCATTCCACATTGAGGTTGTTATAGGAGGTCGTAAGACAATGGCTTTAATTGACACAGGAGCTCAGTGCACTGTCATGTCGGCTAAGTTTCTGAAAGAAACTTTGGGCCCAGATTACACTGAATATCCGAGGATATTAAATGTCACTGTAGCCAACGGTAAGACAGTCCAAGCCCATGGGTATATCCAATTTAGGATGGATACATTGTGTGGACAGTTCCCCGTTAAAGCAATTGTAATTCCTGAAGCAGGAGAAAATGTAATAGTAGGAACAGACTTTTTGGCTCATCCTCAGGTAGGAGCCATAATAGATTTCAGGAATAGGACGATGACGCTCAACAACCGTCAACAACGGATATACGTGACGCCGGACCAGCCCCAATCGAATTGTGGAGAGGTCATGACCACGAGCGCCGCGGAGTCCACGATGAGCGTCGCCGACCAATACCAGCCAAAGATTTGCCTGCTAAAGGTTTCGGTGCCAGTGGTGAGTGTGAATCCCATCTACTTACCAAGTGGTACTGATATACTTCTGAGAGCAAAGCTTTGGGATAAGGTAGGCGAAAATCGCCTCAATGGAATCATAATAGAGTCTGAAGACAATGAAGAAAGGTTCCACATTGATAGTACCATAGTAGATGGTACAAAGGATGATTTTGTTGTTATGGTATCCAACAACACAGGATCAGGATGCCATTTGAAAAGAAATCAAATAATTGGCCATACTAATTCAGTGTTGTGTGATACTGATAACCAAGATCAACTTAAGGGGAAGATAGTTGAGGATTTGGAGAAGCTGCAAACTTGTGCAGTCCAGGCTAGACCTGATTCGACTCAAGTGGACGAGAAAGAGTTCAAGGAAGCCTTGTACAATATGCTAGCTAAATCCAACATACCATCTGAACAATTGGAACAAGCTTTACAGTGTCTCGCAAAATATAGAGACGTGTTCAGCTTGCCCAATGATCCCCCAACTACTACACCCTATTTGACCTGTAAAATAAATACAGGGGATGCAGCGCCTGTGGCAAAAAGGTACCACAGGACTGCTATTAATTTACGGCCACATGTTCGTGAGCATGTGCAAGATATGCTCAAAAAGGGTGTAATTGAGCCATCAAAGTCGCCTTGGGCAGCTCCGTTATTCCTTGTAGGTAAAAAGGATGGTACCAAGCGACCAGTAGTGGACTTTAGGGGTATAAATGACGTTACCAAGGATGATAAGTATCCCATTCCTAGAATGGATGACTATCTAGACTGTTTAGGTAAAGCCAAATTTTATACTACCCTAGATCTCAAATCAGGATATTGGCAAGTGCCAATGGACGAAGAAAGCAAGGAAAAAACTGCTTTCATATGCCAAGAAGGGCTTTATCAATTTAAAGTCATGCCCTTTGGCCTAAAAAATGCGCCAGCCGAATTCCAGCGTATGATGGAAAGAGTTTTGCATCCATATGTTTGGAAAATCTGTCTAGTCTATATAGACGATATAATTGTGTTCTCAAATACGTTTGAGGAACATCTAGTTAATCTAGAGCTAGTCCTGCAAGCTCTAAGAAAGGCTCATTTGACCTTGAAGCCGGAGAAGTGTGAATTCCTGCCTGAGAGAGTTCATTTTTTAGGACATATCTTAAATTCGGATGGAGTTTCCCCAGATCCGAAAAAGGTCAAAGCTATAAATGATTTCCCATTCCCAGAGTCTAAACGTAAACTGCAAAGGTTTCTAGGTATGTTGCAGTGGTGTAAAAAGTTCATACCGGGTTTGGCCAAACATGCCGAACCGTTGTACAAACTAACTGGGAAGAACTGTGTTTGGGAAGTCACGGAGGTTCACCATCAGGCTTTTAGGAGCCTGAAAGAAGCACTTTTGTCTGTGCCATTCCTTAGGTATCCGGTTTTGGACGGGTCTGCGGACTTTGTCCTTCAGACAGATGCCAGTGGAACGGCACTAGGAGCAGTCCTTTACCAGGAGACCAAGTCAGACCGCTGGGTAATTGCTTACAATAGCAGAATTTTAAAAGCGGATGAGAAAAAGTGGTCAGCCACGGAAAGGGAATGCTTGGCAATTGTGTATGGCTTGAAGTTATACAAGCACTACTTAGTGGGTCATAAGGTGATCATAAGAACTGATCACAAACCTTTATTATCTATGAAGGTCAATGCAATGACCAATGGTAAGTTGAAGAGATGGTACTCATTCATCTCTCAATTCAACCATAAACTAGAGTATGTGCCTGGAAAACAAAATGCCATGGCAGACTTTTTGTCCAGGATGGATGAACCAGATGATCAAGCGGAAAAGATACCGCCAAAATGGGAACACATGTTCTCAAAGGATAAACGAGAGTCCGAAAATCTGAAAGATCTTGAAGCACAGCTAATTGAGAAAAAACATCTCAATTTGGTGAAGAGATTCAGAATTCTGACAGATCGGAATCCTGAAGACGGTACTCCGTTGCATCCGGAGCCAAAAGGTAAGAAGAATCAGAGGACCGATATGAGTCCGAGATTCACCAAGATTTATCCAGAAGATTCTGAGGGTGATCCAGAATCAAACTCGCCTGCAGACTTGATAAATGCCGTAACTACAAGGAGCATGGCGAAAGAAGCGGACAAGAATAATCAGGCTCAGACCAAGCGGGACGGCAATCAGGTCAACGAAAAAGTAAGTAGGGGAAACCAGGACAAAGGTAAGGAAAAAAGAGTAACCTGGTTATACCCAGAAAAGGAACAAGAGTTTACTTTGGCAGACCCCAAAGAAGATGAACTACCAAAAGGGCTAATTAGAGATGATCTCATGGCCCTCTTGCAGAGAAAAGATGAGGTACTACGACCATATTTTGATAGATTGGGTCCAAATGGGACAACCAAGTATCATAGTGGATTTTATATCCAAAATGAAGTGTTATACCGCGAAGCCGGACAGGGATCGGATGATCAGGTGGTCGTCCCATCCTGCCTTAGGGACAATACTTTGCACCAGTACCACGGTGCCGTAATGATGACTCATCAGGGGTTCAAAAGGACCCTTGCTATGATTAAAAAACGGTTCTGGTGGCCCGGAATTGAAAAGGATGTCAGGCACTGGATCAAGTTTTGTCCAGTCTGTCAAATGGCTAATCAGGGAAACACAGAAATTCCACCACTGATACCAATTATTCCACAAGGTCCTTTTGACATAGTATCAGTGGATATCGTGGGTATTTCTCCACTCAGTGAGAAGAGACTGTATGTCATAGTCTTTCAAGACTATTTTACAAAGTGGGTTGAAGCTGAACTGATCCCGGATCAGTCAGCTAGCACCGTTGTAGATACCTATCTACAAGCTATTGTATTTAGGCACGGGACTCCACGGAGACTACTCAGCGATAGAGGAGGTTGTTTTACCTCAGATCTAATGAAAGAGATCTGCAAGTTGTTGGAGTGTCAAAAAATTTTTACAACAGCTTACCATCCACAAGGAAATGGTATGGTAGAAAGGTTTAACCAGACACTCATCAAGCAGCTCAGAAAAGTGGCCATCGAGGAAAAAGATAACTGGCCAAGATACTTGAGAGCTGTGGTGTTTGCATATAATGCCACACCACATGCAGCCACGGGGCAATCCCCATTTTCGTTGCTTAGAGGTCATGAGGCAACCTTCGGGTTAAACTTATCGAAAGCATACGATATTGTAATGCCGGACAGCAATGCTGAGGCATACAAATTTGTGTTGACCAATCATTTAGTCAACCTGTACGAGGATATTGCTAAAAATATCCAGAGTGCTGCCGAAAAATCGAAGAAATACTTCGATAAAAAGTCCAAACAAAATGGATTTAAAGAAAAGGATTGGGTTCTGCTCAAAGTAGACAAGCAGAAAAAACTAGGACTACCATGGTCCGGTCCGTTCATAGTTACGGACATTTCGCGAGAAGCAGAGAACGTTGTCACCATTGTACATTGGGACAACCCGCTAAATCGCCAAACAGTTTCAATCAGCAGGTTGAAACATTTTCGTTACGAGACCACTAGGGTCTTGCCGCGAATAGCGCGAGCCAATCAGGACGCGCCACGTGACGAAAATACGTCACTTTCCAATATGGCACAAACAGTTACGACTGGAGCGCCGATTCAAATGAAATCATTTGAAAATTCGCTCAAGGCGAATCTATGCGCGATCTCGCGCTGATTTTTTTTTTTTATTATTTTGTGTACATATCTCGCGCGTGTAAGTACTAATTTTAATTAAAATTGTATTAATTTGTAATATTTATCGCGTTTATGTAGTATTCGTAATAATTTTGTAAATTTTTCATATTTATTTCAGACTTTGGGAAAAATTCTTCGGAATTTTAGACCAAAGTGACAACCCAAAAAATTTCCGACATTTTTCTAAAAAATTAATTTTCAAAATTTTTCATTTTTTCAAAATCAAACTATAGCTGCCCCCGCTTATCTGAATTCTAAACTTCCATCGGAAGGAAGAAGTAAAATATTCCCCAAACCGCGATAAAAAGGAAATTAGCAAAATTGCTAGATTAAACTTTTTCAGCGTTCAAAAATTTTAAATAAATTTATCAATTTATTATTCGAAAACAAAAATTTCGAAGCGTAAAGAAATGGGAAAGGGCGCGCGGAACCGCCAACAAGCTCCGACGCCCGAGTGGTCGCACACAGAGCGCCACGTTGAATATGGCAGGGCCCAGCACCGCCAAGACAACCGTTTTTTCTTCATCGACGGTAAGTTTCGAACTTATTTTTATCAAATATTCTTGGAAACCGCAGGTAATGCCCAGAAGTCACTGGAAGACCAGCTCGGCGCCCCAAAGGGCAGACGAGGTTAGGACTTAGAGGGAACGAAAAATGGGAGTACTGCGAAACGGAAGCTCAAAGCCAAGCAGGGAATTTCCATTTTGGAAATATACCTGATACCACCGAGAGCTATACGATTCAAGGGAAACCTAGAACCTTGGGTTCAGCCCGTTTTAAAGTTTTATCATTCAAAAATTTATCAAAAATTATTTATTTTCAAATCAAATCAAATCATATCACTTTTTCGATATAAAATTCATTAAAAATTATCAATTTCGAGCGCTATAAAAATTGTAAATACAGCGCCATAAATGGAGCGTAGTTGGTCGCTCAAGCAGCTGGTCAGAGATTGGTGTCCGATCAAGTGGTGGACAATCGGATCAGGTCTACCCTCCCCAACATATAGAGGTAGCAAGGGTAAGATTTGGTAAGGTGTTAGTTGCCTACCAGCTCAATGTTTGTATATCAGTGGCTCACCTAACAACCTGCACTAAATTTAATTTCTGCGAAACTTAACCCGCTTGGTGTTGTGGTGCTGGTGTAGTATAGACCCGAAAATGCGCTGAAAAAAGGGGAATAAAACACTAAAATTAATAGTACTTTATGTTTAGATTATAACGTCAAACGGGCCGTACGAATCCACGAACTGGATCAGTGGTTTAAAGCCACATTTGGGTACTGGCCGGCCAATCCCAAGGAACCTCGAATGGTAGACATCGGGAAGGTCAGCCAGGTACTCCATTTTATCCGAGAAGTGTCAATCTTCAGAGGACAACCAGTTTGTGGCTTCGACGTTGAAAAAGTCAACCAGGATAAGGTCGCCGCCTTGTTCAAAACAAGGGAGGTCGACAATCCAATGGGAAAGCAGTTTGCCCGATATATCAGCTTCGCGCTAACGAATGGTCAAACTTACGTTATTGATACAACGTCGATGATGATCAAAGAGTGGACCAGCCTCCACGACTTCTTGAACTCCGACATGCTCTTCGCCGGATATGCCGTACTGGAAGATCTGGTGAGTATCTATAACGTGTGTGGCGCAGGGCGAGATAATAAGGACAGGGACAAAACTGTCCCCTTACGGGAATTTCTAAGAAAGACCAAAGGTCGATACTTTGACTTAGACCGTTTCGCCCTCACCATGGTAGGAGTAAACCTGGAGAAAAAATGCTTTCAGACAGGTATATGTCCCGAAACCTTTCGGTTAAAGGGACTGTTCACGGAATTTTATTTGATAGACGTGGGCCCCTACCAATATGACTTTTCGTTAAAAGCGAACCGTGATCGGTTTGCCAAAAGGGGTATATTGCCGGAAGAGCTCAGATACGCCGCTCTAGACGCATACTACTCCTTATTGGTCATGTTTGCCGCCATTCACTATGGCATGGCCGATCAACTGCTTATGCAAATGCAGATTTTCGACCATGACAAGGTGGATCCCAAACAGATCAACACCATTGCCCTGCATTTTTATCAACAATATCTAATGATTCCGGGCAATGTGAACCGAGAAATGGGGCTAGGTACCCCAGTTATGGAAACCGATCAGGTTCAACCAAATATGGTCTATCACATGATGAAGTGTGAGATGTATAACCGTTGGGCGGTACAGATGCAGGGAAATAACACAGGTTATTATACCGCGCCCACGGAGTGTAATCCAGTTCGTCCGCAGGGAGTTCAGCTGCCAAGTGGTTTCTACCCACTACTTCCGAGAGATAACAAACCAATGAAGGACGACGGATACACCACAGATAGTGATCCCGACGAAATCCAGGACGTCCAGATACCAGACTGGGTTAATATTTCAAAAGATATTCTGGAAAATCTCAAGTCAGGTGGAACCTACTGGGATTTAGACGGGAAAATTTCTTTAACGTTGTACGAAAACGCCAAGCTATACTGGCAACAAGCCGGGAAGCCCGATACCATTCCACAAGAGGTGTTTTCCTCTAATAACCACTACCCAGTGGGTATCGAGGGCCATAGACAGGCCTATAAGACCAATTTTTACACGCCAAACTTGGCAAAAATTTCAGGTATGCTGGATGAGCGAAACTTCCCAGAGTTAGAGGTCATCTGCAAATTTATGCCATTGGCCTATCATTTGGCATGGCCTCATTCCAGAGCGGAGTGCGACTATGAAACTAGCGCTCTGCTAAATTATAACTTTCTAAATAGTTATACTAAAGAAGGCCAGGAAATGATAAAGAAAATGTCCTGGAAGTCAGGCGACCGCCTGGCTTACTATTTAGAGTTAGCAGCGACGCTACCGCCGTCGGAACCCCGCTTTCCATCTAAAAAAGGGGTATACGCATGGCAGAATCGGTTTGGTTTTGTCCCGCTACGATTTCGAGAAGCCGAGGAGATCCTACAAATTGGCGACGACAAATCGTTATTGAAGGACGGAGCCTACAAGGTAAATCCTTATTTCTATGTAACTTTTTACTACGTAGGCTTCGAGACTTTAATGCCGGGACTGCGGTATCCCATGACGGAAGACGCATCGCCAACCGACTACCCGATTACCTACGCACCAAGAAATCCGCTCGAGCTCAGACCGGAGTTTGTCAGTAAAAGCTTCCGGGAGAGAACAATCGCTTCGGAAATGCCCGGGTATACATTAACATATACCCCAGCCGGTGAGTTAATTTCTAAGGTACCGGTAAATCGTCCCTCAACTTCCCAAACGGCGCAAGCCGGAGGGACGGGGCAGGTTAAAGCGCAGCCGCAGGCGCTAGCGCCAGTGGTCAAAGCTACACCAGCCTTGGACACTGCTGCTACGCAGGCAGCTGCAGTAGTTGTCGTGGTGCCGCCGCCAATCCAACCAGCGGTGGCACAGCCGACTCAAGTACCTCAAGTACAACAACCGGCCGAGCCTGAGCCAGAGGTTGTCACCATAATGCAATCAGTACCTCCAGCACCAGCTGTTTTGCCGGCTAGAGTAAAGCAGCTGTTGCCGAAGATACGGAATTCAGACTCTGAGTCCAGTTCAGAGGAGGATGTAGAAGAAGAAGAAGAGGGTGAAATCCTCGAATCTGAGGGCCAGACATCAGAGAATAAGGATGCGATGGAGGCCAAAACTCAGAAACAGGCTCTTGAGGAGGAAAAAATCCAGACTCAAATTGACGAAGCAGTCACCAAAATGTCAGGGATCGATGTCAGACTGGAGAAGATGCAGGAAGCATCCCAGGAGATACCTGTGAAGGCCAAAGATCCTAAGGATCATGACCGTCAAGCGAAGCAAGAGGCCCTACAGGCCAAAATTCAGGAACAGAGAAGGCTGACGCAGCAGGAATTCCTGCGTCAGAGGGCAATCCAAAGAAAGCTGAAGGAGCAGGCACTAGCCGACGATAGCTCAGATTCAGCCATTGCAGCGACAGAGCTGATGCGGAGGGGAAGAATTGCCGAGGAAGGTATTCCTGGAATTTATTCCCCAGACAAAGTTCAGCAGATGTTAGCTGAAGGGATGTCGGAAAAATTTATCCGACACCTAGCCAAGGAAAAGGTAAGGCGTAGAAAGAGGATAGGTAAGGCCAAGCGACGCAGACTTGCAGCTCAGGGACAGCAGCAACAGGGAGCGGCCGCCACCGGATCCGAAAACGACGCCTACGATACGACCGAAGAAACGACGACACCACAATACTCGACGAGCCAAAAGTCGAGATCGGAGACTTCAAAGAGTCAGACGAGAACGGAGACTTCAAAAAGTCAGACGCGAACAGAGACCTCCATAGGCCAGACAAAATCGGATAGGACAACAGGGTCCACTGCGACAACTTCGTACACTCAGACGCGAATGGTATCGAAAACCGGCGGAGAGGTTAGTACTTCTTCTGGCAAAAGTAAATCCGTGCCCTCCAGCTATACCGCAAGAAGTAGCAAACCTGCGGGAAGCGTATTGGTGAAGCCCGATCTTGAATCGGAGGAGAAATTGATCAAGAAGGTCAAACTGAATGTGGTAGCTAGTAGACCCGAAAGGGAACCACAGCAGTTTGTCACTCCTGGTCAATTAGCCGAGACTCTGATTGATTATTGGGGGTGGCAACGGGAACAAAGGCGTTTAATTGGGCCGATCTCATTTGAAAATCCAGAGGTCGCCAATTACTTCGCCTTTGATCGGCAAGAACGGCCGATAATTTACAGAATGGTCAATGACGCTATGGCCGAGATTCATGAAAATTACCGCCAGCAATTCGAAATGCAGGGCGGATTTATGTTTGACGGAGAGCGCATCCCTGAGGAGATCTGGGAATGGATAATTTTAATTCTCATCCCCAGATGGCTTCAGGACTATGATGCCTCAGACGTCTTTACGGCCATTAGGTATGTGACCCTAATGATTTTTCTTCAGTTGGACTTCGCTCCGATCACGCCAACGGCAATTGGTAGGTGGTATGCCCAGGCGTGTTCGTTTGCGAACAGACAACTAGTCGTTGAGGCCCAGGGAAACTGCGTAGAGGATGTCTACATTGCAGCCTTTAATCAGTATATTTTTATGGGCTCGCAAAGGTTAAACCAGATGGGTGTTAAGAGGAAGGCACCAGGCGATGACAGGTCGCAAGCTGATAAATTTCAGCGAACAGCTGCCAAGAGCCCGAGTAAGTTCAAAGTGCCTAGACTCCCTCCGGCTAAGAAGCAACCACCGATGATACAACAATCATCGGCTACGACCAGCCAGAGGTCATATAGTGAAGCTGCTAGCACTTCTTACAAAAGTCCGCTTTCTCGGTCAAAATCAATTTCATCTAAATCTCTTAATTCAACTTACCGGACACAAAAACCACAACGCAGCAGCTCCACTAGCAGTGGTCAAAGGCAGCAGGGGAGAGACGATATGTTCTCAAACCCGGCCCCGTACAGGGCTAGACCGGGGTATGACCAAGGTCAACCCAGGGGAGGCTTCAGAGGGCGCCCTCAGCGACCTTACAGAGGCCGAGGAACCTGGCAACACCAAGGTCAAGACCCGGATGCTCAATTCCATAATCCGAATTTTATGCCGCTAGGTAGACGCGGCGGAAGCCAACAAGGCCAAAATAGAGGCCAAGATGGAGGTCAGACCCGAGGCCAACCAGGTCAGAGGGGGTACTACCAAGGTAGACCTCGAGGAGGCTACCGAGGCGGCGGGCAGCAGCAGTAAATAGCCGCAAAATTTTGGCCCAAAAATTTCTTTTTCGTACATATATTTTCTACTTATTTCATAAAACATAAAACCCAAAAACACTAATAAAATCACAAAAAATCCAAAAAAAAAAAAAAAAAAAATCAAAAAACAAAAAATCCAAAAAACATTATTTTTGGTGCTGCTGGCCATCAAAAATCTCCTTTTTGACAAAACCGGTGCAAAAACGCAACCGTAAAAAATATTTTAACTTTTGGCCACATTCTTGCTCAAATTTTTTAGCGCATTTTAAATTTTGTGATATCCGTACATTCCCGCGTCGTCTTTTTGTATCGTAATATAATCTCGTATTTTAGTTTAATTTAGAAAAAAATAGAGACGCGGGAAGTCGATTTGCATGCGGTTAGACCCACGGCCAATGAATTGACACAGCATGCAGACCGAGCGGCCGAGCCCGAAGCCGACCACACATCCGGCACCGACGTTTACGTCATACTCCTTAGGGCAGGAGGTTATTCCATCAACGCCGAGGTCAAAATGGACGTCACTTGCCAGCCATTGCGGCGAAGCCCTTGGTATTCGTTGTGTCCAACGACCAGCACAGGAGTTCTATTAGGACAGACTGTGAAACGGGAGTCCGGTGAGACAAACTGTTTATCAGGAGTCAGCCGGAGTTGTAGATTTTTTCTTTTTGATTAATTCTTTTTAATGCCGGGGTAACCCGGCCAAAAGTTTTTTTTTCTACCTCTGGTAGGTCGGTTTCGACGCGCGAGGGATGTTGGGCACCCTGTTGATGCCAATTCGTGTGGGGAAATCGACATGCAAATCGATGACAGGGACGACCAGGGGCGCAGACATTTGCATAGAATGGAGCGCCAAAGAAAGACGGAAAAGTGAAAGTGAAATCATTCTTCACTTGATTCTCGTTTTTATTATATTTTTGGTATTTTTGCTGGCGTCCCCAAATATAACTTTCCCAGCAACTTGTTTTGTTTATGAGTATTTCACTGTGGTGTACCCACATTCGTTTTACATATTTCGTCGAACTTATTGCTTAATATATTCGTTTATTTGTTTAGATTATTCGCATCGACGAAGGCGGAGGGCCAGAGGCCCAGGCGCCGGCTTACTTCAAGTAAGTTCTGGGAAACCCCTTTCGGGTTATACCCAAGTAAGTTTATCCCTGAGGGGATTCCTCGTCTCATCTAGGAGACTGCGGAGGTCTTTGGTAAGGCCCCCGTATTTAGAACAAAGTTTATCTTTGTTGTTGTAGGTCTGGGGATAAACGGACTGTTGCACAGATCACCGAGGCTTAGCCAAGGTATCAGTTCTAACAGGTCAGTTCAGACCCAATCTTTTCTTACGCCTCTTAAGGAAAGACCTGCACAACAATAATACAAAAGAGATCCACGATGATACAAAAGAAGCGGGCTTGTACTCTTTGAACTTTGGTAATACCGAAATTGCGCCAACATTTCAGGCTATAGTTGAGCGAATTTCTGAAAATGTCCATGATAACGCACTTATGGGGTTTTCATTTGACCATCCAAATTTGACAAAAGGTCGCATTTTGATACCTTTTAGACCGAAACATGCTTTAACCGGAGATTTGATTGCAAACACTTTTAATGCTGTTCTTCAATCAAATGAACAAATACAGATTGATAGCCGTCAAGCTACAATTCGTACGATTGTTGTAACACCAACTGTGGGCAGCGGTAAGCTAATTAAATTAATTATTTTGGATGTCATGAATTTTTGTGATTTGGGATGGCCTCATGAATTTTTTCCCGATTTAAATGTTCAATGCTGAGACGTTGTCCAAATTGTGAGACGACCGTTCGTACATTCATCAGTTGTCATTTGTACAATTTACTCAGCTAATGTCTCATTTGCATAGAAACTCCAATAAGTTGATAAAATGATGAAAAAAATCTACTTCGCACTGTGACCGGGAATTGACTAATTTTACAACAAAATTTTCCCACAACGCTAAAACTCGGAGCACAAAATACTGGCAAAAATTTGGCCTAAAATGTATTAAAAAAGTTTAGCATAACAAAAACTACAGCCTAAGAAATCTTTATTGTATTTATTTCATATGGTTTTGTTATAATAACCCAAATAAAGTAAGCTAAATGTTTTTTACACTTTTCAACAAATGTTAGCTTTATGTGACCTGAAATTGTTATTTTTGTCTAAACTACATTTCAAAATTCCAAATATTTAGATAGAAAGTTTCTTTCTGGGCTGTGGTCACTGATTACTGTAGTTCACTCAAAAAGGTTTCCAATGAGCAATGGGTCAGTACCATTCAATAGTTGTCTAGCAGCCTAAATCACACCTTCATTTTTGCTGTCTGCTTTTTTCCTGTAGAAGAGTATAAAAATTGTGATACACTTTATTATAATACACGATATAGGACAACAATATGACATATGTAACAGAACAATATGGATAAGCGACATTTCGGCAGTTATCACTTCCTTAATCACAGGATGTCTACAACTTTTACTAAATTTTGACTGGAGTAAGGTTCGAACTGTGAGCTTTGAGTTTGCGAGTCATTAGCACTATCCACTAGACCATCTGGGCCATTTTTCATATGCCTAAATATCTACAATCAACACAAACAAATATTGAGACAATTGTTATATCCGTATAATATGTACTTCATTGATATGAAATTAAAAACAACGTGATCATTGTTGCGTATTGTCAAAACATATATCACACAATTATAAGTCTTGGATTCATAATTTTTGGTGTATATAAATAATTGTAACATATACCATTCAGATTTGAAAATAAATTAGAATTAATTTAAAATTTGTGTTTTTATTTCACCGAAATATGTTTTATTTAGTATTGACAATTCTATGTTTCCAGAAAGAGTTGAAAGTAAGTGCTGCACACTTTGGATGCAATTTCTTGAAATACTGTAGATTGAAATTTTTTGAAAAATTGGCACTTTTGCTCAAACCCATACTTTAAATGACAAAAGTGATTTAAAATGAAGATGCAAATATTTCCTTATGTTGAAACGCATACGAAACTAGTGTGTTACAAGTACGGTGAATGACAGGCATCATTGTTTGAATGTCATTGTCCGCAAGCATTGAAACACATTTTCTAAGTACTAAAATATTTGAAACTTACTATCTTTTTGGAAAAGATATGAAAAATGATACAGAAATTGCGCATAACTAAGAAAATTGAGTCAATCAATTAAAAAATTTGTAAATTGTGAAAATTATCTCGAAGAAGTTTCACTTGAAAAACCCTGTTTTCGCACACCTTGTTCCAATTTTAAATTTTCACTCTTTTTACCAAATATCACAATTTGGTAGTCAGGATATTATTTCGGGATATAAAAAGTTTTTTAATGATAGTTATAATTAGCGTTCGAAGAAATTTCCTCATCGACTAGAGCTTTAAAACCCCGGAGCTGATAACTACATTTATTGAATTGTGGATAAGCTAGAAACTGAGTTTCCATAGTTTTTTGAGGAATTTAAATTAAAAATAATGTATTTTTGTGGATGTAAACTGTATTTTTCTTGTTCATATTGTCAAACATCTTGTCCAAGATTGCGAATTGTTGTTATTTTATCAACAATAAAGGTATAGCTTATCATTAATACTATATGTGATATTCATAGATGTCTTACAGTATGATTGTGTTTTGTGATGTATTGTTACAATTCAGGTATTGCATTTTGCTGGAAAATTCTACATATTGGATAATATTCTATTCCTATACATTCTACACTGTTCTAGAATATTCTGTGTTTGTATATAAGGCACGTTATTTTACATAGTCATTCATATTGTCGTATTACTATGCAGTACCTTACTATTATATGTCATTTCAGTTACCATTATTAAACTTAGCTATTTAGCAGCTAGTTTGCTGGTTGGATATTCACGAGTTATCCCAATGCTATTTTGTTATCAACTCAGTCCAGTCATTATTTAAGACACAACTGCTACAGACAGTAAATATGTTGATTTACTTTCAGATGCAAACAATGGTTATACTGCGTATATTGGCTTTGTTTTTTTGCATTAAGCTCACAATGGGAGAATCAAGTAATGTCAATTGTGAACTTCTGCAAACTAGGGTCTCTGAAGCTTAAGCACAACATTTGGAATGCTAAGGAGTATCCTTCCATTACAGTAAATCTTGGAAAATCTGATTCACGTTCCATGGTATATTTAGCAATTGCTTTGAATTCTTTCCAAAAAAACATCATTTGAAAAAACAGACTGCAGAAAAAAGTTTGAGCTGAAAAATACTTTTAGATTTTTTGCTTTCAGTGTGTACGAGGAGTCTATGTGAGAATACAATTTGCAAGATCAAATTGCACAACCGTGGAGATAAAACTATGACTTCTATTGGTACCAAAAAGCAATGTCCTAGATCCAATAAGTATATATTGAAGTTTATTCTACCACTTGACGTTCGATGGTTGAAAGTTGGAACACCCATAACCATATACAATCCAGATTGCAAATCATTTTCGATGTGCAATCCTGTGGAAAACTTAGCCCAAGAAACAGATTATGCATGCTTGAACAATTGCTTTTTCCTCTTTTGTGAGCAGCTGGGATCAAATGGATGTGGTTCAATGTTTTACATTTATGAAGGTGCTCTTTTTGCATTAAAGACTAGTGGTGTATCACACCATATTAGTTTAGTATTGGTCAACAATTCTTCATCCACTAGCGACATAAATTTGATCCTGAACGGCACTACATTATCTTGTTTCCAAACTGTTTCGAAACTGGATGTTGGAAATATGGCAAATCCTTCAATACCATACTGCAAATATTATATGTATGAGAATGACTACAGTAAGTTTTTGTAAAACTGTATAATTTAACACTCGGGAGTTATACATTTTTTTAAGGTAGCAATGAAACAAGTCGTGAATCAACGGTTTTAAAAAATCAAATATCTACGATGTGAGTTTGTCCAATTTCTTCAAATCTTAAATTATAATTTGCACTTTTGGCTAAGTGTAAGACAAGCTGCATCACCTCATATGCGTGTTTGAAGAGATTCCCAACAAAAAGGAAATAATAATTAGTTAAACTACTTACTTACACTATTAATAATTCAATATGATTAAAATGTAAGACTATGTCAAAACATATAAACTCAAATATACAGTAGGATTGAGCAATGTAGAAAGGATATACATAGCAAGTATCTAAATAGAACGAAAGTTATCATAAACATAGAAAGAATCGTATGGAACCCAATCATTTCAGACAAATATTGTGCATTAACAGGAAAGACCAGAATACATGGAGTAAACACATGTGCTAAACACATAGCTTGTGAATATCCAACTGGAATACTAGCTACTAAACAGCTAACTTTAATTAAGCTAACTTACTTAACATATGATAGTAACATACAAAAGAATCAATATGCAGAATGATGCTGCTTATACACTATGTTGATAAATCATAGAATATTCTAGAAGATTGTAGAATGAACAGAATCATGTACAATATTATGAAGTTCCTGGAACATTGCAGGAAAAAACAATACATGAAATGTACTTGCACATATCATGTTAAGTGATCATACTGTAGAATGTCTATCAGTAATCAATAAAAAACTGCTTATTTTCTTCAGGATCCCATCGCTAATGGTAAGAAAGCCCAAGAAGATGCGGCAAAAGTGTCGAGCTCATGCCGAAAGAAGAATGTGAAAACAGGGATAAGTTTCAAAATTCAATGTCATGTAGCATTACAGTTTAGTTCAATAAACTCATCATCCATCATATTCACCCACGGAGTCTACCATTAGATAATATGCTCTACCTCAAAAATCAGTTCTTTAGCCCTAAATTGAGCTGTAACAATATATACAATTGAAATTTATGTGCATTTTCCAATTGTATATGTTGCATACCATTTGAAATATTTTGCATCATACAGTATAGCATAGTATCCTATAGTATAGTATTGTACAGCATAGTGAGGTATAGCATAGCGTAGTATAGTATAGTATAGTGTCACATTAACTGAATTACGAGCCATGTCACATTAAGTAGATCTCATGATCAATCACATTGATGGGAAAACCCATACCATATTTATAGAAAATATGGCCATGTCATTGTAAGTGACATACTGTGATCCCGTTGGGTGGCTCGCTTGTGTATCTATTTTGGCAACCTAACTCAGCTGGTACTGACTACAGGAAAACTTATAGTGTACCTCTGTATTGTCCTTGGGTTCTGCTGCAGAGTAATGGACAACACCGCCAGGTCACGGGTGGCAATCCCTAGTCCCATTCAATGAGAATGAAGAACAATACCATTCGTTGAATGGCTTACTGTAGGCGACCTGATTGTAAACCTGCATCCCTTTTTTGGCCCTAACCCAAAGGGTTCAAGGGCTACTCTAACTGAGGAAACTCTCAAAGGGAAACTGGCTTAGCATATACCCTCAACAACAATAATCCCCTGAGAAGAGTTATCTAGTCCTCTTCTCAGCTACGACTCGGCGTGGGGGCGATGGGGTCAAGGGTTGACAGATCCGGGGATGAGGGGAACAGGGTGACGGTGATCTGATTTGGGTTTGGTGCAGGGCGTGTACTGTTAGGGGGTCGGTGAGTGATGCAAGCATTCCACGAATCGAGCGACGGGTGATTCCTAAGCAAAGGGCCACAGGTAACTCGTATGCAGGGGTACGGTAATGTAACGCAGTGAAAGGCACCAAGTAATATGCTAATTTATTTGAAAAGTTGACGGATGCACGAAGTAAGCTAAAAGGCAAGGGAAAACGATTAAGGCCCAAAAATTAGTACAAAACTAATGAAACAAGCCCTTTTAAAGGGTCTTGTAGACCTACAGTATGCCCTGGGCGGAGCTAACAATGCCCAAGCTAACTTCTGCAGCAGAAATCGCTGCAGAAGATGCCTATGGTCACATAGATATTCTCTGGTTCAACAACATTAAGCATTGGGGCCAGTTTCACTCTCCATACTAAACATAGGAACGTCATTTAGAGAGAATCTCCAAACTAGTCATTTCGCGTTGCGAAATGTCGCTAGTTTTTACTGATAAGAGGTGCACGTTATGCTCCAATTATGGAAATGAGCTTGTAGAGCTTATCTTGGCGGAAATTCTAACTAATGGGTTACATACAATAGTCTACATGGGCAAGGAAAAATAACAAAACGCAACGGAAATGAAAGCACAAAATGAAACAGAAACGAAACACACAAAGTACACGTAAAAATATATTAAACGAAACACAAAATTAAGAGTAAGTAATTGTAAAACAGAAAGTGGCGAAAAACATTAAATGAACACATGATGTCAATCACGCCACGTTGGCCAAATTTGTCGGCACGTGACAGCAGGTTACTGTAGCTTTTGTTCAAATTAACTTGATTACCATATATAGCTTCTGCGGATAGTGTAATCCAAAACTTTAGCTTACATATTCGTTGTAGCTTGTGTTGATAATTCTCAAGTTAATTTCCCTGTCAGGAGGTATACTGTAGTTTTTCCGCGGGTTACTGTAGCTTGTGTTCAAATTTGTGTTAGATGCTCTATTTTCCCGCCAAAAAGTATACTGTAGATTTTTTCTCCGATTACTGTAGCTTTTAATGATTTTTTTCCATTATCAATCGCAATCCATAGCTGAAATGACGTCATAATTGACGAAAAGTTACAGTATGCCTTTTTTCAAACCTGTCGATCATCAAGTAATTTTCGACCATTAATATCGTCGACTTATGATCTTGAAACGAAAATTTCGGTATAATCAGCCAAAATTTCCATATTGAGGGTATTTATGATTGAAATTCAAGCTTTCAAATCTACAGTATGCCGGTCGAGTGTACTGTAATTTTTTTTCAAATTTCATAAAATTTTTCTGTTTTAAAAATAAATAAGAAATACATTAATTTTTCAATAAGTCAATTAATGCTCTTCTTGGCAAATAGCCAATATGTAATTTTTTTACTTAATTAACCACATAACAAAAAAAGTGACGTCATAATTATAATTAAAAACATATGAAAAAACCATGAGCACGAATCAACGTTGATAAGGAAAATAAAACCCGAAATTTTCGACAAAAAGTACAGAAATAGTCGATGTAGAAAATAATTACATAATTTTGAACGTTCGATAACGAAAAAAATGGGAGTAGCCGAGGGGCGAATGACCATTTTTCGGGAGTTGTAAAACTTTTGAGCATGATAACTCAATCAAAAATGAAGATAAAGAAACGAAATTTCCATATTTGAATAGGACTCGACGAGATCTATCGATTGATATGCAACATCAATCATTTTAGACAGAAAAAATTTTTGATTGATGAAACAGGGTGCCTCAAAAATTGTAACTTTAACAGGCGATAACTCGTTCGGAAATCGTGATATTGAAATGAAACTTATATTTTTGGATAGATCTCGATTAGACCTACCGATCGATATGCAACATCAAATATTTTCGATCGAAAAAAATTTCAATCAATGAAACAGGGTGTCTCGAAATGGAAAAGTTTCAAGGACAATAACTCACCCAAAAATATAGATGGAAAAATAAAATTTATGTTTTTGAATAGATCTCGACGAGTTCTATCGATCGATATGCAACATCAAATATTCCCGAGCTAAAAAAATTTTCGACGAATCAAACAGGGTGTCTCGAATTGCTAAATTTTCAGAAGTGATAGCTCAGCGAAAAATTTATATATAGGAATAAAATTCATATCAGTGCATAGATCTCGACGAGTTCTATCGATTGATATGCAACATCGAATATTTTCGATCGAAAAAAATTTCAATCAATGAAACAGGGTGTCTCGAAATGGAAAAGTTTCAAGGACAATAACTCACTCAAAAATGTAGATAAAGAAATAAAATTTATATTTTTGAATAGTTCTCGACGAGACCTATCGATTCGTTGCAAAAATTACGAAAAAAAATTTTAGTCCAATTTTTAGAAAAAACCCTGATCAAAAGCAATACTTGACATATAAAATGTGGAATTTTCAAGGCGCTTCTAAAACTTGGACGGCGCCGTTTTCCATTCCGAAATAGGCTCGACGAGCCGCCTTCAAAAATAGACCCGTTTCGACGACGCCGGTCAACATTTTGAGGCGAAAATTCAAATTTCGCCAATGTTCGTCGTTGGCTAATGATGAGCCGAAAACGGGCGCCGGCGGGAAATACCAATCCAATATGAAATTGCCATTATCCGTCACCACCGGACCGGCTTTTCCTTCAAATTTTATATGAAAAATGTAACGTGAGATGGAAAGTTTAAAAAAAATGGCAAAAAAATTGACAAATTTCTGGAATAAAATTCGAATTTTTAACGCAGAAAATTCAAAATTTCAGAAAAAAGTCACCAATTTTTCGACGAAAATGATCAACTTTTCGACAAAAATTAGCGATTTTTCCACAAAATTCAAAAATTTTAAGCCAATAATGAACTATTTTTCGACAAGAATGCAATTTTTTAAAGGAAAATCTGCTATTTTCATACAAAAACCAGCAATTTTTTGACGAAAATCCACGTTTTTCTGACAAAAATCAGCGATTTTTCAATAAAAATGGGCGATTTTTCGGCAGAAATAAGCAACTTTTTCCTCAAAAATGGCAATTTTTCGTTAAAAATCAGAGACGTCGCGACAAAAATTCACTATTTTTCGACTAAAACCCGCAATTTTTTGACAAAATTATCGACTTTTTGTCGCAAATAGCGATTTTAGGACAAAATTGGAAATTTTTCCACAGAAATCAGTCATTTTTTCGACAAAAATCGAGGATTTTCGAATAAAAATGAAAATTTTCCGATAGAAATCCGCTTTTTTTTGGCAAAAATCGAGGATTTTTTTGACAAAAAACTTGCAATTTTCTGACGACAACAGCGTTTTTGCGTTTTTTCGACGAAAATCAGCGATTTTTCGAACAAAACCAGTGATTTTTTCCAAAAAAAAATCAACGATTTTCCGGCAATAATAATCGATTTTTCGACATAAATGCAATTTTTTACAAAAATCGACCATTTACACAAAAATCAACGATTTTTCAATAAAAAATAAGCTATTTTTCGAAAAAAGCGATTTTTTAACGGATATCGGTGATTTTTTTGACAAAAATCGGCGACTTTTCGAGAAAAAACAATCATTTTCGATAAAATTTGAAATTATTTTGCAAAAATTCAGGATTTTTCTGGCAGAATTGAGAAATTTATCGATCCGTCACCACCGGACCGGCTTTTCCTTCAAATTTTATAGGAAAAATGGAACGTGAGATGGAAAATTAAAAAAAAAATTGAAAAAATGACACATTTTTGAAACTAAAATCTTGAAAAAAAGAAGAAAAAGTAAAATCTTGAGCTGTGTAAAGTAGACTCTTGAGGATGGAAAGTTTAAAAAAATGGAAAATTATTACAAATTTTTGGAATTAAATTCGAATTTTTAACGTAGAAAATTTAAAATTTAAGGAAGATTTGATAGTTGGAAAGCCCGAAAAACCCAAAAAATTACAGTTTTTATGTAATTTTTTACAATATGAATCAAGCGGGTCAAATCTCTCAACCCAATTTTCACCATTTTTACGGCAAAAAAGTAGGCACCTTTGGGTAAAAATTGGCAATTTTTAGACAAAAATATGCGACTTTTTTTTAACCAAAATCTAAAACTTTTCGACGAAAATGTCGAATTTTCGATAAAATTCAGCAATTTTTCGACAAAAATCAGCAATTTTTCTAACAAAATCAGCTATTTTTTGGGGGGACATAGTAATTTTCGCAATAAAAATCGCGCATTTTTTCATAAAAACATGAATTTTATCACAAAAACCGGCTATTTTTTGATGAAAATGGGCGGTTTTACGTCGAAAATAACCGATTTTTTGACAGAAATCTGGTATTTTTGGACAAAAGTCTAGGAATTTTTTTAAAAATTAGTCGTTTATCGACAAAAATCAGTGATTTTTTGGAAAAAGCACCCATTTTTCAACAAAAATTCGTTATTTTTTTTAAATCCGTAACTTATCGACAAGAATCAGCCGTTTTTCGACGAAATAAAGAGATTTTGCGGAAAAATTGAAATTCTTCTAGAACAATCGACGATTTATTTGACAAGAATGAGCAATTTTTCTAGAAAAATGGCAATTTTTCTAGAAAAATGGCAATTTTTCGATAAAAAATAGGCATTTTCCAAAACAAAATCAACGATTTTCCAACAGAAATTAGCAATTTTTCCAAAAAAACGACAATTTGTCCACGAAAATCTAAGACTTTTTTGATCAAAAAATCAAAATTTACCGACAAAAAATATCGAATTTACGATAAAAATCAACTATTTACTGAGAAAAATCGGCGATTTTTGACAAAATTCAGCAATTTTTCGAAGAGTATCAGGCGTTTTTCAAAAGAGTATCAATTATTTTTCACAAAAATCCAAGATTTTTCAACAAAGATGACTGATTTTTTTTAGAAAAATGTCAATTTTTCAAGAAAATCAGTGAAGAATGGCAATTTTTCAAAAAAAAAATCAAGAATTTTTCAGCAAATATCCATCCACTTTCTGACAAATATCCAAGATTTTTTCGACAAAAATCACGGATTTTTCAGAAAAATGCGAATTTTCAGAAAAATCAGTGATTTTTTTTGACAAAAGTAAGCGATTTTTCTGACAAAATTCAGCAATTTTTCGATAAAAATCCGTGACTTTTTGACGAAAATCACAGAATTTGAGGAAAAATGTCAATTTTTCACGCAAATCAGTGATTTTCGCAAAAAATGGCGGCTAGGCCAGAAAAATTAACAATTTTTCGACAAAAATCCACGACTTTTTACAAAAACCAAAGATTTTCTGACAAAAATCACGGACTTTTTTGGAAAAATGTCAATTTTTCACGAAAATCAGTGATTTTTTCATAAAAGTGACATTTTTCCCGAGAAATCAGTGATTTTTCGACAAAAATTGGCAATTTTTTGACAAACATTGACGATATATCAATTTTTCACAGAAATCAGTAATTCCGAAAATTCGGAAAAAAATCGATGATTTTTTTGACAAAAATCAACAAATTTCCGACAAAAATGACGAATTTTTCGGAAATATGTTTATCTTTCACAAAACTAGCTTATTTTTCCCTAAAAAATCAGCATTTTTCGATAAAAATCAGTGATTTTTGGACAAAATTTCAATATTTTCGACAAAAATCAACGACTTTTCCACAAAAATCACAGATTTCTAGGAAAAATGTCAACTTTTTACAAAAACAACTCATTTTTTCCCAAAAATAGCCATGTTTCGATAAAAATCGACGATTTTTCGACAAAAAACGGGAGATTTCAGGACGAAAAATAATCCAATTTCTGTTCAAATTTTTAAATTTTTTAGAAAACTTGATCGTAATGATCGACAAAAATGACAATTTGCCGACAAAAATCCGAAACTTTCCGACAAAAAGGGACACATTTTCGATGAAATTCAATGCAATTTTTTTACAAAAATCAATGTTTTTTTACAGAAAAATTAACGATTTTTGTTTAAAAGTCATGCTATTTTTCGACGAAAATGGTTTTTTTGTGTTTAAATGGCAACTTTTCGTCAAAAATCGGCGACCTTTCGACAAAAATGAACAATTTTTGGACTAAAGTGAGCGATCTTTCGACAAAAAATAGCGATTTTTCCACAAAATTCAACGATTTTAAGCCAATAATGAATTATTTTTCGAAAATTTTTTCGATAAAAAAAGAAAATAGTCGATCAAAATTAGCGATTTTACCAAAAGAATGCAATTTTTTGAAAAATTGAATGATTTCTACAGGAAAATTGAAGATTTTTCTACAAAAGTCAGCTATTTTTTGCGAATATCAGCGATTTTTTAAACGGCATTTTTTCGTCAAAAATGATCAACTTTTCGACAAAATTGAACAATTTTTCGACAAAAATTGGCGATTTTTCCACAAAATTCAAAAATTTTAAGCCAATAATGAACTATTTTTCGACAAGAATGCAATTTTTTCAGGAAATTTAGCTATTTTTACACGAAAATCAACAATTTTTGACAAAAATCAGCAATTTTTCGACGAAAATCCACGTTTTTCTGACAAAAATCAGCGATTTTTCAATAAAAATGGGCGATTTTTCGGCAAAAATAAGCAACTTTTTCCTCAGAAATGGCAATTTTTCGTTAAAAATCAGAGACGTCGCGACAAAAATTCGCTATTTTTCGACTAAAACCCGCAATTTTTCGACAAAATTATCGACTTTTTGTCGCAAATAGCGATTTCAGGAGAAAAATGGAAATTTTCGACAGAAATCAGTGATTTTTTCGACAAAAATCGAGGATTTTCGAATAAAAATGAAAATTTTTCGATAGAAATCCGCTTTTTTTTGGCAAAAATCGAGGATTTTTTTGATAAAAAACTTGCAATTTTCTGACGAAAACAGCGTTTTTGCGTTTTTTCGACGAAAATCAGCGATTTTTCGAACAAAACCAGCGATTTTTTTTAAATCGCCAATTTTTTCCAAAAAAATCAACGATTTTCCGGCAGTAATAATCGATTTTTCGACACAAATGCAATTTTTTTGCGCAAAAAAACACAAAAATCAACGATTTAAGTTGATTATAGCAAAAATGTAACGCGAGATTTTCACAAAAATTTGTGATTTTTTTCGGAAAATTGCCATTTTTCCAGAAAAACCAGCGATTTTCGAACCAAATTTCTGTTAAAATTTTCAATTTTTTTCAAAAAAACTTACCAGCTAAACTAAACAACTTAAAAAAACTTGAAACAGATTTTCAGGATAAATGTTTTTTTTTCACACAATTTAGCAATTTTTTCGAGAGAAAATCATCAAAAATCAGCAATTTTTGATAAAAATGTCAATTTTACCAGAAAAATCAAAAAGTCACAAAAACATTTTTCACAAAAATCAGTGATTTTTCCCCAAAAGCTCATCCACTTCTCAACTTTTTTCGACAAAAATCAAGGTTTTTAGACAAAATCTACGGATTTATTTTAGAAAAAAGTCAATTTCTCATAAAAATTATTGATTTTTCCACAAAAAAATGGCAGTTACTGGGGAAAAATCAGCGGGAATTTCGGCAAAAATGGCCATTTTTGACAAAAAATAATCCAATTTCTGTTCAAATTTTTAAATTTTTTAGAAAACTTGATCGTAATGATCGACAAAAATGACAATTTGCCGAAAAAATCCAAAACTTTCCGACAAAAAGGGACACATTTTCGATGAAATTCAGCTACTTTTTGACGAAAATCACCAATTTTCTGACGAAAATCACCAATTTTTCGAGAAAAATCAACGATTTTTTGAGAAAAACACAATTTTTTGAGAAAAATCAACAATTTTTCGACGAAAATCACGAATTTTTCAGAAAAATGTCAGTTTTTCAGAAAAATCAGTAAATTTTTTTCACACAAATGGTAGTTTTTAGCAGAAAAATCAGCGATTTTTCGACTAAAATCCACGACTTTTCGTCAAAAATCCACGATTCTTCGACAAAAATCATGCATTTATAAGATAAATGTCGATTTTTCACAAAAATCAATGAATTTTTTTCACAAAAATGACAATTTTGTTAGAAAAATCAACGACTTTTTGACAAAAATCTAAGATTTTTCGATAAAAATCACAGATTTTTAGGATAAACGTCAATTATTCAGAAAAATCAGTGATTTTACGACAAAATTGCAAGATTTTCCCAGAAAAATCAGCGATTTTACGACAAAAATGCAAGATTTTTCCAGAAAAATCAGCGATTTTACGACAAAAATGCAAGATTTTTCGACAAAAATCGCGGATTTTCCTCAAAAGTCAATGAATGTAAAAAATGGCATTTTTTCCATAAAAATCAGTCATTTTTCGACAAAAAGCGGCAATTTTTTTATAAAAATCGACGATTTTTTTGAAACGATGATTTTTTTTTTGGTAAAAATCAATGATCTTTTGACAAAAATCGGAAAAAGATCAATTTTTCACAAAAATCAGTAATTCCGAAAATTCGGAAAACACAAAAATCAACAAATTTCCGGCAAAAATGACGAATTTTTTGGAAATATGTTTATCTTTCACTAAACTAGCTTATTATTCCCTAAAAAATCAGAATTTTTCGATAAAAATCAGTGATTTTTGGACAAAATTTCAATATTTTCGACAAAAATCAACGACTTTTCCACAAAAAACAGAGATTTCTAGGAAAAATGTCAACTTTTCACAAAAACAACTCATTTTTTCCCAAAAATAGCCATGTTTCGATAAAAATCGACGATTTTTCGACAAAAAACTGGACGAAAAATAATCCAATTTCTGTTCAAATTTTTAAATTTTTTAGGAAACTTGATCGTAATGATCGACAAAAATGACAATTTGACGAAAAAATCCAAAACTTTCCGACAAAAAGGGACACATTTTCGATGAAATTCAGCTACTTTTTGACGAAAATAACCAATTTTTTGACGAAAATCACCAATTTTTTGAGAAAAAAGATTTTTCGACAAAAATCACGGCTTTTTATGATAAATGTCAATTTTGCACAAAAGTCAGTTATTTTTTTCACAAAAATGGTAGTTTTTAGCAGGAAAATCAGCGATTTTTGGACTAAAATCCACGACTTTTCGTCGAAAACCCAAGATTTTTCGACAAAAATCACGCGTTTATACGGTAGATGTCAATTTTTCACAAAAATGACAATTTTTCCAGAAAAATCAACGATTTCTCGACAAAAATGATGAATTTTTCGACGACAATCACAAAAATTTGTGATTTTTTTGACAAAAATGGCAGTTTTTCCGGAAAAATTGGCGATTTTTTTTTGGCGAAAATCAACATTTTTTGACAAAAATCAACGATTTTTCGGAAAATGTCAATTTTTCACAAAAATCAGTGATTTTCCCCCGAAAATAAGCCATTTTTTGTTAGAAATCAGCGTTTTTTTTACAAAAATCAACGATTTTTCTCAAAAATGTTAATTTTTCCTTGAAATCAGTGATTTTTTCTCAAAAATAGCCATTTTTCCACAAAAAATTAACGATTTTTGGACGAAAAATAAGGAAATTTCAGCTCAAATTTTCAAATTTTTAGAAAAACTTACCCGTCCCTGATCTTAATTTACATTGGCCGCCTTCTGTACTTTCGATAATTTGGACCAAAGGCACGTAGGCTCGACGGCAAACTTCCAACGGCACGAATTTCCAATGATCGCCCAAATGGCGCGATTTTTTCCTATAATCGGCGATCAAGAAAAAACTTTTCGAACACGATTGAACCAATTTTTCCTCCAATAAACAACCGCCGCCGCCCTAAAATGCAAATTTTTGGTCGAAAAAATGCTTTTCGAAATGAAAAAAATTGCCATTTTTATGAGGAAAAAATTGCGAAATTCTAAAAAATTAAGCAAATTTTCGATAGAAAAAAGTTTGAAGAACCATTTTTAAAATTGGAAATCGCCATTTTCGTTATTAAAAAAATGGAAAAATTCGGTAGAAATATCCAAATTTTTAATCGTTAGAATGGCAAATTGCTATTTTTATAATAAAAAAATGGTGAAATTCTGAAAAACTATGCAAATTTTTGATGAAAACTTGCCAAAAAACGCTTTTCGAAATGAAAAAAATTGCAATTTTTATTAGAAAAAAATGGCGAAATTCTAAAAAATTGAGCAAATTTTCGATAGAAAAAGTTTGAAAAACCATTTTTAAAATTGGAAATCGCCATTTTCGTTATTAAAAAATGGAAAAATTCGGTAAAATTATCCAAATTATTAATCGTTAGAATGGAAAATTGCCATTTTTATAATAAAAAAATTGTGAAATTCTAAAAAACTATGCAAATTATCGATGAAAAATTTCCAAAAAACACTTTTCGAAATGGAAAATTGCCATTTTTATTATCGAAAAAAGATAAAATTCCACTGACTGAAAATGCAGACTGTAAAGTAGAAGTGTAAAGTGATAGATTTTATGATAGTTGGATTACTGTAGGTTATTGTAATCTGAAATTCTAGCTAAAATAATTATTATAACTGTTCATGATGGTTTCTATAATAATGTAACCTCAAGTTATTTTTCTGTCGATAGGCATACTGTAGATTTTTGACAGGTTACTGTAGCTTTTATGCAAATTTACTTGATTAGTGTATGTAGCTTACTTAATCCAAAACTTTAGCTTAAATATTCATTTGTAGTTTGCGTTGATAATTCTCAGGTTAATTTTGTTTTGTGCGAAAAAAATTGAATTTTCAGCTCAAATTGCTGAATTTTCCATAAAATTCGGACATTTTAAAACAAAAATGCAGAACTTTAGCCAGAAAAAAATTGAAATGGGGCGAGAAAATCGCGACTTTCAGCTCGAAATTCTGAATTTTGATTAGAAAATCCGAATTCTGATCAAAAAAAGCGAGTTTTCGCGGAAAAATTTGGGTATTAACGACTAAATTCAATTTCGAATCTTGACCGAAAAATTCGAATTTCAAATTTTGCGCTGAAATTCGATATTATCCGCAAAAAAATTTTTGAATTTATAGCTTGAATTGTTGAATATTGATTGAAAAACCTGAATTTTCGGATAAAATTTTCAAATCTTTCAATAAAATCGCAGATTTTTTTAGCCAAAAAATGTGGAAATTGAGCAAAAAAGGCGCGAAATTTAGCTCCAAATTGTGAATTTTGACGAAAAAATTCAAACTTTTCATTAAAATCCCAAACTTTTGTTGGGGAAAAATGTGGAAATGCGGCGGAAAAGATGCAAACTTCAGCTCAAAATTGTGAATCTTAATTCAAAAATTGGAATTCCAATCGGAAAAAAATCGAATTCCGATTATGAAATTCCGATTTGAACGAAAAAAATTGGAATTCTGAAGAAAAAAATTTCAATTTTAATGAAAAAAAATTTTGATTTTCGACGAAAAAATGAGGTAATTGAGCGAGAAAGGCGCATGAATTTTGATCGAAATTGTGAAATTTGATTGAAAAATTTGAATTTTATTTGTAAAAATTTGAATTTGACGAAAAATTCGTATTTTCATTAAAAAATTCAAATTTTGAATCAAAAATCGAGTTTCGATCAAAAAATGAATTGATTAGAATATAGAATTTTGATTTAAAAAAATTCGGATTGTGATAAAAAAATTGAATTCTAATTAAAAAATTCAAAATTTGAATTCTCATGGAAAATTTCGCATTTTGGCTGAAAAATTCGAATTTCGGTGAAAAAATTCGGAGTTTGATGAAAACATTTCAGTTATTAAGAAAAAATTCGAGTTTTGACAAAAAAAATAAATTTTCACGTGAAACGTTGGAATTTTGATTCAAAAAAAATTGAATTTGGTCAAAAAATTCGAATTCAATGGGAAAAATTAAATTTTGATAAAAAATTGCGGTTTTGATCATGAAAAAATTCGAATTTTCACTAAAAATCGAATTTTTGTGAAGAAATTCGATTTCTGATTAAAAAAATCGAATCTTTTTGGAAAAAATTGGGGTTTTCATCATAAAAAAATTCAAATTTTAACAAAAAAACGGATTTTCGTGAAAAAATTCAAATTTTTATAAAAAAAAATAGATTTTTGATAAAGAAATTGAATTCCGATCAAAAAATTCGAATTCAGAAAAAAAAGTCAATTTTAGTTAAAAATTCGGATTTTCATGAAATACTTCGAATTTCAATTTTAGGAAATCATATTTCAATAGAAAAAAAGTTCGAAAAATTTGAATTTTGATGAAAAAAGCGGATATTTGACAAAAAAATTGACTCTTGGTCAAAAAATTCGGATTTTGACGAAAAATATCTAATTTTAATTAAAAAAGTAGATTATTGATGAAGAAATTGAATTCTAATCAAAAAATTCGAATTTTGCTTAAAAATTTGAGTTTCCATGGAAGACTTCAAATTTTAATTTGAAAAAATTCCAATTTCAATGGAAAAACCGAATTTTGATTAAAAATTAGGTTTTTGATTTAAAAAAAACTAGAATTATGGTTGGGGAATAAAATTTCAACAAAAAAAATTCGAATTTTCAACTGGAATTCGAAGTTTTGTTAATTGGATTTTTTTTCAATTTAATACAAAATTCGAATTTTAAACTTAGATTGTTGAATTTTGATGCAAAAAAAACCTGAATTTCCGAATAAAAATTGGACATCTTCCAAAAAGATCGCAGACTTTCCGGGCGAAAAAATGTGGAAATTACGCAAAAAAGTCCGCGAATTTTAGCTCCAAATTGTGAATTTTTATGGAAGAAATTCAAATTTCGTCAAATTTTGTGCTTTAATTCGAAATTTTTGCCGAAAATAAAGCTTGGATTCTTGAGCCAAGATGCAAATGTTAGCTCATACGTTACATTTCTTAATCAATTAATTAATTAAGCCTGTTTCTGGCAAATAGCCAATACGTAACTTTTTATTTAATTGACCGTATAATTAAAAAAGTGACGTCATAATTATAATTAAAAACATATGAAAAAGCCATGAGCACGAATCAACGTTGATAAGGAAAATAAAACCCGAAATTTTCGACAAAAAAGTACAGAAATAGTCGATGTAGAAAATAATTACATAATTTTGAACCTTCGATAAGGAAAAAAATGGGAGTAGCCGAGGGGCGAATGACCATTTTTCGGGAGTTGTAAAACTTTTGAGCATGATAACTCAATCAAAAATGAAGATACGGAAACGAAATTTGCATATTTGAATAGGACTCGACGAGATCTATCGATTGATATGCAACATCAAGCATTTTAGACAGGAAAAATTTTTGATTGATGAAACAGGGTGCCTCAAAAATCGTAACTTTAATAGGCGATAACTCGTTCGGAAATCGTAATATTGGAATGAAATTTATATTTTTGGATAGATCTCGATGAGACCTACCGATCGATATGCTACATCAAATATTTTGGAGCGAAAAAATTTTCGACGAATCAAACAGGGTGTCTCGAATTGCTAAATTTTCAGAAGTGATAGCTCAGCGAAAAATCTATATATAGAAATAAAATTTATATCAGTGCATAGATCTCGACGAGTTCTATCGATCGGTATGCAACATCAAATATTTTGGAGCAGAAAAATTTTCGATCAATCAAACAGGATGTCTCGAAATGCAAAAGTTTCAAGGACAATAACTCACTAAAAAATATAGATGGAAAAATAAAATTTATGTTTTTGAATAGATCTCGACGAGTTCTATCGATTGATATGCAACATCAACTATTTCGGATCAAAAAAAGTTTTGACGAATGAAAGAGGGTGTCCCGAATTGCTAAATTTTCAGAAGTGATAGCTCAGCGAAAAATTTATATATAAAAATAAAATTCATAGCAGTGCATAGATCTCGACGAGTTCTATCGATTGATATGCAACATCGAATATTTTCGATCGAAAAAAATTCCAATCAATGAAACAGGGTGTCTCGAAATGAAAAACTTTCAAGGACAATAACTCACTCAAAAATGTAGATAAAAAAATAAAGTTTACATTTTTGAATAGTTCTCGACGAGACCTATCGATTCGTTGCAAAAATTACGAAAAAAAATTTTAGTCCAATTTTTAGAAAAAACCCTGATCAAAAGCAATACTTGACATATAAAATGTGGAATTTTCAAGGCGCTTCTAAAACTTGGACGGCGCCGTTTTCCATTCCGAAATAGGCTCGACGAGCCGCCTTCAAAAATAGACCCGTTTCGACGACGCCGGTCAACATTTTGAGGCGAAAATTCAAATTTCGCCAATGTTCGTCGTTGGCTAATGATGAGCCGAAAACGGGCGCCGGCGGGAAATACCAATCCAATATGAAATTGCCATTATCCGTCACCACCGGACCGGCTTTTCCTTCAAATTTTATATGAAAAATGTAACGTCAGATGGAAAGTTTAAAAAAAATGACAAAAAAATGGACAAATTTCTGGGATAAAATTCGAATTTCTAACGTAGAAAATTCAAAATTTCAGAAAAAAGTCACCAATTTTTCGACGAAAATGATCAGCTTTTCGACAAAAGTGAACAATTTTTCGTGAAAAATTAGCGATATTTCCACAAAATTCAACGATTTTAAGCCAATAATGAACTATTTTCCGACAAGAATGCAATTTTTTAAAGAAAAATCTGCTATTTTTATACGAAAATCAACAATTTTCGAGAAAAACCAGCAATTTTTTGACGAAAATCGACATTTTTCCGACAAAAATCAGCGATTTTTCGGCAAAAATAAGCAACTTTTTCCTCAGAAATGGCAATTTTTCGTTAAAAATCAGAGACGTCGCGACAAAAATTCACTATTTTTCGACTAAAACCCGCAATTTTTCGACAAAATTATCGACTTTTTGTCGCAAATAGCGATTTTAGGACAAAAATGGAAAATTTTCCACAGAAATCAGTGATTTTTTCGACAAAAATCGAGGATTTTCGAATAAAAATGAAAATTTTTCGATAGAAATCCGCTTTTTTTTGGCAAAAATCGAGGATTTTTTGACAAAAATTTTGCAATTTTCTGACGAAAACAGCGTTTTTGCGTTTTTTCGACGAAAATCAGCGAAAAATCGGCGATTTTTTCTAAATAAATCAACGATTTTCCGGCAATAATAATCGATTTTTCGACACAAATGCAATTTTTTGTGCAAAAATCGGCCATTTAAACACAAAAATCAACGATTTAAGTTGATTATAGCAAAAATGTAACGCCAAATTTTCACAAAAATTTGTGATTTTTTTCGGAAAATTGCCATTTTTCCAGAAAAACCAGCGATTTTCGGACCAAATTTCTGTTAAAATTTTCAATTTTTTTCAGAAAAACTTATCAGTTAAACTAAACAACTTAAAAAAACTTGAAACAGATTTTCAGGATAAATGTTTTTTTTTCACACAATTAAGCAATTTTTTCGAGAGAAAATCATCAAAAATCAACAATTTTTAAATAAAAATGTCAATTTTTCCGGAAAAATCAAAAAGTCACAAAAATATTTTTCACAAAAATCAGTGATTTTTCCCCAAAAGCTCATCCACTTCTCAACTTTTTTTGACAAAAATCAAGGTTTTTAGACAAAATCTACGGATTTATTTTAGAAAAATGTCAATTTCTCATAAAAATTATTGATTTTTCCACAAAAAATGGAAGGTTACTGGGGAAAAATCAGCAGGAATTTCGGCAGAAATGGCCATTTTTGACAAAAAAAAATCCAATTTCTGTTCAAATTTTGAATTTTTTTTGAAAACTTGATCGAAATGATCGACAAAAATGACAATTTGCCGACAAAAATCCGAAACTTTCCAACAAAAAAGGACACATTTTCGATGAAATTCAGCTACTTTTTGACGAAAATCACTAATTTTTGGCGAAAATCACCTATTTTTTGAGAAAAATCACCAATTTTTCGACGAAAATAACGAATTTTTCAGAAAAATTTCATTTTTTCAGAAAAATCAGTGAATTTTTTTCACAGAAATGGTAGTTTTTAGCAGAAAAATCGGCGATTTTCCGACTAAAATCCACGACTTTTCGTCAAAAATCCAAGATTCTTCGACAAAAATCACGCATTTATAAGATAAATGTCAATTTTTGACAAAAATCAGTGAATTTTTTTCACAAAAATGACAATTTTTCCAGAAAAATCAACGATTTTTTGACAAAAATCTAAGATTTTTCGATAAAAATCAAGGATTTTTAGGACAAACGTCAATTATTCAGAAAAATCAGTGATTTTTTCAAAGTGGCAATTTTTCCAGAAAAATCAGCGATTTTACTACAAAAATGCAAGATTTTTCCATAAAAATCGCGGATTTTCCACAAAAGTCAGTGAATTTTAAAAAAATGGCATTTTTTCCATGAAAATCAGTCATTTTTCGACAAAAAGCGGCAATTTTTTTTATAAAAATCGACGATTTTTTCAACCGATGATTTTTTTTGGTAAAAATCAATGGTCTTTTGACAAAAATCACGCGTTTCTACGATAGATGTCAATTTTTCACAAAAATGACAATTTTTCCAGAAAAATCAACGATTTCTCGACAAAAATGATGAATTTTTCGACGACAATCACAGAAATCAGTGATTTTTTTGACAAAAATGGCAGTTTTTCCGGAAAAATTTGCGATTTTTTTTGGGCGAAAATCAACATTTTTTGACAAAAATCAACGATTTTTCGGAAAATGTCAATTTTTCACAAAAATCAGTGATTTTCGCCCGGAAATAAGCCATTTTTTGATAGAAAATCAGCGTTTTTTTTTGACAAAAATCAACGATTTTTCTCAAAAATGTTGATTTTCCCTGAAAATCAGTGATTTTTTCTCAAAAATAGCCATTTTTCCACAAAAAATTAACGATTTTTAGACGAAAATAAACCCGATTTCTGTTCAAATTTTCAAATTTTTTAAAAAACTTACCCGTTCCTGATCGTAATGATCGACAAAAATGACAATTTGCCAACAAAAATCCGAAACTTTCCGACAAAAAGAGACACATTTTCGATGAAATTCAGCTACTTTTTGACGAAAATCAGCAATTTTTTGAGAAAAATCAACGATTTTCCGACAAAAATCACGGCTTTTTAAGATAAATGTCAATTTTGCACAAAAGTCAGTTATTTTTTCACAAAAGTGGTAGTTTTTAGCAGGAAAATCAGCGATTTTCCGACTAAAATCCACGACTTTTCGTCAAAAACCCAAGACTTTTTGACAAAAATCACGCGTTTCTACGATAGATGTCAATTTTTCACAAAAATGACAATTTTTCCAGAAAAATCAACGATTTCTCGACAAAAATGATGAATTTTTCGACGACAATCACAAAAATCAGTGATTTTTTTGACAAAAATGGCATTTTTTCCGGAAAAATTGACGATCTTTTTTTGGCGAAAATCAACATTTTTTGACAAAAATCAACGATTTTTCTCAAAAGTGTTAATTTTTCACAAAAATCAGTGATTTTTCCCCGAAAATAAGCCATTTTTTGTTAGTAATCAGCGTTTTTTTTTTGACAAAAATCAACGATTTTTCTCAAAAATGTTAATTTTCCCTGAAAATCGGTGATTTTTTCTCAAAAATAGCCATTTTTTCACCAAAAATTAACGATTTTCGGACGAAAAATGAGGAAATTTCTGCTCAAATTTTCAAATTTTTAGAAAAACTTACCCGTCCCTGATCGTAATTTACATTGGCCGCCTTCTGTACTTTCGATAATTTGGACCAAAGGCACGTAGGCTCGACGGCAAACTTCCAACGGCACGAATTTCCAATGATCGCCCAAATGGCGCGATTTTTTCCTATAATCGGCGATCAAGAAAAAACTTTTCGAACACGATTGAACCAATTTTTCTTCCAATAAACAACCGCCGCCGCCCTAAAATGCAAATTTTTGGTCGAAAAAATGCTTTTCGAAATGAAAAAATTGCCATTTTTATTAGGAAAAAATTGCGAAATTCTAAAAAATTAAGCAAATTTTCGATAGAAAAAAGTTTGAAAAACCATTTTTCAAATTGGAAATCGCCATTTTCGTTATTAAAAAATTGAAAAATTCGGTAAAATTATCCAAATTTTTAATCGTTAGAATGGAAAATTGCCATTTTTTAAATAAAAAAATGGTGAAATTCTAAAAAACAACGCAAATTTTTGATGAAAAATTGCCAAAAAACATTTTTCGAAATGGAAAATTGCCATTTTTATTATCGAAAAAAGATAAAATTCGACAAAAATTATGCACGTTTTTGACACAAAAATGCAAAAAAACCATTTCTACAATGCAAATATTTAATTTTTCTATCCGGAAAATCCCAAACTTTTAATAAATTATGGAAATTTTTGTCAAAAAAAACGCCTAGAAACCGTTTTTCGAATGCAAATTCAAGAATTTTTTTGATCGAAAAATGCATTTTTTCTCACCAAAAATCGAGGATTTTTGCGGAAAAGTCATTGATTTAGGGGATATATAGCAAATTTAGCTGAAAAATCGTAAATTTTTATGGAAAATAACTGATTCTGTTCCGAAAATGGCAGATTTTGTTCGAAAAATCACTGATTTTTGTGAGGAAATTGCTGATTTTTGCCGAAAAAATGCAATTTTTGTCGAAAAATGGCACATTTTGTTCGCAAAATTGCTGATTTTTATCGAAAAATCGGCGTTTCCGTCTGTAAATGGCTGATTTTCGCTAATAAAAATCGCTAATTTTCGTCGAAAAATGGCTGATGTTGGCCGAAAAATCACTAATTTTTGACGCAAAATGGCTGATTTTAGTGAAAAACAGTTGATTTTTTTCGAAAAATCGCTGGTTTCGTCGAAAAGTCTCGGATTTCTGCCGAAATATCGCCGATTTTTGACGGAAAATTGCCATTTTTGTGGAAATAATGTCACTTTTTTCGAAAACTCGCTGATTTTTGGCCTGAAAATGGTTGATTTTTCTCGAAAAATTTCGCATTTTTGTTGAAAAATTGCCAATTCTTGCCGAAAAACTGCCTTTTTGTTGAAAAATCGTTGATTTTTGTTTGAAAATATTTCTTTAAACACGAAAAATCGCGAATTTTTATCAAAAATCGAAATTCTTTTCACTTTTTTCGAAAAATCCTTGATTTTGTTGGAAAAATCGTCAATTTTGTTTAATTGTTGGTCGGAAAATCATTCAATGTTGTTGAAAAATGGGTGATTTCTGTCGAAATATCTCGAATTTTTGTCAAAAAGCACTTTTTCTGTCGAGAGATCGCTGATTTTTGTTCAAAAAATCACCATTTAGTCTAAAAATGGCTGATTTTTAGTCGAAAAATTATCAATTTTTTCGAAAAATCGCTGATCTTGTTGGAGAAATTGTTGGCTTTTGTGGAAAAATTGTTTATTTTTGTTAAAAAATGGTTTTTTTCTGGCGAAAAATGGCTAATTATTGCCGAAAAATTGATGATTTATGTCAATAAATCGCCATTTCTGTCGAAAAATGGCTGATTCTTATCGAAAAATGTGCGTTTCCGTTAAAAAAAATGGCTGATTTCTGCCGAGAAATGACTGATTTTTGTTGCAAATTGCCACTTCTGTTGGATTTTTGCGAAAAATCACGGATTTTTGTCAAAAAATCGCCATTCTTGTGGAAAAATTGTCGCTTTTTTTGAAAATTTGCTATTTCTGTCGAAAGATCGCTGATTTTGTTGGGAAAATTGCTGATTTTTTCCCGAAAAATTGCCTTTTTGTGGAAAAATTGTCACTTTTTTTTTGAAAAATCACTGATTTTGTTGGAAAAAATTGTTAGCTTTTGTGGGAAAATTGTTTATTTTTGTTAAAATTTTTTTTAGTCGAGAAATGGCCATTTCTGTGCCAAAATCGCTGATTTTTGCCAGAAAACCGCTGAGTTTTGTCGGAAAATCGCTTATTTTTATCGAAAAATTGGCAATTCTGTCCAAAAATGGCTGATTTTTGCTGAAAAATGGCTGATTTTTGCAAAAAATCTCTGATTTCTATCGAAAAATCGCTCGTTTTTGTCGAAAAATGTTTGATTTTGATCGAAAAATCGTTGGTTTTTGTAGAAAAATGGGTGATTTTTGTCGAAAATCGGCGTTTCTGTTCAAAAATCGCTGATTTTTGCCGAGAAATTGCTGATTTTTGTTGCAAAATTGCCATTTCTGTCGGATTTTTGTCAAAAAAATCGCCATTTTTGTGGAAAAATTCTCACTTCTTTGGAAAAATCACTATTTCCATCGAAAGATCGCTGATTTTTTGTTAAAAAATTACGGATTTTTGTCGAAAAATCGCCATTCTTGTGGAAAAATCGTGACTTTCCTAGAAAAATCTCGAATTTTTGTCGAAAAATCGTCGTTTCTGTCGAAAGATTGCTGATTTTGTCTGAAAAAATGGCAGATTTTTTGCCGGAATAATGTCACTTTTTTCGAAGAATCGCTGATTTTGTTGAAAAATGACCGATTGTAGTTAAAAATGGCCGATTTTTGTGGGAAAAAAACACGGATTTTTGTCAAAAAATTGCCATTCTTGTGGCAAAATCAGCGATTTTTGTATTTTTCGAAAAAATGCCCAATTTTTCTGGAAAAAAAAACCAAAAACCCCATTTTAAAATTGCAAAAAATAACCAACTTTAATGCAATTGAGCCGCTCGTCCACTTCGTCCGCTCCGTCGATGTAGACGTCCAACGATGGCGTTTGCTCCAAACTGGACAACGGCAAATTATGTTCTATAATTAAACGCCGAGAATCGTAGGACGTCGGTACGCACAGCAAACCGCTCAATTTACCGGCCTGGAATTTTTGAGCTAAACGTTCGACGGCGTAAAACGACGTCGTACCCGTTCCGACGCCGATTTTTTGATCATTCTAAATTTAAAAAAAAATAATTAATTAATTAAATTTTGAAAAATTTTAATCAAAAATTTAATTTGAAAAATGCTACTTTTCGACGAAAATCGAGGATTTTTCCAAACGAAACTGACGATTTCTCCAACAAAATCAGCCATTTTTCGAAAAAAGTGACCTTTTCACCACAAGAATGGCGATTTTTTTTGACATAAATCTTTGATTTTTCATGAAAACCCAGCAATTTTCTGACAAAAATCACTCATTTTTCGAAAGACATGACAATTTTTCCCCAAAAATCAGGCATTTTCCGATAAAAATCCGCCATTTTTTGAAAAAAAGTGACAATTTTTCGACAAAAATTACACTTTTTCGATAGAAATGGCGAATTTTCGACAAAAAATAGTTTTTTTTTCTGCCAAAAATCCGCGATTTTTTCACGAAAATTAGCGATTTTTGCAGAAAAATCAACAATTTTCGAGAATAAAACCGGCAATTTTCCGGCAAAAAATCTGCATTTTTTGACAAAAATCACCGACTTTTGGGCAAAAATGAGCAATTTTCCCGTAAAAAATTGACGTTTTTTCGACAGAAATCAGTGACTTTTCGAAAAAATGGCAGTTTTTCTCACAAAAATAAGTTATTTTTCGACGAAAGTGACAATTTTTTACCACAAAAATTGCTATTTTTTTCATAAAAATCAGCAATTTTTATGGCAAAATAGGACATTTTTGGACAAATAACGGCGACTTTTCTAAATGACAATTTTTCCTCAAAAATCAGCCATTTTTCAAACAAACTCCGATTTTTCGATAAAAATCTGCGAATTTTCTGATTAAAATCAGCCATTTTTCGACAAAATTCCGCGATTTTTTGGAAAAAGTGACTATTTTTCCCTCAAAAATCAGTCATTTTTCGACAGAAACGCCGATTTTCGAACAAAAATCAGCGATTTTTCCAAAAAAATTGACTATTTTTCCCCGAAAATCGGCTATTTTTCGGCAGAAACGCCGATTTTTTGATCATTCTAAATTTAGAAAATAAAATTAAAAAAAATAATTAATAAAATTTTGAAAAACTTTAATCAAAAGTTTAACTGAAAAAGGCAATTTTTCGACATGAATCGGCGACGATTTTTCGAAAAAAAATCAGCATTTTCCGAAAAAACTTACAATTTTTCCACAAGAATGGCCATTTTTTGACATAAATGTTTGATTTTTCATAAAAAACCAGCAATTTTCTAACAAAAATCACGCATTTTTCGAAAGATATGACAATTCCCCCCCCCCCAAAAATCAGGCATTTTCCGATAAAAATCCGTCATTTTTTTAAAAAAAGTGACAATTTTTCGACAAAAATTACACTTTTTCGATAGAAATGGCGAATTTTCGACAAAAAATAGTTTTTTTTCTGCCAAAAATCCGCGATTTTTTCACGAAAATTTGCGATTTTTGCAGAAAAATCAGCAATTTTCGAGAATAAAAACGGCAATTTTTCGGCAAAAAATCTGCATTTTTTGACAAAAATCACCGAATTTTGGGCAAAAATGAGCAATTTTCCCGTAAAAAATTGACGTTTTTTCGACAGAAATCAGTGACTTTTCGAAAAAATGGCAGTTTTTCTCACAAAAATAAGTTATTTTTCGACGAAAGTGACAATTTTTTACCACAAAAAATGCTATTTTTTGCATAAAAATCCGCAATTTTTAAAGCAAAATACGACATTTTTGGACAAATAACGGCGATTTTTCTAAATGACAATTTTCCCCCCAAAAATCAGTCATTTTTCGACAGAAACTCCGATTTTTCGACAAAAATCAGCGAATTTTCTGATTAAAATCCGCCATTTTCCGACAAAATTCAGCGATTTATCGGAAAAAGTGACTATTTCCCCCCAAAAATCAGTCATTTTTCGACAGAAACGCCGATTTCCGATAAAAATCTGAGAATTTTTTGATAAAAATGAGCCATTTTTCGACAAAATTCAGCGATTTTTTTTAAAAAAAGTGACTATTTTCCCCACAAAAATCAGTCATTGTTCGACAAAAAAGCCGATTTTCCAATAAAATCAACGAATTTTCTGAATTAAAATCCGCCATTTTTTGAAAAAAGTGACAATTTTTCTACAAAAATTACACTTTTTCGATAGAAATGGCGAATTTTCGACAAAGAATAGCTTTTTTTCTGCCAAAAATCCGCGATTTTTTCACGAAAATTTGCGATTTTTGCAGAAAAATCAGCAATTTTCGAGAATAAAAACGGCAATTTTTCGGCAAAAAATCTGCATTTTTTGACAAAAATCACCGAATTTTGGGCAAAAATGAGCAATTTTCCCGTAAAAAATTGACGTTTTTTCGACAGAAATCAGTGACTTTTCGAAAAAATGGCAGTTTTTCTCACAAAAATAAGTTATTTTTCGACGAAAGTGACAATTTTTTACCACAAAAAATGCTATTTTTTGCATAAAAATCCGCAATTTTTAAAGCAAAATACGACATTTTTGGACAAATAACGGCGATTTTTCTAAATGACAATTTTCCCCCCAAAAATCAGTCATTTTTCGACAGAAACTCCGATTTTTCGACAAAAATCAGCGAATTTTCTGATTAAAATCCGCCATTTTCCGACAAAATTCAGCGATTTATCGGAAAAAGTGACTATTTCCCCCCAAAAATCAGTCATTTTTCGACAGAAACGCCGATTTCCGATAAAAATCTGAGAATTTTTTGATAAAAATGAGCCATTTTTCGACAAAATTCAGCGATTTTTTTAAAAAAAAGTGACTATTTTCCCCACAAAAATCAGTCATTGTTCGACAAAAAAGCCGATTTTCCAATAAAATCAACGAATTTTCTGAATTAAAATCCGCCATTTTTTGAAAAAAGTGACAATTTTTCTACAAAAATTACACTTTTTCGATAGAAATGGCGAATTTTCGACAAAGAATAGCTTTTTTTCTGCCAAAAATCCGCGATTTTTTCACGAAAATTAGCGATTTTTGCAGAAAAATAAGCAATTTTCGAGAAGAAAAACAGCAATTTTTCGGCAAAAATCAGCATTTTTTGACAAAAATCAGCATTTTTTGACAAAAATCACCGATTTAAAAAAAACTGACAGTTTTTCCACAAAAATCCGGAAATTTTAGGCGAAAATCAGTCATTTGATGACAGAAATGGCGATTTTTCGACAAGAATGCGATATTTTTCGACAAAAAACAGCAATTTTAAATCAGTCATTTTCCGAAAAAATTACAAATTTTCTGAAAAAAATTTCATTTTCCACGAAAATCAGTCATTTTTCGACAGAAATATAGACTTTTTTTGAAAAAATGACAATTATTTTTACGAAAAATCAGGAATTTTCCCAAAGAATTGACGATTTTTCGACAAGAATGCAATATTTTTCGACAAAAAACAGCAATTTTAAATCAGTCATTTTCCGAAAAAATTACAAATTTTCTGAAAAAAATTTCATTTTCCACGAAAATCAGTCATTTTTCGACAGAAATATAGACTTTTTTGAAAAAATGACAATTATTTTTACGAAAAATCAGGAATTTTCCCAAAGAATTGACGATTTTTCGACAGAAACCAGCAATTTTCTGACAAAAATCAGCCATTTTTCGAAAAAAGTGGCAATTTTTCTACAAAAATTACAATTTTTCGACAAACATTAGCTTCTTTCTCTCAAAAATTAGCGATTCTTTGACGAAAATTAGCGATTTCAGTAGAAGAGTCAGCAATTTCCGATAAATAAAACAGCGATTTTTCGAAAAAAACGATAATTTTTCAACCAAAACGAGCGTTTTTCGAAAAAAATTAAGAATTTAGCGATAGAAATAGCTACCTTCCGACAAAAATTCACTTTGTCCCGAAAAACAGAGCGACTTTTGGACAAAAATCAACGAGTTTTCGACAAAAATGAACCATTTTTCGAAAAATATGACAGTTTGTTTTACAAAAATAAGCTATTTTTGCATAAAAATAAGCAATTTTTTCGCAAATATTAACCTTTTTTTCGACAGAAATCAGCGACTTTCCGAAAAAAAAACAATTTTTCTCACAAAAATCAGCCATTTAAAAAAAAATCTGCTATTTTTCGAGAAAAGTTACATTTTTTTCCCACAAAAATGGCAATTTTTTCATAAAAATCAGTAAATTTTAAAGCCAAATCCGACATTTTTGCAAAAATATAGATGATTTTTTATATAAAATATTTTTTCATAAGAATGGCAATTCTACAAAATTTCGAGATTTTTCGACAAAAAAACGGCAATTTTTCAACAAAAATCAGCGATTTTCGGTCAAAGATCGGCGATTTTTCGACGAAAACTTGTCCATTTCAGGCAAAAATAAGCAATTTTTCGCAAAAAATCAGTCATTTTTAAGAGAAAATGGGTGATTTTTCGACAAAAATCGAGGATTTTTTTGGCAAAAGTGGCAATTCTTCGGTAAAAATCAACGATTTTCCGATGAAAAGGAAAAAATTTTCGAGAAAACTTGGCAATTTTCCATCAAAAATGTGCGATTTTACGACAAAAGTCGGCGATTTTCCCAAAAAATTGGTCATTTTTAAATAAAAATGGACTTTTCGAACATATATGAAAATTTTTCGATAGAAATTTGCTATTTTTTTGACAAAAATCGAGTATTTTTCGACAAATTTCGGTCATTTTCTGACAAAAATTGATGGCAAAAATCAAAAAATTTCCAAAAAAAACCATGCAATGGAGCCTTTCGGCAAAAATCGTTTTTTTTGACGAAAATTGAGGATTTTCCCACAGAAATTGCAATTTTTCACGAAAATGAGCGATTTTTTCGTTGAAAAATGGCCAATTTTCGGTGAAATATTGTGATTTTCAACAATTTACCGGTTCCGTTCCGAAATTTTTGACTGTAAACTTGGAATTTCTGAAGTTAAATTCGAATTTTGGACGCAAAATTCTACATTTTTGACGCTGAATTCGAAATTTTTCTGCGCGAAAATGAAAATTTTGTATGAAAATTTTTTTGTTGTCGAAAATCAGAAAATTTTTCGACGAAAATTAGCGATTTTTGGACAAAAGTCAGCAATTTTTCGGCAAAAATCAGCAATTTTTGACAAAAACAGTATATTTCCGACAAAATCAGCCATTTTTCGAAAAAACGGCAGACTTTTTAAACAAAAATCTGCAATTTTTCCTCAAAAATCAGCAATTCTTCCACAAAAATAGGCTATTTCTCGTCAAAAGACCGATTTTTCGACAAAATTCAGCGATTTATCCACAGAAATAACAAATTTTTCGATCGATTTTTCGACAAAAATGACAATTTTTCTACAAAAATCAGGGATTTTACGACGAAGAAGGGCAATTTTCCTGCAAAAATTGGTTATTTTCCGACAAAAATCAGCCGTTTTTCAAGGAAAATCAACAATTTTTTAACAAAAAAAGCAATTTTTCGTCAAGAATCGACAACTGTTTTCAGCAAAAATAGAAATTTCTCGATAGAAATGCGCTATTTTCTAAAAAATCGAGGACTTTTCGACAAAAATCTGAAACTTTTTGGAAGAAATCCAGCGACTTTTGGGAAAAAATTGTGTTTTTTAATAAGAATCAATCATTTTTCCATAAAAATTTGAAATTTTTAAACAAAAATCATCGATTCCACGGCCAAGCTTGACGATTTTCCCGCGAAAAATCGGTCATTTATATCAAAACTCTGCGATTTTTCGACATAAATGGAAATTTTTCGACAGAAATCTGCAATTCCTCGACAAAAATCAAAAAATTTACGAAAAGGAGCAAATTTTTCGGAAAGTCAGCGATTTTTGTACAAAAATAGAATTTTTTTCCTAGAAATCCGCTACTTTTTGACGAAAATTGAGGATTTTCCGACAAAAGTTGCAGTTCTTTAACGAAAATCAGTGACTTTTCGACAAAAATGAGCAATTTTTCAATAAAAATCAACGATTTTTGTACGCAAAGTAGTCCGTTTTTCGAGAAAAAAATCAGCGATTGTTCGACATAAATGTGGTATTTTTCGAAAAAATAAGCGACTTTTCGACATGAAAGGTAATTTTTCAATAAAAATTAAGGGTTTTCAAACAAAACTGCAGGATTTTCGAGGAAAAAATGTCAATTTTTCGACATAAATCAGCGATTTATGGATGAAAATGAGCCATTTTTTGTTGAAAAATAGCTCATTTCTCCGTAAACGTTTCGATTTTTAGGAACTTTACCGGTTCCGTTTCGTCATAATTTTTGACCGTGAATTTGAAATTTTTGATGTTAAATTCAAATTTTAGACGCAAAATTTTACATTTTCGGCGCTGAATTCGAAAATTTCACGCACGAAATTGGAAATTTTATGATGCTCAATGCCGCAATTTTCACGTTTTTTAACCCCAAATTTTCGGCCCTATAGCAATTTTTCGAGTCTAAATTCAAATCTTTCAACGCCAGATTCTAAATTTTTCATATTAAATTGAAAATTTGATTTTAAAATTTCCAAAATCAAATTTTTCAACTTTTTTTACCGTTATATTTTCGTCGACGCAAGCGTAAGCCGCCCGGCGTTTAAAATCTTCGAAATTTTCCATATTTTTAAAACCGTTAACACCGTTACTAATCATTCTATTATCTTTTTTCCCTATTATACCCGTTTTTGTTCTTATCTCGCTGCTAGGCGGCGCCGAATTATCGATTTTTTTAAAAAAGGAGCCGCCGCGGGCGAAAAAAGTTCGAAAATTGAAGCTTTTAACGAGTTTACTTTTGATAAGGATGAAAAAGCGCATTAAAAATTATAAAAAAGACGCTCTAATGGAACATTATTCAGTTTTGATAAAGAAAAGATAAGAGCAAAGAACAAAAAACCGAATTTTCGCAAAAAACAGAATTTCCGTCGCGGAAACTACAGTAAACTGCGATCCTATACAAAAATATCGCTAAACTGTTGCCCTTCCTGACTTTAAAATCAAAGCGCCATAGGCAAATAAATATTGGAATACGGTTCGTAATTCAACAATTCGAAATCTTCGTATCGAAAATCGTCGATCGAATCGATTTTACGTTTAATGTTCAATTTAGGAAACATTCGTGGTGTACGTTTCAGCTACAAGAAAGCAGGTTGCAATTGATAGAAAAATTTACACGTGTTGAAGAGACGTATACTGTAGACCAAATTTGTTCAATTTTCGCCCACCTGTTCTCTCAATCCTTCTACGTGATTGGCGTAAACGTGCGTGTCCCCGATAGCGAGGATGAACTCGCCGGGCCGCAAACCCGTCACTCGACATATCATATAGGTGTCACGTGCCGCTCAATTCTCCAACGTCACGTGATTCCGATCATGCCGACATTTTGTCATTTTTCATGTTTCGTTTATTACTCGATCATGCTTTTGTTTATTTCATTTTTACACATGCATTTCGTGTTCGTTTTTATATTTTTATGCATTTCTATGTTTCGTTTTGTTGTATTTTTTATTTCTTTACAAACGCGGGCTACAGTAGGCCCTTTAGCTAAAAACTTCCGCCAATCGTGCTCCACGAGCACATGGCTATTTTCGGTGCGCTCACGCACCTCTTATCATCAAAAATTAGCGTCGTTTTTGTTACGCAAAAACGACTAGCTAAGAAGTTTAGCTAAAGACGTTCATATGCTTAGCATAGGCACTGCAGCCGGCCTCAGTGCTAAACGCATGTGAATGAAAAAATGTCTATGTGCTCATAGGCATCTTCTGCATCGCGTCTAGCTGCAGAAGTTAGCTTGAGCGCCGAGAAACTCCGCCCAAGCTGCAGCTGTAGCCAAACATGTCCTTAAAAGGACATGTTTCTTTAGTTTTTCGCTCATTATTGGGTTCACCAAGCTTTCGTCCGGTTGTCACTTGGCGTCCGCCGCCCTTCTAAATTTGCATATTCTTATATACTCGACTGCGTCCGCCGCCTATTGTTTTAAATAAATTTGCATACCCTTGCATTTCTTACTGCATCCGCCACTCACCGCCTACAGTACCCCGCTGCCCATCAGTGCCAGGTGTCCGACCGCCCCGGTTCGTGAATTAAACGTTGGAGTTTCGCCTCCCGCTCGCTCCCGCTCCCTCCCGCTCGCCGCCGCTCGCCGCCGCTCGCCGCCGCTCGCCGCCTAGGACGTTTGAGGATCGCATCCCCCGCTCCCAGTGCCAGAAGACCGAAAGCATCCAGGGACTTGCCGCCCGTTGCGTCGTAATCGCTTGAGAAACAGGACTAGGTGAGTCTTCTCAGGGGATTATTGTTATTTGTGGGTTATTTGTTGGGAAATCCTTCCTAAGTCGGTTTCCCAAGGTTTCCACAGATAAGTAGGGCCTCCACCTCTCAGGTTCGGGCTAAAAGGGGCTGCCTGGTTCATAATCGGGTCCCACAAATTAGGTCATTTTACGGGTGACCCTGTCCCCACTCTCACTGAGTAGGACTCGGGGATTGTCGCACCTAGCCTGGCAGCGTTGTCCATTACCCTACAGCAAGACCCCAAGGACAACACAAGAGAACCAACTCTAGACCTCTCTATAGCTACCATTTGCCAGGTTAGGCCCCAACGCCAACTTGGGAAGCCTGGGGAAAATGCCAGTATCCATCAGGAGTCACAGCCTATTACTCACTGTAATAGGATCACTCTGATATGGTTCACCATCAATGTGACGTCTAAAACAGGGTATTACCTGATGCGATACCCAAACCTCCCCAGCTCTCCCAAGATAAACTTGTCATACACATGACATGGCCTAAAATGTGACATGGCGAGGCTGGAAAATCGACCTTAAGTCTGGCACTTGCCCTTAAGTGAAAAAATTTTCACCCTTGGGTCGGAACTACCCCCAGGTCGGGTCAACTCCCATTTTAAGTCGGACAAGCCCCCTTAAAATTGGGCACTAGCCATCCAATAAGTCGGAGACCCCCCCAAATTCGGGTTTACTGCCTAATGGGTCGGGAATGTCCCTTATTTCGGAATACCGCTACCGTAGGTCGGATACCCCCACCTCACGTCGCGTGTTATTACTGTAAGTCGGAATTTTTTCCGTGCCACCGAGAGTTATTACTGTAGGTCGGGAATTTATCCCTTAATATCAAATTTAATTACTGTAAGACGGGATTTGCCCTTACGAGTGATCCAAATGTGACCTATATGTGTAAATAATTATCTCATGCGTGTGTATAACCCCCCTATAAATAATAAATTCCCCCTGAGTCGAGTTATTTATCCTCAGAGTCGAGTTATTTGTCCCAGAGTTGAGATATATATCGAGTATTCTGTATTTCTCCTCTGATTCATTCTGTACATTCTGCATACTTAATCTGTGTTGTAAACTCCCTTATCTGTTTCTTTTCCCCTATCCCCCCCCCCTTCTCTAATCTTGGGTGGTATACTGTAGCCCTCCGGGTGGGTGCCATTACAGTACGCCTGTGCCCATTCCCGTACTGTAACTACAGTATACCCATACGAGGGTACTGGTATCACAGCTGTAGGGGTTTACGGCCTCTCCTGACTGTTGGTGGTCCGTGACCCCATGATACCGTACACGCTCCACGTATGATTCTGGACGTCATACGTGGCTGCGATTTGTTATTTGTGTACAGTAAATTTTTGTCTGTCGGCGGAAACTGTCGGAAATTGCTCACTTTTCCGGCCCAAAAATTTTACACCGACTGTTTACACATTTAACACGCGTATGTCCAACTCTCCTGTTCCCCGTCTTCGGTTATTTCCTTTTCCCTCCTTTCTTTCTCAGTCATCTGAGCGGTGAAAAAAAAAAAAAAAAAAAAATTTTTTTTGTCTTTTCTGATACCACCGCTACAGTATGACCCCTTACGTAAGTTTCTCTCTCTTTCTCATTTCTACTTACTGTAAGGTATCTGTTTCTTCTATTCTCGGGTTGTTGCATCTGACCATAGACTTTACGGGTCATGCTCTTTGACGTCAGCAACGACAACATTACGGGTTGTTGTTGTTGTGTGGTTCAACCCCACGGATGCAACCACTGACGTCTGCAACAGCCGCTTCACTTGCTGTTGCTTTAAGGGGTGGGTAGCCCTCCGGGTTCTACTCCTGACGTCAGCAACCGACATTACGTGTTGTTGTTTAAGTTAACACTCCAGCAGTAATGACTTCTGACGTCTGCAACAGGTGAAGCCAACGTTGTTGCCACAGGTTCGGCTGGTTCTCTGCACCCCTTTTGTGACGTCAGCAATGGTGACGCACCGTGTCACTATTCAAAGATGTGCAGGTCTTACGGGTGCCACATCTGACGTCTGCAACAACTGCATCTCATGTCATTGACTTAAGGTATCAGACCCTCGGTTCCACCTTTTGACGTCAGCAACGGCACCATCACGTGTTGCTGTATACCGATAGCTGGCTTCAGGGCCCTATTGCTGACGTCAGCAATGACAATGTATCATGTTCTCGCAGCAGGAATTGAGGTTACATGATCCTATTTCTGACGTCTGCAACGGTAACATTATGTGCTACTGCAGGGGTTTGCTGGCCTTAGGCACTCACCCCTGGCGTCTGCAACTGCGATACGATACTTGAATACTCTTATCCCAGGCACCTGCAGTCAGCACCAAGGTCATGTGTTGGTTCATACCCCTACCTTTTGACGTCCGCACCAGGTTACTGTCGGCCCTATGAGTATTCCACTTGAGTTGTAGGTGGTCGCTGGCGCATGGTCCTATCACCTACCTCTCTTGTCCAAGGGTTTTGTGTGTGTCTGGGGGCTGATGCCTGGGAAACATCAGTCCACATACATACACCACCTGAGATGCTCACTAGCCTGCGTACTGATCAGGTTGTCCGCCCGGGTAGCGGCACTGTTGATCAGCATGTGGCTGTTTTCAAGCTTTAACTGCAGGTTTGAACGAGTTACACTCGGCCTCAGCTGGGTTGGTTGCTTGACTCGTGTAGACGGTAGGCATTTGCAGTCGGTACTGCCTGTGTCTGACGTCTGCAAGGGTTCGGCAATCTTCTTGTAAATTTCTTATCTAAATTCACTCATTCTCTTTCATCTCATCGAGCTGTCATACATAGATCTTCTTTAGTGTCCCCGCCCTAGTGGTTCCCAAGGGACCGCGGCACAGCCTCCGGTTGGGCCTAGAGTGTATAGGACCCCCTGTCATATTCCACTCACTCGAACGCCTTCGTTAACTGGCTTAACGATGCCCGCGCTAGAGTCGCCACTGACCCAGAGTCCGCCTCCGTGGTCCACCCCCTGTTAGTCATGTAAATAATAGGTACCGTTGAGTCCGCCTCAGCGAGGGTATTGAGTACGCCTCGATAGATAACTGTGTCCGCCCCAGTTACTTTACACTCATATTCAACCAGGGACACCTTGTACCCGTGATCCCTTAGATGTTTTCGGGTGCGCCCTCAAAACATCCAGAGTATTTCATTTTAACTGACTGAGTGTGTCAGAATAGCACCCTTGGTACCCGTGCTCCTTCTCTCTTCTACTGTGTGACCTGCGAACCTCACTTCATCTCAGTGATCGGCAAACCCGGCCACCAGCTGTATATAATACTCCTGGAGAGTGTCCGTTCTGTTCGGAATGCGGGCTCCCGTTTCGGACACGGCTGTAAGTTACTTGCGAATGTCGTCCAACACGGAACCTCCTGTATAGTCCGTCTCACTATGCAGAGATCGCAATCGCTCCTGGCAAGTGAGGCCCATTGCGTAACTGCGCGACCCCTTTGCGTAACTAGGTTTGTAAATTAGTTTTGTCCCTATTTATTGCTCCCTCTTAAGTTCACTTTCAGTTGTCCCCATCCTTTTCACCTCATGCCACTTTATGCGCTACTCCTGGTGAGTAGGATCTTGCCGGCTACGAGTCCGCCTCGCCCTAAGGTTTGTAAACTAGTACAGCGGTCGAACCTCCAGGAAAAATCCCTCCTGAGCGGGTTTATCCATCATCTTATTTCTCGGCAGGAAAACCGCCTCTTCTCTCCTTTTATACCTGATCTTCTGTCCCCTTCATCTATTCTAATTGCCGGGTCCAGGCCCCAATTCTACATTCTGGTCGGGATCGATTCCCCCATATCTCAGGCCATGCCTCTGTCCATCACGGGCGACCAGATAAATTCCCTTCTGCGTCACCCTGATGTACTCTGATCTTACATCTTATAACCCTATTCCATTCTAGCTCCCTTTTCGTGGTCGCTAGTCTTAAGCTAAATCAAGTTTACGTCACAAACGCCGTCGCGCACGCGTTTCCCGAATTCACGCGCTCTTTCGCCGCGAATTCAAAGTAGTACTCACTTTCGTTTTACACAATAGAGACACCCCGTCGTTCCTGCCGTCTCAGTACCCAGCCTGTACAGACCAGTGAGCCGCTCTCTATTCAATTTGACTTAATTGCTTCACGGGCAAGGACGTCTGTTCTAACCACCTTACGGGAAAACAAACCCTCGGACATGAAGTCGGAAGCTGATCTCCCTTCACAGATCGAGAACAAAGTCCAGGCAGCATTTGAGAATGCTCTTGGACCCCTCAACCAAAAGTTAGAGGCCATGAATGGTCGGAGGCACCCTCCCGTGTCCAGCTTTATGGCCCCTCCCACCTTCTCCGGTGCTTTTGGTGAGTCTATCACCGATTTTATGTCGCATCTTACTCGTTTCTTTACACTCCAGGGTGTAAGCGGAACGGATCATGCGTATAAAATCGCCTTTCTGGAGTCATGCCTCACGGGTCCTGCTCTCGCCTCCTACCGGGACTTTAGCAGCAGCACTCCAATACCTACCCGCTACGAAGAGTTTACGGCTTTTCTACGGAGAGATTTTCCGGTAGGGCGCGACTCTGATCTGCATCAGCAGCTGATCCAAGATCGACTGCAGAAGCCGACAGAGTCCGCGATAGTCTACCTTGAGCACCTCAAGAGACTATCCAGGGTAGCGTATCCAGATCTCGCGACGGATGTCCGAGATTCTATCATCAAACCTATCTTTCTGCGGGGACTGAAGCCGGTCCTCCGAGATAGTATCAAGTTTAGGGAGTTCACGACTCTTGAAGAGACACTCAAGGCAGCCTGTTACGCAGAATCCCAAATCTTTCGGGACGAGATCCGGTACACTGCTCCATCTAACGCCGTTTTCTCTTCAGAACCTAAACACGCCGGATATAATCCCGATATGCCTAACAGAAGCGCAAACGGTCGTCAGAGCAACGCTCCAACGTCGTCATCCTCCGCCGATGAGGTTCGCCGCTTGAAACAGGAAATGGCCAGGCTCACGGCCCACGTAGCGAAGCTCACGGCCCAGCAACGTGCACCCGCGCCAATCCAACAGACGTCGCCTCCACAGCCGTCGACACCAAATCAGTCCGCCGGGCGACGCTCGTCGGGAGCACACCTTCAAACGTGCTCCTTCCACGGACTGTGTACACATAGCGACGCCGACTGCCGGGCCCAGCATCCCACCGGAGCCACTCCCGGTAACAACGCCGCTAACGGTGGTCGCTGTTATTTTTGCCGTACACGTGCCCACCCCACGGACAGATGTGATAGGCCATGCCCTCATTGTCGTCAAGTGCGAGTGCACCGATCAACTGCCTGTCCGCAGCGCAATCCGGCAAACACGGGTGAGAATGTCTACCAAGATACTGGTTATTCTTCCCAGGGGACAAATGTGTATCATCAAAGAAATGGTTATCACCCTCCCAACGGGATAGGAAACCAATATCGGCAGCCCATACGCCGCAACAACGCCGTTGGGGCTACCGATGGCCCTCCTCATCCAGATCCTCTCGACCTGGATGATGAGGCACTTACTGAACACCTAACAGATTCTTCACAACAGTGTTATCCTGTCTGCGTAATCAGTATTGGATTTTCAGTGGTCCAAGCAGCCCAGGTACCTGTACCGATAAATGTATCGGACATACCGCTGCCGCCACCACCACCAAAGTATGCGATGCCGGTCACTCTGGACCCCTCGACGACACCGCAGTTTGTTGGCCACGCTAACATCCTCGCATCGTATCGCATTCCTAAAATTAAGACTGCCGAGCCAGCTCCAGCCGCGAATACGACGTCTTCAGCGCCACCGGCCCGCATCGTCCCTCCAGGACCACCACCTTCGATCCCCACGGATTCGGCTACGGAAGTCCTCGACCAGGTCGAGCCCATGAATTTGTCAGGTATACTACCTTCTTCTTCAGGTGATCCTAGAGTAGGAACCAGGAATCTATCTCAGTCCACGACTCTATCGATTTCTTGTTCACAGCGCCATCGCCCGTCCAAGACGCGATGTTGGCCATCTGGTCAGTCGACCTGGCCAAGAAATACCCGCATTTGCCGTGGACTCTGCTCAACGAGCCATCGAATGTCGAAGCGCTCACGGCCGCCGACGTCGTGCTTGCAGCACCCCTCTCAATGGGCCTCTTACGACCCGACGTCGCCCGACGGGCACTCGAGTTCATTGCCAATGGGACTATCACCATCTCGCCCGTCGAGAAGTTCTTATTGGACGGGGAGCCATCCTCGCCTTCAGTCGATGCCGTCCGCCGAGCAGTCGAACAGGCCAGTCGGATCCTCCTGCCTGCTGCCGCCGCTACATCACCGGCAGCAGCGCCACCTGTTGCCGCGACATCGCCAACGAAAATGGACATTACTGCTTCCTCGCCCCCGGCCAAGGAACCCGCAAATGATCCTACACCGCCGGCAACAGCCCAACATACATCGTCGGCAACAGCCCAAATCAAATCGCTGGCACCAGCCCAAACGACATCTCCGACCGCTGCAACCAAGTCGCCCGTCGTCGAACACATGGCCGTCGACAAGATCTTACGTCCGGTTAACGAAGATGTCAGCATCGTTGAGGAATCCCCGTTCCCAACGGCAGTCGCCCCACGGTCGCCAAAAATCGGTATCCTCCGGGAAATCCACCCGTGCGGTGGATTGGTCCTCGATTTCCCCGGCCAGGAACCAATCTCGTCCGACAGCGACGAAGAAGAAATCTGACACTGCCCCTCAGGCCAGATTTGTGAAATTGAGTGAACACTTACAAATTACGTTTGTACAGTTGTTTTTGACAATAAAATTGACCTTGGTAGCATCACTGTTTCTAGGGGTGAGTTTGTCAGCACCGGCGGCTCAGTATCAATTTTGCGGTCTCTCAAGAAGCGGACATCCACTTGAGTTACCCCAGCGTGTAGAGTGTAAACCACCGCAATCTTCATGGAGCCCGCGGCGCATGAACGTTACGGTGTATGTCCCTAGCTCAGACCCGATTACAGCCACAGCGTGGAAATGCACATTGCGCTCCCGCAAAGTCTGCACCAACACTGGTTTCTTCGGCTCTAGGGGCATCACTGCAGACGTCATCACCACTCAGCACTTAGCGCCTGCGGCTTGCACGCTAGCACATCGCACTAAGATGTTTGGCTCACAAAAACTTGTCGGCATTCGCCCTGGCTTTTATAGCACAAACCAAACATTGGAAGTGATGTACGAATGGTGCTGCAGCGACGTCTGCAAGACAGTGACTAACCTCTTCATCGAGGAAGGACAAGTCGCTTCGTGGGACGGCACTACGGCCCTAAGCACCTTAGGCGATGTAGGTGGATGCAGTCCCACTGCAGGTCAGTGCACTACTCTAGACGGGGTCATTGTCTGGCCTGCACAAAACTTCACGGCGCGGTGTCATTATCACCCCAAGGGAAATTACACTGCGTCCATGTCAGGGAACCACGTCATCATCGATGATCTACAGGTTGCCCTTAAGATCCCGGGAAACTCCCGCGTCTTCCAACTGTGCCCAGAACTACGTTCCACCACAGTCCGGACGGATCAGGGTCTTCTCCTTCGTATCCATGGGAGATACAATTTGACCCAAAACTTGTTCAGAATGGCAAAGGACACCCGTCCCGATCCTGTCAATGCCAAACTGAACTACCTGGCTCAGCAGATCAAGGAGTCGGAAATTAACGGTTTCCGGTTCACGTGGCTTGAGCTCTGCTCTCACGCTCAACGCTATCTTGATCTGACTTGGCAGTTGCTTCGTTTCGACCCTACCTTGAGTGCCCGGGCATTCCTCCAGAGGAATGACCTGACGGCAGAATTCACAGGCCATGCACTGACAATATGGCCGTGTCAGAAGGTCAACGCCACCTACGTTTACCACTCGTACCGGGTGGCAAACGTTTGCTACTAGTACTTACCTGTACAGGTCGGCGGCACCATCTATTTCGCCACCCCGGGTGGTCCAGATCTCATTAAATCTAGCCCAATTGTGCCGTGTCATCACCACTTTACAGGGATTTCCCGAAATCGCTCGGGCTGGTTTACTGAGTCTGGCGCCGTCCATGTGAGCCACATCCCACTGGAACTCTTCTGGAAGCAGCGTTTCAACATCACTCACTTTGAGGCACCGGCGCTCTTCCATGACCAGTTGGCGATGACCCCTTCAAACTTTGCCTTCTTTAAACAGTACGTTTACAAGACTGAGCAAATTGAAGCGGTACTCAACCGGCTGGTAAACTTTACTGCTGGTCTATCCCTGCAACCAGACGCCATCTACCAGGCCTTTGCAGGGGTAGGAACCGACATCAAGGCCTCTCTGGAAGGTGTCGGTTTGGCAGCAAACCATGTTATTACGGGTCAACAACACACCCTCGCCTAGGGCTTGCATGCTGTCCTGAGCGGGCCCGTCCAGTTGATCCTTAACATCCTAATTACCCTGACAGTGCTGATCGATGTCAGATACCTTGCCTATCTTGGTGTATCTTATTATCTCAGCTACCGTCTGCGGAGCAAACAGGTCAGGTTTGTTAGCCGTTTCTCCCCGTTGGGTCTTTACTGCAAAGTCCAACGCTGGATCGGTTTTCACTACGTGCAAAACAATGTGCCCTCCCAGCTTGACCGAATCACACCGTGTTTCGTCATGCTGCTGGATACCAAGGAAACTCCTGCTTTCCTTGACACAGGTTGCCCCCGCACTATCATTAGCCAACGTCTTCATAAGGCCTTGGCTAAAGAAAGTCCAAAGGCGGTCATGGCGTTCCAGCAACATCACGACTTTAACCCATTGATGAGCATCAATGGTAAAGCCGTTCATACCATCCTTTCGGGACCATATGAAATCATGTTGCCCGGAAACCGCCAGCCGAACACACGGATCGATATACATCTCCATGTGTGCAAGACTACGTCTCCCTTCTGGGCACCTGTTGACCTTATACTCGGACTGGACTTCTTAGAACAGTTCAAGAACATTATGTTCGACTACCAACGTAATGTTTGTCGGCTGGACGCGGTAGAATTACCCCTCCTGCTGACCACGCCGGAGATTGACCAGATCGACCCCTGGTGGGAGAACACCCGTGCTCTCTCAAGAAGCTCACACAGGTCGGGATCACGATCGTGGTCCAGGGCTTCGTTTATCTCTCGGCCACACTCACGGGCCTCCTCAGTTGCCTCATCACGTGGGTCAACCAGGGGATCCCGGGCCTCTTCTAGATGGGCAAGTCGTCATTTATCGACCTTGCACGGGTCAGGTTGCCCTCGACCTCTGCCTGGAAACTCTCCAGTTACGCTAGAGAAAGGCCGATACCGTGAGTCAAGTGATTCAGATGCTCCGGCATCACCCGTGCCAAACGCGCCACCGCTATCAGACACCGAGATTGAATCACTAGGAGCTACTCAGAGCCCAAGGGACCACTCAGACCACATACTCACGGTACAGGATGAGTCCACCCTTCTGAACGACCCGGAACCCTCCGTCGGATACGCTCTAGTAGGTCTACTACGTCGTACGGGACTGCCGATTCCAAAGCGGTCCGGTAAGACCAAACACACTAGTGGTGCCACCACACCTGATTTCGGTCATGTGGTCTCTGCTTTTTACCCAAATGATATTCGGACACCCCATATCAAAGTTCTCCTCAACAACTGGGTAGAAGCAAAGGCACTGGTCGACACAGGAGCTGTTTTCTCACTCCTGGACCACAAGTTAGCGGCCCAGCTGCCCAACTTGTCACTTTCACCAACCAGGGCTCGTCCTATCGCAGCCAATGGGTCCCCGATCCCACTGCTAGGAGCAGCCTACATCACGGTTACAGTGGCTGATGTCTCTGAACGGATTCAGGTCCAAATACAGGAGAACTGTTCAGCTGAACTGGTTCTCGGAACAAACTTCCTTGGCCAGTTCAATTGTGTCAGCTTGAACTGGGAGAAATCCTTCCTCCAGTTCAAAGAAAGTAGAATCCCCTGTGATAGTCTCATCCACAGTCCACCTTCTGCCCGCGGCGCCTTGCCCCTGAAGGACTTGGTAGTTCTGGAGCCTCGCTCTCTGACACGATTCACTGTACCTGTTCCACCAATCTATACGAACGTACCTGAGGTGGCCTTCTTTCCGAAGCACCTCACTGGATCTCAAAGACACGTATATTTTGCTGGAAGCGTGAGTAGCGTGACCAACGGTCACATACCACTTCAAGTAGTTAACCCGAATACTCATTCCGTGGTTCTCTACCCGCACATGACCATCGGTCATGTGCAAATGCATAGTGAGCCCTCACGGGAATCACCGGTCGACTCAGACACCGTCCTTGATCGTCAGTGGGTCGAGGCCAATGCTGTAATCTCACGGGACATCTCCCCTCGGGGCCGGGCAGCCTTACTTGATCTGCTGGTTGCATACACCGACCTTTATGCTCTTGATGAAAAGGACACAGGTTCCACTGATCTCGTCCAGCACGAAATCAGCATGGGCGATGCCCGCCCAGTCCGCCGTTTCCCTTACCGGTCCTCACCTAAGGAAAAGGATCTCATCATGCAGGAGGTCAAGGCGCTTCAGGAGAAAGGTATTATTCGGCCGAGCACGTCACCATGGGCTACTAATACTGTCCTGGTGCGCAAGAAAAATGGTTCTCACCGTATGTGTGTTGACTTTCGTGGTCTTAACGAGGTCACGAAAAAGGATGTCTACCCTCTCCCACGGATAGATGACATTCTCGACACACTCAAGGGTATGAAGTATTTCACTACCCTTGACCAGGCTAACGCTTATTGGTCAATCCCGATTGCCGAGGCGGATAAGGAAAAGACGGCATTTAATACGCCTATTGGACTTTACGAATTCAATTATTTGCCTTTCGGTCTGTGCAACGCACCAGGGACATTTCAACGCCTTATGGACCTCCTCCTTACTGGAATCCAATGGCGCATGGTTCTGACCTATCTCGACGACATTTTGGTGTTCGGGAACTCTCACACCCAAATGCTTGAGCGCCTGGCAGATGTGTTCGCCCATCGTCGCCGGGGTGGAATGAAGCTCAGACTGAGCAAGTGCAAATTCTGGCACTCAGAGGTAGAGTACCTAGGCTATCGCATCTCACAGAGCGGCCTAGAACCTAACCAAGCCAAGCTGGCCGCCGTCCAAAACATACCCATTCCACAAAACGCCAAAGACATCAAGTCCTTCCTAGGCCTCGTGTCTTACTACAGGCGTTTCATCCCTGGTTGTGCCTGGCTCAGCGAGCCACTAACCAAGCTCTTACGGAAGGAAACTACTTTCCAGTGGTCAAAACCTCAGCAGGAGGCGTTCGATGAACTCCGCCGCCTGCTGACCAACCCTCCTATCCTGCGCCATCCGGACTTCTCGAAATCCTTTATCCTTCAAACTGATGCAAGTATTTCGGGGATAGGAGCGGTTCTAAGCCAGTTAGACGAACTTGGATACGACCATCCTGTCGCGTACGCCAGTCGGGGGTTAACTGCGGCCAAGAAAAACTACTCCATTACAGAACTGGAAACTCTCGCTGTTGTCCATTTCGTCAAGCACTTCCGACCATACCTCTTCCAGCACGAGGTGGTCGTTCAGACTGACCATACCGCGGTCAAAGCAGTGTTGGAGAAGCCTAACCCCTCTGCTCGGATCGCTCGGTGGGGACTCGCGCTCGCCGAATTCAAACTGACAATTCGGCCGCGAAAAGGTCAGTCTAATGGTAATGCTGATGCATTATCACGCCTGCCGGATCCTAACTCCCTCACCGGTCAGAGTATTGATGATACTCCCCTCTACAGACCTGAGGGGCATGTTATGATGATCACCGATGGTGTGCAGCACCTGGCGAGATCAAGAACCTTGACCGATGGTGTGCAGCACCTGGCGCGTTCAAGTAATTCAGCACCGATCACTGCTGGCACGGAGCGCCCGGTACGATCAGAGTCTTATGCCGAGATATCGGTTGGTGCGCAGCACCCCGACCTTTTCGCTGCTCAGCTGGAGGATCCAGACTTAGCCGACATCATTCGCTCTCTTAAGCCTCTGGGCGACTAGAATGATGTGCGAGGCTACCATCTGTTGGATAACGTTCTTCAGAAATGGACAGGTGAGTCCAATAAGATTGTCATACCCAGATCCATGGTTACTACCATTATCCGGGCTCATCATGATGACATCTTAGCTGGACACTTTGGTGCTAAACGTACTGCGTGCCTCATTGCTCGCAGATACCACTGGCCTTCCCTCAGTCGGGATGTCAAATCCTTCTGTCAGCGGTGTGATCTTTGCCAACGGAATAAGCCCGCTAGACAGAAAACCACTGCGACCCTGAAACCCATCACCATCACGGGACCATTTCATCGGGTAGGTGTCGACTGTATGGGACCAATGACCACTATCGAAGCTGGCAACCGTTTGATCGTAGTCTTCATCGACTACTTTACGAAATGGGTCGAGGCTCTTGCTACTCCGGACATCACTGCACACACCATAGCCCGGCTTATTGTAACGCAAATTGTCTGCCGGCACGGGGCACCGCAGATTCTTCAGTCAGATCGTGGCACTGATTTCACATCAAAACTGATGACTGAGATCACTGCGATCTGTGCAACGAAGAAGATCCACTCTACCGCCTATCATCCGATGACCAACGGCGAGGTGGAAAGAGCTAATCAGATGCTAGCCACACGGCTACGTATGTATGTTCATCAAGGACATACCGATTGGGATGAACACCTACCATACGCTGTGTTTGCCGTCAATATCAGCATGAATGAGTCAACAGGGTACTCGCCCTTTGAACTCATGTACGGTCCCACACCCATGCTCCCTGTTGATGCCGCACTCTCATTCAACCCTCCGGCCCATATCATTAATGTTTCCTCATATGATATGGAAGTCAAATGTCATTTCACGAATGCGTTAACCTTAATCCAGAGTCGGATTGAGAAAGCACAGGAGGCCTATGCACGGTCTTACGACCGGAAGGCACATGATGTCTTGTACAAAGTAGGGGATCAGGTGCTCAAACTGCGCACCTCCAGCAAACGTGGACTCACTCCTAAAATGCTGCCCATCTACGATGGGCCCTATCTTGTAACAAGTGTGGCATATCCCAATGTCACACTTCGTCTCAAGACGGATCAGGAAGACACTGTACATGTCAACCAGCTTCGACTTTACGTGTCCCCTGAACCACCGAGTGAAGCAGAGGATACACCTCCCACTTCACAGGCAACGGATTCGGCACCCTTATTGTATCCTTCAATAAGCCGGGACTTTACACCGAATTTGATTGACCCACATCTTGATGCAGAGGTCCCCGACCCTTAATTCAAGATGCATTCTCTCCATTGTCCCCGCTTACGGACGAGGACATCCTTTTTCGAAGGACTGCCGTGCCCCTCATGAAGTATCCACTCCTGTCCATGCTGGATCTTAGTGGATAGAAGAGAATGTGCAGCAACCAAAGCGTCACATCCCAGGCGCATCCTCACGCGATAGCCTACACTTCACTGGGTGCATCCGATGTGATAACCCGATACCCTACATCTCACTGGGTGCATCCCCTGCGATAACCCGATATCTTACATGTCACTGGGTGCATCCTCTGCGATAACCCGATAATCTGTACCTCGCTGGGCGCATCCTCTGCGATAGCCTACATCTTGCCCTGAAAATTTTTCTTTTCTGTGTTCTAGACTTTCGCACAGGATATTCAATGTCTGCAACTTCACGCATCAACGATTTCCAGTTACCATACTGTCGAATGAATTACGATCAAAGAAGGCTCCATCCGCCAACAACCCAACGGTCCTATTCGACCACCCGCCGTCACACCTTGGAACGACCTACGACCACGGACACGCCACACAAACCTCACTACTAACCACCACAAGGACGAGGACGCCCTTTTTCGAAGGACCGCCGTGTCACGTGCCGCTCAATTCCCCAATGTCACGTGATTCCGATCATGCCGACATTTTGTTATTTTTTCATGTTTCGTTTATTACTTATTCATGCTTTTGTTTATTTCATTTTTACACATGCATTTTGTGTTCGTTTTTATATTTTTCATGCATTTCTATGTTTCGTTTTGTTGTATTTTTATTTCTTTACGAACGCGGGCTACAGTAGGCCCTTTAGCTAAAAACTTCCGCCAGTCGTGCTCCACGAGCACATGGCTATTTTTGGTGCGCTCCATGCACCTCTTATCATCAAAAATTAGCGTCGTTTTTGTTACGCAAAAACGACTAGCTAAGAAGTTTAGCTAAAGACATTGGTATGCTTAGCATAGGCACTGCAGTCGGCCTCAGTGCTAAACGCATGTGAACGAAAAATGTCTATGTGCTCATAGGCATCTTCTGCATCGCGTCTAGCTGCAGAAGTTAGCTTGAGCGCCGAGAAACTCCGCCCAAGCTGCAGCTGTAGCCAAACATGTCCTTAAAAGGACATGTTTCTTTAGTTTTTCGCTCATTCTTGGGTTCACCAAGCTTTCCGTCCGGTTGTAACTCCGCGTCCGCCGCCTTCGTTATAAATTTGCATAATTTTACATACACCTGTGCGTCCGCCGCCTTATTGCCAATAAATTTACATAAATTTACCATTGTTCACTGCGTCCGCCGCTTACCCATCTACAGTACCTGCTGCCCATCAGTGCCAGGTGTCCGACTGCCCCCGGTTCGTGAAGAAAACATTGGAGACTCGCCTCCCGCTCGCCGCCGCTCGCCGCTAGGACGTTTGTGGATTGCATCCCGGCCTCAGTGCCAGAAGACCGAAAGTATCCAGGGACTCGCCACCCGTTTCGTTGAATCGCTTGAGAAACAGGACTAGGTGAGTCTTCTCAGGGGATTATTGTTATTTGTGGGGTATTTGTTGGGAAATCCTTCCTAAGTCGGTTTCCCAAGTTTTCCACAGATAAGTAGGGCCTCCACCTCTCAGGTTCGGGCTAAAAGGGGCTGTCTGGTTCATAATCGGGTCCCACAAATTAGGTCATTTTACGGGTGACCCTGTCCCCACTCTCACTGAGTAGGACTCGGGGATTGTCGCACCTAGCCTGGCAGCGTTGTCCATTACCCTACAGCAAGACCCCAAGGACAACACCAGAGAACCAACTATAGACCTCTCTATAGCCACCATTCGCCAGGTTAGGCCCCAACGCCAACCAGGGAAGCCTGGGGAAAATGCCAGTATCCATCAGGAGTCACAGCCTATTACTCACTGTAATAGGATCAATCTGATATGGTTCACCATCAATGTGACGTCTAAAACACGGTATTACCTGATGAGATACCCAAACCTCCCCAGCTCTCCCAAATCCACATGTCATACACGTGACATGGCGTAAAATGTGACAATATGCACGAATTTGGGTACCATGTTAGAATTGATAATGTATAAATACGAGGTTGAGAGGAACCCTGGCGAAAAATAGAAACAAGCTCAATGATTCATTCATGGGAATAGAAAAGAATATGCCAAATATCATAATTTTCAAGATTATGCACGTATATGTGTGGCGATTTTCTGTAGACGACGAACATGGTATTGCCTTCGTGCAAGTTGGAACAGGTTAATACAGTAAATGAAAGGTATCATATTGATTTTGGAAATACGGAAAAACCGCGGAGCACTGAGCAGAGTAGGGTTTTTTGCACAGCAACCGAGTTTCGGGCTGTGCACTGTGCAGCCAAATTTTTTGTGTCAAGTTGAACAGTGCAACATGGAGCCTGACTGTCCTTTTGATTAGGTTGTAGGGTTTCCTGCCCGGCGATGCATGTTTAAGCGTTGTAGAACGGAAAATTAAGTACCCCGCGCTTGACGCCGGTTTTCAATTTATTCAATTTTTATATTATTCTAGTGCGAGATTAAAAAACGCCATTCTTCCTAATTCTTATAGCTTTTAACTATCAACGTATTATGGATTGATGTTCGATCTTGTAATTGAATTTGACGGAAACCTAGATTTTTTTCAGTTATTTAACCCAAAATCTTTTTGCCATCCTTAAAGAATTTTGACTTTTGTGCGATTAAAACATTTTTAATCTGAGAGAATAGTAAAAATCCTTATTGGTTAAAGAATCTAAAGCCGTTTGCTTGCCTAGTTTTTGAAATTAATCCGCTGGAAAATTTAGCCTTCGCTGTCTGTCTTGGAAATAAAAGTTGGAAAAATTCATTTTCCAGCATACCTGTAAGCATACATGCACAGCATAGAAATTCTGCTGGGGGTCAGCCAGGACGGGGGGGGGGTGGAATACTTTTTTTTCATTCTTGATAATGAAAAGAAAAGTCTTAGAAAGGTTTTTAACATCCAAACAGCATTTTCTCACAACTATATTAGTCAGATATATTAAATAATTTGGTTAGACAGCAATTTTTACAGTTTTAATTTTACTCTTTTGGAATCAAGTATGCTTTGTTTAGAAAAATTGTTAAACTAAAGGATCATTTCCATTTTTATGACGACTTTCTCTTCTCTCTTGATCATTTTTCTTCGTCAACTTCTCAATCATTGCTTGGGGAGTCAAATCTGCTGGGGGTCAGCAAGAATCTGCTGGGGGTCAACCCCCCACGTGCATTTATGGCTGTAAGGCCTCCGACTAGTGTGGGGGGGGGGGATTAATCCAAAATTTGGGGGGAGAGGGTCGGAAAAAGCCGATATTTTTCCCAAAAAGGCCAAAAAACAACACTTTTTTGCAAATTTTTTTAATTTTTTTCCAAACTGGGGGGGGGGTGATTGGGTGATGTTGGGTATATGGTTGGCCAAGTTGGGGGGGGGTCCCCCAACTCCCCCAAGTACAGGTATGTTTTCCAGCATTCTAGAATCTCAAGATTCACAACAAATTTTTCGGCGTTAGGCGCCATCGCTGAACAAGCTGTTCTTTTCACATTAACCTTCTCCTTTACTCTCCAAAACTCAGAAAGAAAAAAGCTTTTAAAAAGATCCAATATTCATCGCAGAGAACTCAAATGATTGAGGTAGGACGTAATTTTCTTTGATATTTTTGAAAAGTTATGTTAGAATTTGATCAAAAATGGCTAAATAATGTGTCTGTCTGCATATTTTGTCAAAATAACGATACTTTTTGGGCATAGTTAGAGGTCCGACCAGTTAGGGGTGGGGGTCGAAAAAAGTCGAAATTTTTACCAAAAAAGGCACTTTTTTGCCAACTTTTTCAAGCCTGGGGGTTGGGTAAAGGGTTGGTCAAGTTGGGGGGTCCACCAACCCCCCCCCCCCAATTACAGGTATGTTTTTAGGCAAAAGTCGGTGGAAGGAAGAGTGCTTTTGAAAAATATTAAGTCGAAAGTTGCATAAATTTTCGGTTGAAAAATTATGCTAACAATATAAACTTGCAATTTAAATCAAATATCCAAAATAACAATTTCAGTTCCAAATCCCACTGTATAAACAGAAAGTTTAGAATTTCCATTCATCATACGTTTAATAGATCCGACCAGTTGGGGGAGGGTAAGCCCAAAATTTTGGGGTGGAGGTCCCAACATTCCTTAAATTTTGGGGAAGGGGATCGAAAAACCGCAAAAAAGTCGAAAAAAATTAAAAATTTTCCCGAAAAAACCACTTTTTTCAACTTTGTCTGACTTTGGAGTGAGGTGGTTATATGGGGCTACCAGGTTGGGGGTGGGGGTTCGATCAAGTTGGGTTGGGGCATACCTGCGATTGGGGGGTTGGGGGGGGACCCCCCAGCTTGGTCGAGCCCTGTACACAAATGTTAAAACCCCACCTCCAACTTGGTCAATCCTATACCTAACTACCGAAACTAGGAAAAAATTAGAAAAAAGTAGCTTTTTGGAGAAATTTTCGAAATTTTGTCGGTTTTTTGAGTCTTTTCAATCCCCCTCCCCAAAATTTTCGGTTTACCCCCCCCCCCCCCCCCCCCGACTGATCAAACCTCTTATAGGTAGAGTTGGGGGTTCCCTCCCCCGATTACAGGCATGCTATCAATCATTGAAAATATATAAGTTTGCTACAATATTATTAGTATGCTATTTTGATGACATTTTGCTCACATTCAGCCTGAATAAGGACAGTTAATATTATTCTCATTGGCTCAGCACAAACCACTGGAAAAATTTTGCATTCTGGACCCTAAAATATTTAAAAATCAAAGTGATTTAGCTTTTGAATACCCCAAAAACTTGTGCCAATGGGTAAAAATGCTAAAAAAATTGTGCTATTCTAAATTTCATTTAGATACTATGTTTTGGCACTAAAAGCCTTGGCTAAGACCTGAAAATTTTCCGAGTGTCATCCATCAGTCGAATTCCCAAGCAATTTAGGTATTTTTGATTAAGTTTTTTCAGTACTTTTTATTAATACTAATTTTGATACATATATTCTGATCTAAAACTAACATGTTGGTTTTTCTGCATTTTTCGGTGAATTATACACTGACTTCAGAAGCATGAGAATATTTAAATAAACTTGAAAAAGCATAATAAAGCATTATGTGATATTTTTGAGCAAAAGACAAACAGAATGTGGCAGGGTGGGTATTAATTTGGCTATTTCTGCATACAGCTATTGCTCGGTTTTCTGTGATCCAGAATTATTCTGAAATGCTGAGTTGCTGTATGACATGCCTTGCTGGTACAGAATTTTTCTGGTTGATATATTTTTTCTGAACTTTTTGAGTAGCAGGATTACTTGTGCAGAAGGTCTTTGTGATAAAAGTTAATTCCATATTCTTGTTTTTCAGGTTTATTATATTCACGTTATGTTTATATTTCAGATTTTATCACAAGCTCATGACAAATCAGATATTGTATAAAATACAAAGCAAGGTCTGCATCATTTCCGATAGAGAGCTGGGAACAAATAGGTAATAAGTCAAAAATAAATAGTCTCTGTTTTTGGTCCATAGGTATGGTCATAAAGTACTTGAATCGACCTCAAAAACTGCTGAGAAGGCAGGAAAAAAGAAAGCAGGGGAGGCTGTGCAACTGCAAAAGTTCTTGCTAGTTGAAATTTATCAGTCCAGTTATTTTATTGATTGCATATTTTCAGTTCAAGTTTGATTCAGTTGCTTGGATCAAATTTATTAAAATCGAATTTTTGTATCTGACGTTTTACTAATTTTTTATTGTTAGGAGACTGGAACATCAGCAGATTTTCCTAGCCTGGTAATAAGTGTGTGTGGAAAAAGAAAACCATATTGCTCCTTTAGTATTCTGTTATTAGGGGAGTGCATTCTTAATCAGATCAGGTTTTTTAATTGTTTACAAGTAAGCTTCTGACGCTTGGAACTGATGAAAATTGTGATGATCAAGTTAACACATATACCATAATTTAGAAGTAAGTGTTGATATAATTTAAATTTTTTTTCAGGCAACTTGATACTGAATGTAATTCAGAATCGTAAAAGACAATTACGTTTTCTGTGATGAAATAGAGGTGTTTTCAAATTGTGTTCATGTCTGTAATTTTGTGACTTTTTGATTGATTTTATATTTCAGTTGGCCGACGATTGTATGAAGAATCCAAGGCTCCATACGAAATCGTGGAAGTTCGGAAATGTAAAAGCCAGGTGATAACTTTTTTAGCCATTTACTTATTCATGTTATTTATAATCATTGTTTTTTATTATGTAAAATAATGGTATTTTTTGTTATTATTAAGAATAAATTTGGGCATCACATTGTCTTTGTATAGTAAGACACATGGTATGAGAAGGTATTAGTAAGGTACAACATGAAGTTGAGATAAGCATAGGTAACATACCACATAAGTCATTTGGTACTGACAAGGCAGGCATAAGGTAATACATATGGTACCCAGGACCCCATTCTGTACTCGTCTGTACCAATAAGGTAATGCATATGGTCATAGTCGCAAGGAGTAAGGTCACTTATAAGCATTCATAAGAACTGGTAAAGTAAAAGATAAGCATTGATAAAATAATACATAAGGTTTGTGTATACCATTATCTGTACCTTATCTAGTATGTGACAGGTATCTTACCTATTCTTATCAATACCCTTTACTCTGGGTACGGTTTTTTTCGAAATTTTTAGGTTTTTAGACTATTTTTTGTGCTTTTTCATCGATTTTTGTGATTTTCTCTTATTTTCACATTTTGCAGACATCAAATCATAAATTTTTATGTTTGATTTTCGATTTTTTCGAATTTTTTAGGTTATTAGACTATTTTTTGTGAATTTTTAGCGATTTTTTAAATTTTCTCTTATTTCCACATCTTGCAGACGTCAAATCATAATTTTTTTGTTTATTTTTACGGTTTTTTTCGAAATTTTTAGGTTTTTAGACTATTTTTTGTGCTTTTTCATCGATTTTTGTGATTTTCTCTTATTTTCACATTTTGTAAACGCCAATATCGTGAATTTTCTGCTGGTTTTCTTTTAATTTTTTAGGTTTTGAGCTATTTTTTGGGCATTTTTATCAATTTTTGTAATTTTTTCTTATTTTCACATCTTGCAGACGTCAAATCGTAAATTTTTTGTTTATTTTCCTGTTTTTTTCTTAATTCTTTACGTTTTTAGACTATTTTTTTGTACTTTTTCATCGACTTTTGTGTTTTTCTCTTATTTTCACATCTTGCAGACGTCAAATCATGATTTTTTTTGCTGATTTTTTGGGGTTTATTTCATTTTTTGAATTTCTAAACCATTTTTTTATGTTTTTCGTCGATTTTTGAGATTTTCTCTTATTTTCACATCTTGCAGACGTCAAATAATGGATTTTTTGTTCATTTTTTTAAATTTTGAATGTTTTGGACTATTTTTTATGCTTTTTTATCGATTTTTTTGATCTTCTATTATTCACACGTCTTGCAGACGTCAAATCGTAGATTTTTTATTTTTTCGATTTTTTTCTTTTATTAGGTTTTTGGACTATTTTTATGCTTTTTTTTATCGATTTTTGTGACTTCTTATTTTCACATCTTGCAGACGTCAAATCATGAATTTTTGGCTGATTTATCGGGTTTTTTCAATTTTTTGAATTTCTAAACTTTTTCTTTTGCTTTTTTATCGATTTTTGTGATTTTCTCCTATTTACACGTCTTGCAGACGTCAAATCGTGGATTTTTCCTTCATTTTTTCCAAATTTTAGGTTTTTGGACTATTTTTATGTATTTTTATCGATTTTTGTGATTTTCTCTTATTTTCATATCTTGCAGACGTCAAATCGTGAATTTTTTGTTTATTTTTCTGGTTTTTTTCTTAATTCTTTACGTTTTTAGACTATTTTTTATGAGTTTTCCATCGATTTTTGTGATTTTCTTTTATTTTCATATCTTGCAGACGTCAAATCATGGATTTTGCGTTTTTTAGGTTTTTGGACTATTTTTATGGGTTTTTTTAATAAATCGCCTGAAAATTTTGAAAAAATTGATTATTTTTGAGAATTTAAGAAAAAAAATTTTAATTTAAAATTTAAAAAAATTAATTTTTTCGAAAATTAAAAAAAAAATTTTTTTTTGAAAATTTGAAAAAATCTTAAAATTTAATTAATTTTTTTTTGAAACCTTCTTCGTAATGTTTCAAATTTCGATTATCTAGAAATTGGCGCGATCCGTTTTGGTCCCAAATTCGGACATTTTTCGACGATAATTTTTTAGAATTGGTCGATCCTTCGATAAACCATAATAATTCTTCGACGACGCCCTTCCAAAAAACTTGTTTTGTGGTTAAAAGTGGGAAAACGCCTGAAAAATGGGCAAAAATTGCTTAAATTTTTAGTTCAAATTGAGTTAATTTTAAAATTTTTTACAAAAATTTGTATTTTTTTCTTAAATTTTAAATTTTTTTTGAAAAATCGAATTTTTCTGAAATTTTTTTTTTGAACAATTTAATTTTTTAAATTGAAAATTGGAATTTTTAACATCGAAATTCTAATTTTTTTGGAATTTTTTCGAGGAAAATTTATGGAAATTCACATTTGCCTGATCTCGAAATTAAATATTTCTATCATAAAATTGTCCAAATTCGCATTTTTTTGACGGAAAAAATCAAATTTCACACGTCCAAATTCAAATTTTTCATTGAAAAAATTATCGAAATTCGCATTTTTCGACAGAAAATTCCAAATTTACACGTCAAAATTCAAATTTTTCAACGAAAAATCCATGAAATTCGCATTTTTTTCTGGGAAAAAATAGGATTTTACACGTCGAAATACAAATTTTTTAAGGAAAAATGATCGAAATTTACTTTTTTTTTGATAAAAAAAAAAATTTGGATTTCACGCGTCGAAATTCAAATTTTTCAACAAAAAATGATCGAAATTCGCATATTTAGACGAAAACTTCGAATTGAAGCCATCGAAATTCAAATTTGGCAACGAAAATCGATCGAAATTCGTATTTTGTTGACGAAAAATGATTGAAATTTGCATTTTTTGCTTGAAAAAGTTTGAATTTCCTTCATTGAAATTCAATTTTTCAACAGAAAATGATCAAAATTCGCATTTTTCAACAGTCGAAATTCAAATTTTTCAATGAAAAAATGATTAAAATTAGCATTTTTCGATGGAAAAATGTGAATTTCACACGTTATATTTAAATTTTTCAATGAAAAATAATCGAAATCCGCATTTTTTGATGGAAAAATTCGGATTTTACATATCAGAATTCAAATTTTTCGACGAAAAAAATCAAAGTTCGCATTTTTTGACGGAAAAATTTGAATATTATACGTCGAAATGTCAAATTTTTAATTGAAAATTTACCGAAATTCGCATTTTTCAATTAAAGAAATTTGAATTTTACGCGTCGAAATTCAAATTATTCAACGAAAAATGATTAAAATTTAGATTTTTTGATGAAAAAATTTGAATTTTACCCGTCAAAATTTAAATCTTTTGACTAAAAAAGGTCGAAATTCGCACTTTTTAAAGAAAAAATTCGAATTTTACGCGTAAAAATTCAAATTCTTCAAGGAAAAATGATCAAAATTTACGTTTTTTGATATAAAATATGGAATGTTAACCGTAAAAATTCAAATTTTTTATTGAAAAATGATCGAAATTTAAATTTTTTGGTGAAAAATTAGAATTTTCGCTTTCGAAATTCAATTTTTTTTTAAAGAAAAGTGATCGAAATTTGCATATTTTTAATGGAAAAATTTATTTTTTACGTCGAAATTGAAATTTTATAATGAAAAATGATCGGAGTTTGCATTTTTCAGATAGTAAAATTCGAATTTTACGCGTGAAAATTCAAATTTTTCGCAGAAAAAAGATAAAAATTTACATTTTTTAAATGAAGCAGTTCGAATTTTACGCGTCGATATTCAAATTTTTCCAGAAAAAAACATCGAAATTCGCATGTTTTTGATGCAAAAATTAATTTTACACGTCGAAATTTGAATTTTTCAACGAGAAGAAGATCGAAATTCGATTTTTTTCGATCCGAGCAATTTGAATTTTACGCGTCGAAATTCAAATTATTTAACGAAAAATAATTAAAATTCCCATTTTTAAAGAAGAAATTCAAATTTTACACGACGGAATTCATATTTTTCAATCAAAAATGATCGAAATTCGCATTTTTAAATGAAAAAAATTGGAATTTTACAGATCAAAATTAAGATTCTGTAACGGAAAAGATACCATTTTTTAATGAAAAAATTCGAATTTTACACGCCGAAATTCAAATTTTTCAACTGAAAATTTTCGAAATTCAAATTTTTGATAAAAAATGTTGAATTTTAGGCGTCAAAATTGAAATTTTTCAACGAAAAATGATCGAAATTCACATTTTTTGATGGAAAAAATCGAATTTTACGCGTGGGAATTCAAATTTTTGATTGAAAAATAATTGAAATTCGCAATTTTTTACGGAAAAAATTCAAAATTTACACGTTTAAATTCAAATTTTCAAGCAAAAAATTACCGAAATTCGAATTTTTTATTGAAAAAATTGGAATTTTAAACGTCAAAATTCACATTTTTTAATTGAAAAAAGGTCGAAATTCGCGTTTTATAATGGGAAAATTCGAATTTTACACGTCGGAATTCGAATTTAAAAAAAAAAAATTATCGAAATTCGCATTTTTCAATGAGAATATTCGAATTTTACAGGTAGAAATTCAAATTTTGCAACGGAAAATCAACGAAATTCGCATTTTTTAATTTAAAAAATTGGAATTTTATTTTGTTATTGATTATGATTATTATTAATAATGAAAATTAAAATTTTAAATTTATTAGTTCATAAAAAAACATTTAAACAGCCATTTGCATATTAATTTTCGGATACGGTTTATAATCCAATAATTCAAAATCGTCGAATCGAAAATCATCTATCGAATCGATCGATCTTTTAATTTTTAATTTAGGAAACGGCCTGGGTTTTCGTTTAATCTATAAATAAAAAAAAAATTTGAAAAAATTAAAATTTTAACACAAAAAAACAAAGAAAAAAGCAGAAAATTTAATGAAAATCGCAAAAAATAAAAGAAAAAAATAAAATTGTAAAGAAAATTACAAAAAATGTCCAAAAAATAAACTATAAACAAAAATTGGAATTAAAAAAACAAAAAATTATCAAAAAAACAAGAAACACTATAAATTACAAAATCTCAGAATAAAATGAAAAAAAACAAACAAAACAAGAATAATTACAAAAAACTAAAAAGTAACTGAAAGCCAAAAAAATGACGAAAATTGCAGAAAAAAATTCGTGCATTAAATGCTCAGAAAACATTAGATTTTCTAAAAATGTCAAAAAAAGAAGAAAAAGAAAAAAATAAATCAAAAAAATGATAATATTATACAAAAATCAAAATCTGTATACAAAATTAGCAAAACAATTAACAGTAAAAACTCAGAAAGAATAAAAAACAAATAATTTACAAAAAACGAAAACATAAAGTAAGAAATAAGCAAAAAATCAAAAAGTGCTGAAATTATACAAAAACTAACATTTTTATAGAAAATTAATAAAAAAAAATAACACAAAAAAATACAAACAAATGATTAAAAAAATTAAAAAAAAATATAAAAAACAAAAAATTCGAAAAAGACAAAAAAAGTAAGAAACAAAGAAAAACCAAAAAATTCTAAAATTATACAAAACCTAACATTTCTATACAGAATTGGCAAAAAAATTACAAAAAAAAATAAATTAAAAAGCATACAAAAACGCAAAAAATGTCACAAAAGCAAAAAAAAAATAGGCTAAAAGGCTAAAAAGGCTAAAAAAGTAGAAAAAAGCTAGAACAACTAGAATTTTAACGGAAAATTGACAAAAAATAGAGAAACAAAGTAAATTGATGGAAAAAACTCCGAAAAATTAAAAAACAGAAAAATCCAAAAAAAACGCAAAAATGCCACAAAAGCAAAAAAGTAACAAAAAAACAAAAAATCTAAAATTTAACAGAAAATTCACAAAAAAGGAACAGAAAAATGATGGAAAAAAATAAAACCAATTAAAAAGCCGAAAAACCAAAAAAATAGGAGAAAAAATATGGTAAAAAGCACACAACAATCGAGAAATAATGCTAAAAAGGCAAAAAAAGTAGGAAAAAAACCAAAAAATCTAAAATGTTAACAGAAAATATATAAAAAAAACAAAAAAATAAAGTAAAATGATGGAAAAACTTGGAAAAATTTTGAAAAGAAAATCAAAAAACACAAAGAAAAAAATTAAAGAGCAAACAAAAATCCAAAAATAATGCTAAAAAAGCAAAAAAGTAGGAAAAAACTATAGAAAAATAAAAAATTTAACGGAAAATTGACAAAAAATAAAAAAGGGAACAAAGGAAAATTATGGAAAAAACTCTGCAAAACTTGGAAAAAGACAGAAAAACCCAAAAAGACAACGAAAAATTGAAGTGAAAAGCATACAAAAATCGAAAAATAATGCTAAAAAACAAAAAAAGTAGGAAAAAAGCTACAAAACTACAATTTTGACAGAAAATTTACAAAAAAACAAAAAAAAAGAAAAATGATGGAAAAACTCAGAGAAATTTTAAAATGAAAAAAAGCACAAAAAAAGGTTAAGTAAAAATCATAAAAATATCGAAAATAATGCTAAAAAGCAAAAAAAAAGTAGAAAAAGGCTACAAAAACTGAAACTTCAACGAAAAAAATTAAAAAAAACAAAAAAATAAAGTAAAATGATGGAAAAACTTGGAAAAATTTTGAAAAGAAAATCAAAAAACACAAAGAAAAAAATTAAAGAGCAAACAAAAATCCAAAAATAATGCTAAAAACAGAAAAAGTAGGAAAAAAGCTACAAAACTACAACTTTGACAGAAAATTTACAAAAAAACAAAAAAAAAGAAAAATAATGGAAAAACTCAGAGAAATTTTAAAATGAAAAAAAGCACAAAAAAAGGTGAAGTAAAAATTATAAAAATATCGAAAATAATGCTAAAAAGCAAAAAAAAGTAGAAAAAAAGCTACAAAAACTAAAAGTTCAACAGTAAATTGACAAAAAACATAAAAAACAAAGAAAAATGGTAGAAAAAACTCAAAAAATTTCGAAAAAAACAGAAAAATCAAAAAACACAAGAAAAGTAAAAAAACATACAAAAATCGAAAAATAATGCTAAAAAGAAAAAAAATAGAAAAAAGCTACAAAAACTAAAAGTTTAACATAAAATTGACAAAAAACATAAAAAAACAAAGAAAAATGATGGAAAAAAATCAACAAACATTAAAAACAAAACCGAAAAATTAAACAACACAAAGAAAAAATAAATTGAAAAGCATACAAAAATCAAAAAATTATGCAACTAAAGTAAAAAAAAGTAGGGAAAAAGCTACAAAAAATACAATTTTGAAGGAAATTTACAAAAAAAAACAAAAAAAAAACAAAAAAACAAAAAAAAAGTAGGAAAAAAGCTACAAAAAATACAATTTTAGAAGGAAATTTACAAAAAAAACAAAAAAAAAACACAAAAACAAAAAAAATTTCACCTGCTCTTTCAAAGCTTCCACGTGATTAGCGTAAACGTGAGCGTCGCCGATCGTATGAACAAAATCGCCCGGTTTTAAACCGGTCACGTGACTGATCATGTAAACCAATAACGAATAACTGGCGATATTGAACGGGACGCCTAAACCCTAAAAAAATTGAAGAAAAATGTAAAAAAACAAAAAAATGAAGAAAAAAAAACAAACAAAAATTATTGAAAAAATAAAAAGAAACAACTAAAAAACAAAAAAAAAATTGAAAAAATCAACAAAAAAAAATAAAAAACATTTGGATATTAATCAAGACTATTTTTGAAATTAATTGATGAAAATTTGTTTAAAAATTGCTCGAATTTCCAATTTTTCAAATTAAATTAATTAAAATTAATTAATCAGAAAAAGACAAAAATCTAAAAATTGAAAAAAAAACAAAAAATTGATTAGAAAATTCTTTATTTAACGTCTGCAAGATGTGAAAATAACAAAAAATCACAAAAAAATTAAAAACCGTTCAAAAAGCCAAAAAATGAAAAAAGCTAACAGAAAAGAAAGAAAGATTTGTGATTTGACGTCAGCAATATGTGAAAAAAACAAAATCAATAAAAAAGCACACACAAAATCGTCAAAAACGTGAAAATTGCAAAAAAATTGAAAAAAAAACAAAAAAATTGAAGAAAAAGAAAAAACAAACAAAATCTATTGAAAAAGAACTAAAAAACAAAAAAAATTGAAAAAATACAATAAAAAAAGTGAAAAAAAACAAAAGATAAACCGAAAAAATAAAGAAAAATAAACAGAAAAAATTGAAAAAAAACCAAAAAAAATGAAAGAATAAAAATAAACAACTAAAAAACAAAAAAAAATTGAAAAAGTACAATAAAATGTAAAAAATAAACAGAAAATAACATGAATCGATTGAAAACTAAAGGAAGAAACAATAAAAACAAAGAAAAATGTAGATTTGACGTCTGCAAAATGTAGAAAATAAACGCAAAATGACAAAAATTGATGAAAAAAGCATAAAGATTAGTCCGAAAATCTAAAAATTGCAAAAAATGAAAACAAGCAGAAAACAAAAAAAATAAAAAATGCATGATTTGACGTCCGTAAGGCACAAAAATCGATGAAAATCATACAAAAAAAAATCGTCAAAAAACACAAAAATTATAAAAAAAATGAAAAAAAAAATAAAAATCAATGAAAAAAAATGATTTGGCGTCAGCAAGATGAGAAAAAACAGAAAATCATAAAAATTGATAAACAAATTTTTTAAAAATCACCAAAAAGCCTGAAAATAAAAAAAATTTTCAAAACGAAAAAATTAATAAAAAATAAACAAAAAAACAAAAATCGATTCGAAAATCGGAAAAAACGAAACAAAAAATAATTGATTTTGACGTCTAAAAGGCATAAAAAATGACAAAAAAAAGATTATAAAGTCAGAAAAAGTCCATAAAAACAAAACATTATTGAATTGACGTCAGCAAGATGTAAAAAAATAAACAGAAAAAGAAACAAAAATCAATTGAAAAATCAGGGAAAAATCAATAGAAAGAAAAAATTAATGAATTCACGTCTGCAAAATGTGAAAAATGAACAGAAAAGAAACAAAAATCAATTGAAAAATCAGAAAAAATCAATAAAAAGAAAAAATTAATGAATTCACGTCTGCAAAATGTGAAAAATGAACAGAAAAAAATCAAAAATTGACGAAAAAATCAGAAAAAAATGAATTAAAACACAAAATGCTGGTTTGACGTCAGCAAGATGTGAAAAATCAACAGAAAAAGAAACAAAAATCGATTGAAAAAATCAGAAAAAAAAAAAATAAAAACAACTAAAAAACTGATTTGAGGTCAGCAAGATGGAAAAGATGAACAGAAAAAAAGCAAAAATCGATTCAAAAATCAGAAAAAAATCAATAAAAAGAAAAAATTCATGAATTGACGTCTGCAAAATATAAAAAATAACCAGAAAATAACAAAAATCGATTCAAAAATCACACAAAAATCAACAAAATCAAGAAAATTGCTGCTTTGACGTCTGCAAGATGTATAAAATAAACAAAAACTTGATTCAAAATCAGGAAAAATACTGGTTTGACATCAGCAAAATCAAAATCAAAATTAATTAATTAAAAATTAGAATATATGCTAATTAATTAATTACAAATTAATATGTACCATATCAGCGCTCCTTTGATACATTTGACAGGATAATTCGCCGTCGCAAACGTAAAATTGTACTAAACAATGGCAAGGTGGTAAAGCCATTTTGTTTAAATCTAGAAAAAAATTCGAATTATTTTTAAAAATTAAAAAAAATTTAATTGAAAAATTTTGAATTTTGATAGTTTTTCATTGAAAATTTGAATTTCGACCGGTATATTCAAAATTTGTCATCAAAAAAATGCAAATGTCGATCGTTTTCCATTGAAAAATTCTAAAATTTCGACGGATAAAATTTAGATTTTTCCATCAAAAAATGCGAATTTCGATCACTTTTCTACGAAAATCTTGAATTTCGACGCGTAAAATTCAAATATTTTCATTGAAAAATGCGAGTTTCGATCACTTTTCATTAAAAAATTTGAATTTCGACGTGTAAAATTCAAATATTTTCATTGAAAAATGCGAATTTCGATTATTTTTTCATTAAAAAATTTGAATTACGACGCGTAAAATTTAAATTTTTCTATCAAAAAATGCGAATTTCGATCACTTTTCAACGAAAATCTTGAATTTCGATCAGTAAAATTCATCAAAAAATGCGAATTTCAATCACTTTTCTACGAAAATTTTGAATTTCGACCTGTAAAATTCAAAATTTTCCCATTGAAAAATGCGAATTTCGATAACTTTTCCGTTAAAAAATTTGAATTTTGACGTGTAAAATTTTAATTTTTCCGTCAAAAAATGCGAATTTCGATCACTTTTCAAGAAAAATCTTGAATTTCGATCAGCAAAATTCATTAAAAAATGCGAATTCCAATCACTTTTCGACGCAAATTTTGAATTTCGACCTGTAAAATTCAAAATTTTTCCATAGAAAAAAAACGAATTTCGATAATTTTTTCATTAAAAAATTTGAATTTTGACGCGTAAAATTTAAATTTTTCCATCAATAAATGCTAATTTCGATCACTTTTCTACGAAAATCTTGAATTTCGATCAGTAAAATTCATCAAAAAATGCGAATTTCAATCACTTTTCTACGAAAATTTTGAATTTCGACCTGTAAAATTCAAAATTTTTCCATTGAAAAATGCAAGTATCGATCATTTTTCATTAAAAATTTGAATTTCGACGTGTAAAATTCAAATTTTTCCATCAAAAAATGCGAATTTCGATCACTTTTCAAGAAAAATCTTGAATTTCGATCAGCAAAATTCATTAAAAAATGCGAATTCCAATCACTTTTCGACGCAAATTTTGAATTTCGACCTGTAAAATTCAAAATTTTTCCATAGAAAAAAAACGAATTTCGATAATTTTTTCATTAAAAAATTTGAATTTTGACGCGTAAAATTTAAATTTTTCCATCAATAAATGCTAATTTCGATCACTTTTCAACGAAAATCTTGAATTTCGATCAGTAAAATTCATCAAAAAATCGAATTTCAATCACTTTTCTACGAAAATTTTGAATTCCGACCTGTAAAATTCAAAATTTTTCCATTGAAAAATGCGAATTTCGATAACTTTTTCGTAAAAAATTTGAATTTCGACGCGTAAAATTTGAATTTTTCTATCAAAAAATGCAGATATCGATCATTTTTTCATTGTAAAATTTGAATTTCGACGTGTAAAATTTAAATTTTTCCATTAAAGAATGCGAATTTCGATCATTTTTCATTGAAAAAATTTGTATTTCGACGTGTAAAAGTCTAATATTTTCATTGAAAAATACGAATTTCGACGTGTAAAACTCAATTTTTTCATCAAAAAAATGCGAATTGCGACCAGTTTTTATTGAAAAATTTGAATTTCTACGACTAAAATTGAAAAATTTCTATCGAAAAAATGTAAATTTCGATCATTTTTCGTTGAAAAATTTGAATTTCCGTTATTTTTCATTAAAAAATTTGAATTTTGACCAATTAAATTCGATTTTTTTCTGTGATTATTCGGGGGTTTTCAATTTTTCTATGATTTCAAAGTTTTTGGCTAATTTTTTATTTTACAGATTTTTTGTTTATTTTTATACTTTTCAGACGTCAAATGATTGATTTTTTGAATTGATTTTTCTGTTCTTTTTTAACTTTTTTTTAATTTATAGGTTTTTAAATGTTTTTTGTGTGATTTTTCATCGATTTTTGTTGATTTTTCGTTCATTTTCATAGCTTGCAGACGTCAAATCATGGATTTTATGTTGATTTTCCTGCTTTTCTTCTATTTTATTCTAACTTTTATGTTTTTAAACCATTTTTTGTGATTTATTTTCCGATTTTGTGATTTTTTATAGCTTGCAGACGTCAAACCTGTAATTTTTAGTGATTTTTCGGTTTTCGAATGATTTTTTGTGATTTATTCACCGATTTTTGTGATTCCTTCTCCATTTTCATACCTTGCAGACGTCAAATTATAATTTTTTACTGATTTTTCTCGTTTTTTTGAATTTTTTTATAATTTCCAGATTTTTGAATGATTTTTTCGTGATTTATTTTTTGATTTTGTGTTCATTTTTATACCTTGCAGACGTCAAATCATGGATTTTTCTCGGAATTTTTTTCATTTTTCTGTGTTTTCGGACGATTTTTTGTGATTAATATATCAATTTTTGTGATATTTTGGGACTTTTTTCAATTTTTTTTTGTGATTTCTCGATTTTTGCGACTTTCTTTTTTAAAGCTTGCAGGCGTCAAATCATGGATTTTTTCAATTGATTCTCGTGTTTTTTCGATTTTCTTGAAATTTCTAGGTTTTTGGACAATTTGTTTTGTGATTAATTTATCGATCTTTGCGATTTTGTGTTCATTTTTAGACCTTTTAGACGTCAAATCATAAATTTTTCGCTTAATTTTTAGTTTTTTATGCTTTTTTTTAAATCGATTTTTGATATTTTTTTTTGATTTCCACATCTTGCAGACGCCAAATCCTGAATTTTTCACTTATTTTCTTTTTTGACTATTTTTTTGTGCTTTTTTCGATTTTTGATATTTTATCCTATTTTCACATCTTGCAGACGTCAAATAATAGAGTTTTTGATATTTTTTAATTTTGTATGTTTTGGACTATTTTTTGTTTTTTTATCGACTTTTGGGATTTTCTCTCATTTTTACATCTTGCAGACGTCAAATCATGGATTTTTTTGCTGATTTTTTGGGGTTTATTTCATTTTTCGGATTTTTAAACCATTTTTTATGTTTTTCGTCGATTTTTGAGATTTTCGCTTATTTTCACATCTTGCAGACGTCAAATAATGTATTTTTTGTTCATTTTTTCGAATTTTGAATGTTTTGAACTATTTTTTATACTTTTTTATCGATTTTTGTGATCTTCTATTATTCACACGTCTTGCAGACGTCAAATCGTAGATTTTTTGTTTTTTCGATTTTTTTCTTTTTTTAGGTTTTTGGACTATTTTTATGCTTTTTTTATCGATTTTTGAGACTTTATCTTATTTTCACATCTTGCAGACGTCAAATCATGAATTTTCGGCTGATTCATCGGGTTTTTTCTATTTTTTGAATTTCTAAACTATTTTTTGTGCTTTTTTATCTATTTTTGTGATTTTCTCCTATTTACACGTCTTGCAGACGTCAAATCGTGGATTTTTCCTTCATTTTTTCCAAATTTTAGGTTTTTGGACTATTTTTATGTATTTTTATCGATTTTTGTAATTTTTTCTTATTTTCACATCTTGCAGACGTCAAATCATGAATTTTTGGCTGATTTATCGGGTTTTTTCAATTTTTTGAATTTCTAAACTATTTTTTGTGCTTTTTTATCGATTTTTGTGATTTTCTCCTATTTACACGTCTTGCAGACGTCAAATCGTGGATTTTTCCTTAATTTTTTCCAATTTTTAGGTTTTAGGACTATTTTTATGCTTTTTCTATCGATTTTTGTAATTTTTTCTTATTTTCACATCTTGCAGACGTCAAATCGTGAATTTTTTGTTTATTTTTCTGTTTTTTCTTAATTCTTTAGGTTTTTAGATTATTTTTTATGAGTTTTTCATCGATTTTTGTGATTTTCTCTTATTTTCATATCTTGCAGACGTCAAATCATGGATTTTTCGTTTTTTAGGTTTTTGGACTATTTTCATGGGGTTTTTTTCTATTTTCAAGCAAAATCTCGATTTAAAATCGTTGAAAATTAAAAACCAAAAAAAAATATTTTTTTATTTTATTTTAAAATTCAATATTTTTTTGATTTTTTACCCGACGGATTCCAAGATGTCATTATAATTCGTCGACTATTGGGATCATTTTTAATTAATTCTACACATTCTTTTAATTGATCGACGCCCTCATTTGCATAATTTGTATTCATAGATCGATATTCCGCTCCGAAATGTCGCCATTGAAATCCGTAAATTGGTCCTAAATCGCCTGAAAATTTTGAAAAAATTGATTATTTTTGAGAATTCGAGAAAAAAAATTTTAATTTAAAATTTGAAAAAATTAATTTTTTCGAGAATTAAAAAAAATTTTAAAATTTAATTAATTTTTTTAAACCTTCTTCGTAATGTTTCAAATTTCGATTATCCAGAAATTGGCGCGATCCGTTTTGGTCCCAAATTCGGACATTTTTCGACGATAATTTTTTAGAATTGGTCGATCCTTCAATAAACCATAATAATTCTTCGACGACGCCCTTCCAAAAAACTTGTTTCGTGGTTAAAAGTGGGAAAACGCCTGAAAAATGGGCAAAAATTGCTTGATTTTTGGGTTAAAATTAAGTTAATTTTAAAATTTTTTACAAAAATTTAAATTTATTTTTTTTAAAATTCAATTTTTTGAATCTAAAAATTCGAATTTTTAACATCGAAATTTGAAATTTTCGAATCTTTTCCAACAAAAAATGATAAAAAATTTACATTTTTTTGATGGAAAAAATCGAAATTTACACGTCGAAATTCGAATTTTTCAACGAAAAATAATGGAAATTAAAATTTTTTTGAGGAAAAAAATGAAAAATCATCGAATTTTGCATTTTTTTTTGATGAGAAAATTCGAATTTTACACTTCGACATTCAAATTTTTCAGCAAAAAATTATACAAATTCGCATTTTTTTAAATAGAAAAATTCGAATTTTTCAATGAAAAATGATCGAAATTCGCATTTTTCAGATGGAAAAGTTCGAATTTGACACTTCTACATTCTAAGTTTCAACGAAATCGATTCAAATTTACATTTTGCTGATGGAAAAATTCTAATTTTACGCGTCGAAATTCGAATTTTACACGTCCAAATTCAAATTTTTTAATCAAAAACGAGAGAGATTCGCATTTTGCAACAGTGAAATTTGAATTTTTGCCGTCGAAATTCAAATTTTTGAAACGAATATTTGATTTTTTTAACAGAAAAAGTTCGAAATTCGCATCTTTTCGATAGAAAAATCAGAATTTTACACATCGAAATTCAAATTTTTCAACGAAAAATGATCAAAATTCGCATTTTTTGATGAAAAAAAATCAAATTTTGAATGTCTAAATTAAAAATTTTCAACAAAAAATGATCGGAATGTGCATTTTATGATGGAAAAATTTGAATTTTACAAGTCGAAAATTCCAAGTTTTCAACGAAAATTTATCCAAATTTGCATTTTTTGATGAAAAAATTGAATTTTACACGCCAAATCCAAATTTTTAAATAAAAATAAGATCGGAATTCGCTTTTTTCAATGTAAAATTCGAATTTTACACGTCGAAATTCATATTTTTGAACGGAAAAAGATTCACATTTTTTGACGGAAAATCCAAATTTTACGCGTCAAAATTAAAATTTTTTAATGAAAAATGATCGAAACTTGACTTTTTCGCAAAAATTTGCAATTTTCGCTGTCGAAATTCAAATTTTCAAGCAAAAAATTACCGAAGTTCGAATTTTTTATTGAGAAAATTGGAATTTTAAACGTCAAAATTCACATTTTTCATTGAAAAAAGGTCCAAATTCGCGTTTTATAATGAGAAAATTCGAATTTTACACGTCGGAATTCGAATTTTTTGAAAAAAAATTATCGAAATTCGCATTTTTCAATGGGAATATTCGAATTTTACAGGTCGAAATTCAAATTTTTCAACGGAAATCAACGAACTTCGCACTTTTCAATAGAAAAATTCGTATATTACCCGTCGAAATTTAAATTTTTTATTGCAAAATGATCGAAATTCGCATTTCATAAATAAAAAATATCGAATTTTCCCCTTTGGAAATTCAAATTTTATACATAAAATCATCGAAATTTCCATTTTTAGATTAAAAAATTTCAATTTCACACGTCAAATTTTTTGAAGGAAAAATTAGAATTTTTACCATGGAAATTCAAATTTTTCCCATATTTCATTTTTTTAACGGAAAATTATCGAAATTTGGATTTTTTTCAATCCAAAAAATCGAATTTTACACGTCGAAATTCACATTTTTAAACAAAAAAAGATCAGAATTCACATTTTTTGAGGGAAAAAAATTTTGATTTCACACGACAAAATTCAAATTATTCAATGAAAAAAGATCGAAATTATCATTTTTCGATAGAAAAATTCGAATTTTACAAGCCGAAATCAACATTTTTGAACGGAAAATGATCAAAATTTGCATTTTCTGACGACAAAATTCGAATTTTTTGGGTCGAAATTCGTATTTTTTTGATGTATAAATTCGAATTTTCGCCATCGAAATTCAAATTTTCGCCATGGAAATTCGCGAATTATCAAAATTCAAATTTTTTCAACGAAAAATGATTAAAATTTACATTTTTCTGATGAAAAAATCAGAATTTTACACATCGAAATTCAAATTTTTCAACAGAATATGATCAAAATTCACATTGTTCAATAGAAATTCGAATTTTACACATCGAAATAGAAATTTTCCATCTAAATATAATCCAAATTTGTATTTTTTGACGGAAAAATCTAATTTTCCGGCGTCGAAAATCAAATTTTTCAACGAAAAATTATCGAAATTCGCATTTTTCTGATGGAAAAATTTGAATTTTACATGTCTAAATTCAAATTTTCTAACGAAAATTAATTAAAATTCACATTTTTTGATGAAAAAATTCAAAATTTACACGTCTAAAGTAAGATTTTTAATGAAAATGGCCGGAATTTGAATTTTCTTCATGGAAAGAATTTGAATTTTACACGTCGAAATTCAAATTTTTAAACGAAAAAAGATGAAAATTCGCATTTTTCAAAGGGAAAAATTTGAATTTTACCGGTCGAAATTGAAATTTTTCAAAAAAAAAAATTCAATTTTTTAATTAAAAATGACTGATATTATCATTTTTTTATTTGAAAAAGTCCATATTTTCGACAATTTTTCTAGAAAAAAATTCACCATCCCGAAGATTATATCGACTTTGAGTGCCGAAAATCGAAAAAGTACCGACGCCCGTTCGATCGTCGCGACGTTTCCCTTTAGAAATTATGCGTTCGACTTCGTTTAAATATTGCTTTTCTTCCGAACTTGAAAACCAAAGATTAGATGACTTTACAAAATTTAAATTTGAAAAAAATTTAAATTAAAAAAAAATTTAATTTGAAAAAATTTAAATTTTGATTTTGAAATTTTTTTTCATTTTGATTTAAATTTTTTTTTTTTAATTTTAATTTCGATTCTTTTAGAAATTATTTACTTTTCATCATCGATTTCTCGACCATTGATCGATATTTCGTGGGAATTTTCCGACGAAGACATCTTAAAATTGAAAAAATTTGTGAATTTTTCGCCACAGCGCCGACAATTTGGTAAGATTTTCGCTAGAAATTAATGAATTTTGTGCATATTTTCACGATTTTTTGACGCGAAAATTTATGTTCGCGACGATTTTGACAAAAGATTTAGGCAAAAAGCTTAATTTATTTCGAAATTTGGACAAAAAATACCGAAAATTCGGCGCAAAAAGCTGGAAAATTTTTAAATTTCGACCTTTCAAAAAGCATAAATTTCGGAAAGAGCCTCCGCAAAATTTTTTTCGTCACAAAAACCAAGGTCAAAATTTTTTCCCGTTTCAAAAATTGTTTCCTGGAAAATGCGCCGAAAAACAAATTTTTGGCGCCTTTTCCATTACTACAGTAAACTCACATCTCTTTGCTCTTTTGTTACATAATTAACATCTTGCTTAATGAAACGTAGAAAAAACAGATCGTGAAAAATTTTCTCTAAAAGCTCATCAAATTTCTCGTTTTATCAACAAAAAAATTGATCGATATTCAAATTTGATGATACAGTTTTCAAATTTCGAAATTTTTTGAAAAAATATTCTTTATATGTTTTTTTACGTTCAGTTTTTACTTTTTTTACTTTTACGATTAATTTTTTTCATTTTTTATTTTTATTTTTTTAAATTTTCAATTTTTGAAAGTTTAAAATTTTTGGGAAGAAGTTTCAAATTTAAGCTTTTTTTGGAAAAAAATTTGAATTCATAATTTTCACCTTTTTCGAATTTTTTTTTCTAGAATAAGTTTTTTTTTAGAATAAATTTTTTTTAGAATAAATTTTTGAAATTTTTTCAAATTTTTTGTAACTTAATTTCAAACTTTTTTCTGTTCTGTTCAATTTTTTCCCCTTTTTTATCTTTGTTGCTCTTTCATTTTTTTATTTTTTCATCTTTTTTATGTTTTTGAAGTGGTTTTTCTATTTTTATTTTTAGTTTTTTCAGTTTTTTTCAATTCTTTTTCCTTTCTTTTTAATTTTTTTAATTCGTAAATTTTTTTGTTTGTTTTTTTATTAATTTTTCTTCGATTTTTTTCTATTTTTTTCGAGGAGCTATTTTATTTTTATTTTTAACTTTTTTTCAATTTTTTAATTTTTCTTCAGTTTTTCGATTTTTTCTATGTTTTTTCTGGGAAAAATTTCTTTTCTCGAATTTTTTTTTGAAAGAAAATTTTTTAATTTTTAAAAGTAAATGCTTTTCCAAATTTGTTTCCAAATTTTTTTTTATTTTTCTGTAACTTTTTCTAATTTTTTTATATTTTTTTCGATCTCAATTTGTTAATTTTTTTATTTGTTGTTTTAATTTATTCTTTTCTTTTTTTTGAATTTATTTTGTTTTTTTTTTTTTTGTTGGAACTTTTTTTCTTTTTATCCCAATATTTTCATAGCTTTTTCAATTTTTCTCCAATTTTTTTATCTTTGAAAAAAATTTTTCCCTCAAATTTCCTTTTTTTGCGCAAAAAACCTTTTTTTTCAAATGAATTTTCAATTTTTTCTCCAAATTTTTTCAAGTTTTTTGGAACTTTTTTTGATTTTTTTCTAGTCTTTTTTTTATTCATCAATTTTTCCATTTCTATTTTAAATTTTTATTCGTTTCTTATTTTATTTTTTATTAATTTCTCATCAATTTTTCCGAGGGATTTTTCTATTTTGATTTTTAGTTTTTTTTTAAATTTTTTGGGTTTTTCTTCAATTTTTTACATATTTCAATTTTTTTTCTTTGTTCCATGATAAAATTTTTTTTTAATTTTTTTAGCAGAAAGATTTTTTTTTATTTTTTCAAAGAACAAAGTTCGAGAATTGTTTTTGAATTTTTTTTTTTACTTTCTGTAACTTTTTTTGAATTTTTTTATTTTTTTTTATTTTTTCAAGATTTGTTATTTTTTTTATTTTTTTTGATACTTTTTTATTTTCTTCGATTCCACGTTTTCATTTTTTTGAAGATTTTTTTATTAATTTTTTATTATTATTTTTTCAATTTTTTTTTTGATTAATTTTTTGATTTTCCAACAGAAAGTTATACAAATTGGCAATTTTACACTCAAAATTCTCATAAAACAGCGGAATTTCCGTTGATTTTCTTATTAAAATATTTTTCATTGGAAAATTTGAATTTTGGCATGTAAAATTCGAATTTTGCTATCAAAAAACGTAAATTCTGATCATTTTTCATTAAAAAATTTGAATTTCAACATGTAGAATTCCAATTTTCCTATTAAAAATGTGAATTTCAATTGTTTTATATTGAAAAATTTAAATTTTAATGTGTGAAACTCCAATTTTTCAATTAAAAAATTTCATTTTCCTGTAATTTTTTTAAATAAAAATAAAAAATTACAAAAAATTTTTAAAAAAAATTTGTAACAAATTCTTGATTTTTCAATAAAAAATGATGAGAAATTTACAATTTTCATTTCAAAAATTTGGATTTTAGATGCACAATTCTCACGAAAAAGCTAAATTTTCATCATGATTCAAATTTTTCTGTAACAAATTTTTTAATTTTTGAATGGGAAATGATGAAAATTCTGAATTTTTATTCTTAATTTGTATTCTTTCTTTTCATTCTTTATTTTTATTCTCTGTTTTTATTTTTATTTTTATTTTTATTTTTATTTTTATTTTTATTTTTTTTTATTTTTATTCTTTATTTTCATTCTTTATCTTTATTCTTTTGTTATTCTTAATTTTTATTCTTTTTTATTCTTTATCTTTATTCTTTTTTTATTCTTAATTTTTATTCTTAATTTTTATTCTTCATTTTTTTTCTTAATTTTTATTCTTCATTTTTATTCTTTATTTTTATTCTTCGTTTTTTCTATTTGTTATTTTTATTGTTTATTCTTATTTTTTATCTTTATTCTTTTTTTATTCTTTTTATATTCTTTGTTCTTATCCTTTATTTTTATCCTTTTTTATTCTTTATTTTTATGCTTTACTTATTCTTTCTTTTATTCTTTATTTTTATTCTTCATTTTTATTCTTTATTTTTATTATTTTTTATTTCTTTATTGTTTTTCTATTATAGAGTATGCACAAACATCTATCCTATTCTGATGATGCAAAATTCTGGATATTGTCAAGCTTTCCGCTTATCATCAAACGACAGGTGTTTTTTTGTGAATAATTATTTTTGTTTGTGTTTTTTTTTATTTCTGTCTCTCTTCTTTTTTGATGTTGTCCCAAAATCATCAAACGCAAGCTGAATTGAAGAACATAAACAATTTACCAAACCAAACATCGATGCATCAAAAGTCCAAGTCTAATTATGAATTTTAAATGCCGTAAACACAACATTTCTGGCTAATTGTCGCTTGTTATATGATACCCAAGATCGCTCATTTGGGCAAATATATGTTGTGTTTACCCTTTTTTCCTATATGCAAGCTGCTTTATTACATTGGATATAAATATATTTTATATGTTATATAATACGCAATTTACAAAAATATGACTTACAATTCTTAAATGGAATTTAATATATAATATTTAAATATATTTTATATATAACACTCAAGTATATTTATAATATAACACTTATCTACATAAAATATATAATACTTACATATTTTTTATATATAATACATAATTATATTCAACGTATAACACTTAAACATATTAAACCTATATTGTATAAATATATTTAATACATATTTAATATATAAAACATCAGTACAATGTAATAATATGCTATCAAGATCTTGATGACCACTTTTAAGTTTTTCCTTTTTCTAGCGTTGATGTCCATTTGTTGTTTGACGTGTCGAATGTCGCATAGTAAATATTTTCAAAATTTCCCGTATGTAATTGGCAAGCACGATTGCAAAAAATTTGCATGCATTATATATGTATGCAAATTTACTCAGGTTGATGGATTCAAAGTCGTCCAATTGGCCTAAAAATTGGTATTGTAAAATCTAACAATGTGTAAAGTAATGAGAGTGTAAAGTAAAGTGGGAGTTTAAATAAATATATTATATATATAATACTTATATATATTAAACACATAACACTTACATATATTTATACAAGATTATATTTAACATATAAGACTTCTGCATATTTAATATATAGTACTTGAATATCTTTCACATATAATGGTTGAATATACTTAACACACAACATTTAAATATATTTAACATATAATATGTAGATATATTTAATGCATAATACCTAAATATATTCAATATATAACACCCAAGTATATTTATAATATAGCACTCAACTACATAAAATATATAATACTTACATATTTTTTATATATAATACATAATTATATTCAACGTATAACACTTAAACATATTAAACCTATATTGTATAAATATATTTAACTACATATTTAATATATAAAACATCAGTACAATGTAATAATATGCTATCATAATCTTGATGACCACTTTTAAATCTTTCCTCTTTCTAGCGTTGATGTCCATTTGTTGTTTGACGTGTCGAATGTCGCATAGTAAATATTTTCCAAATTCCGGTATGTAATTGGCACACGTATTACAGCAAGATTGCAAAAAATTTGCATGCATTATATATGTATGCAAATTTACTCAGGTTGATGGATTCAAAGTCGTCCAATGGGCATAAAAATTGGTATTGTAAAATCTAACATTGTGTAAAGTAATGAGAGTGTAAAGTTGAATATTGTTACATATTATGACATAAATACATACATTCATATTCAGATTTTTACACATTTTTTCCAAATGTTTACAGCTTTACATATTTTTCTAAAATTTTTACAGTTTTACATATTTTTCACAAATTTTCTAATTTTACACATATTTTCTAGAATTTTACAGTTTTGTTCAGTTTTTTGAATTTTACAGCTTTGTACAGCCTTCTGAATTTTACATTTTTGACGCATTGTTTAGAATTTCAATTTTACACTACTTTTTCTACAAATTTGTATTTTACACTTTTTCCCCCAAAATTTAAAGTTGTAAAAAAATTTTACCTTTTTTCAGGGTTCTAAACATTTTTTTTAAAGTAAAGTGGACATGTAAAGTAAAGTAGACTGCAAAGTAAGTTACAGTAGAAGTGTAAAGTGGGAGTGTAAAGCAGAGTGAAAGTGTAAAGTAAAGTTACAGGGTAAAGTTAAGGCAGAGTGGAAAGTAGTGTGGGTGTAAAGTAGAAGGAGTGTTAAGTAAAATGTGAATGTAATGTAAAGTGAGAGCCAAAACTAAAGCTCTCATGTAAAGTAAAGATTCAGTGTAAACTAGAGTGAGAGTGTAAAGTAAAGTAAAAGTGTAAAGTGAAGTAAAAGTGTAGAGTAAAGTAAAAGTGTAAAGTAAAGTAAAAGTGTAAAGTAAAGTAACAGTGTAAAGTAAAGTAAAAGTGTAAAGTAAAGTAAAAGTGTAAAGTAAAGTAAAAGTGTAAAGTAAAGTAAAAGTGTAAAGTAAAGTAAAAGTGTAAAGTAAAGTAAAAGTGTAAAGTAAAGTAAAAGTGTAAAGTAAAGTAAAAGTGTAAAGTAAAGTAAATGTGTAGAGTAAAGTAAAAGTGTAAAGTAAAGTAAAAGTGTAAAGTGAGTAAAAGAGTAAAGTGAGTAAAAGTGTAGGATAAAGCATAAATGTAAAGTAAAGTGTAAATGTAAAGTAAAGTGTAAAGTAGTGCAAGTGTAAAGAAATGTGAGTGTAAATTGATGCAGGTGTATACTAAAGTGGGTTTAAATGACTGGCAATTATTGGACATTGTCCAAGATATTCTATTTTTTGACAGTAAATTGTGATATTTCGTAACAGCATCCATATAGAAGGCAGACAGTTTGAGCTCGTCAATGAGCCTTTTCTCTTAAATACAAGCTCATCCTTTCCAAAGCTGCACCCAACCTGCACTCCTATTCCTTTTAGGATTTTGAATTATGAGCAATTACAGTATCAACTCTACAGTAACCATTCCACTATTTGACCAATCCGAATCGAGGATTATCGGACTATTCTACTTGTTCATTACCCTGATTTACGCCATACCTTACACACTATGCTTATACATTATGCACACTGAACCGGATTCACGTCATTCGCCAGTCTATCGTATCATGATCCATATGGGTTATTCCGACATGATCCAATTATTGCTTAGCGGCACATTGAGCAGCTTCTATTCTTTATTCTACAGTAAGAAATTTTTCCTGATCAACAAGTTCTTTAGCGGTCTAGCAGAAGCTAGTTGGTTCAGCTATTTGGCCTTGAGCCAACTTTTGGCTGTAAATCGTGTTTTTTGGGTTTTTGCTGGTGAAGACAAGGTGAAAAGTTGGTTCTCGATGCATCAGACGCAAATTTACATATTCGTGTGTTGGATACCAGGTAACTAATGTCCAAAATTTTGTTACTGTAATTAAATATAGTATTACTGTAGGTGTTTTATATACTGTACTTTTGGCTTTGCCTAACGTGGATTTTATTTATATGGTTGATATCGGAACGTTCGGTCCAATCTATTCGCCGACAATCGAAATTTTCTTCGTGGTCAATCTGGTCATCGACATTACGCATTCTGTTTCGGAAATTTTATGGTATGCTTTGATATATCTGAAAATCAAATTTCAGGTAAATAGCATGTATTGCAGGTCCCATTCTTGTAATATGTTCCATGTTATAACATATCTCATGTTATAACATATCCTATATCATAACATATACCATGTCAATGCACGCCTTACATTATAACATATCTTATTTTATAACATATCCCCTGTTACAGTATGGCTTGCATTGTAGCTTACCCTATGTTACAGCATGTACCATGTTATAGCATATACCATGTCAAAGCATGTCTCACATTATAACATATCCGATTTTATAGCATATCACCTGTTATGGTATGGCTTGTGTTGTAGCTTACCCTATGTTATAGCATACACCATGTTATAGCATATACCATGTCAAAGCATGTCTCACATTATAACATATCATATTTTATAACATATCACCTGTTATAGTATGGCTTGTGTTGTAGCTTACCCTATGTTATAGCATATACCATGTCGAAGCACACCTCATCTTATAACATATCTTATTTTATAACATATCCGCTGTTACAGTATGGCTTGTGTTGTAGCTTACCCTATGTTACAGGATATACCATGTCGAAGCACACCTCATCTTATAACATATCTTATTTTATAACATATCCTCTGTTACAGTATGGCTTGTGTTGTAGCTTACCCTATGTTATAGCATATACCATGTCAAAGCATGTCTCACATTATAACATATCATATTTTATAACATATCACCTGTTATAGTATGGCTTGTGTTGTAGCTTACCCTATGTTATATTCCGTATCCACCATTATAACATCTACCATGTTATAGAATATCCCGTGTTATAACATATCAGATTTTGAAACATGTAGCATACACCATGTTATAGCATATCCAACATTATAATGTATCCTATGTTATAGCATATCCTATACTATAAGATATCCTATCTTATAACATATACCACGTTCTTTTTTACGATAGGTCATGAATTTGCGTGAAATTGACGGTGGAAGAACAACCAACAAAGCTGATCAAAATATTTTAATACAAGCTTTCTTGCTATGTTGCGCCGATATACTGGTCATCTTTTGTTGGCACACTATGACGAGACTGATTGACGCCAATTTAGAAGTCGGTAAAAAATGAAACTTTTTACATTGTCAGTTTGATAATTAAGTGAGGATAAAATATTAATTATTAAATATTTTGAGCACCATTTAAATGCTGTAAGGCGATTTTTTAATTTTATCGACAATTAAATGAAAGTCTTAAGGCTGTTGAATATGTCGTGAAAATGTATTTTTTAAGTTATTGATACTAAAATAAATATTTCAAGGGCCATTTAAATGTTTAAATAATGATTTTTTAATGTTGCCAACAATTAAATATGTATATTAATGCTGATTTATATTAATTTAAACTGAATTTTTTTACGTTATCGACAATCAAATTAATATTTTAAGGCCCGTGTATTTGTCGCAAAAATGTATTTTTTACATTATTGGCCCTTTGATATGTTTTTTAAGGATCATTTAAAACTTATAATAATGATTTTTTCATGTTACTGGCAATTAAACATGTAAATTAATGCTGATTTATATTAATTAAAAAATTAATTTTTTATGTTATCAACAACTAAATTAATACCTTAAGGCCTGCGTATATGTCGTAAAACTACATTTTTTAGGTTTTTGGAAATTAAATAAATATTTTAATGGCCATTTAAATGTTGTAATAATTAAATTTTAATTTTATCAACAATTAAATATGTATATTAATGCTCAGTTATATTATTTAAAATTGAATTTTATGTTATCAACAATTAAATTAATATCTTAAGGACCATGTATTTGTCGTAAAAGTGTATTTTTCAGCTTATTTGAAATTAAGTAAATATTTCAAGCGCCATTTAAATGTTGTAATAATGATTTTTTCATGTTTCTGGTAGTCTAATTTGTACATTAATATTCTGTATTATTATTCAAAAATGAATTTTTTTATGTTAACGACAATTAAACTAATATATTAAGAACCACGCATTTGTCGTGAAAAAATTTTTGTTTACACTATTGACAATTAAATAAATATTTTAATGGCCATTTAAATGTTGTAATAATGATTTTTTCATGTTATTAACAATCAAATATGTATATTAATGCTGAGTTATATTATCTAAAAATGAATTTTTTTATGTTATCGACAATTAAATTAATATCTTAAGGCCAACCTATTTGTCGTAAAAATGTATTTTTTAGCTTATTTGCAATTAAATTAATATTTTCAGGGTCATACAAATGTTGTAATAACAATTTTTTCATGTTTTTGGCAATTAAAAATGTACATTAATGCTGAGTTTTATTATCTAAAAATGAGTTTTTATACGTAATCGACAATTAAATTAATATCTTAAGATTCATTTATATGTTGTAATAATGATTTTTTAATGTTATCAACAATTAAATATGTATCTAAATGTTAACTTTTATTAGTCAAAAATGAATTTTTTTAGGTTATCGACAATTAAATTAATATCTTAAGGCCAATATATTTGTTGTAAAAATGTATTTTTCAGTTTATTTTCAATTAAATTAATATTTCAAGGGTCGTATAAATGTTGTAATAATGATTTTCTCATGTTTTTGGCAATTAAAAATGTATATTAATGCTGAGTTTTATTATCTAAAAATGAGTTTTTATACGTAATCGACAATTAAATTAATATTTTAAGGTGAATGTATATGTCGTAAAAAATTTATTTTTTAGCTTATTGACAATTAAATTAATATCTTAAGATTCATTTATATGTTGTAATAATGATTTTTTCATGTTTCTGGTAGTCTAATTTGTACATTAATATTCTGTATTATTATTCAAAAATGAATTTTTTTATGTTAACGACAATTAAACTAATATATTAAGAACCACGCATTTGTCGTGAAAAAATTTTTGTTTACACTATTGACAATTAAATAAATATTTTAATGGCCATTTAAATGTTGTAATAATGATTTTTTCATGTTATTAACAATCAAATATGTATATTAATGCTGAGTTATATTATCTAAAAATGAATTTTTTTATGTTATCGACAATTAAATTAATATCTTAAGGCCAACCTATTTGTCGTAAAAATGTATTTTTTAGCTTATTTGCAATTAAATTAATATTTTCAGGGTCATACAAATGTTGTAATAACAATTTTTTCATGTTTTTGGCAATTAAAAATGTACATTAATGCTGAGTTTTATTATCTAAAAATGAGTTTTTATACGTAATCGACAATTAAATTAATATCTTAAGATTCATTTATATGTTGTAATAATGATTTTTTAATGTTATCAACAATTAAATATGTATCTAAATGTTAACTTTTATTAGTCAAAAATGAATTTTTTTAGGTTATCGACAATTAAATTAATATCTTAAGGCCAATATATTTGTTGTAAAAATGTATTTTTCAGTTTATTTTCAATTAAATTAATATTTCAAGGGTCGTATAAATGTTGTAATAATGATTTTCTCATGTTTTTGGCAATTAAAAATGTATATTAATGCTGAGTTTTATTATCTAAAAATGAGTTTTTATACGTAATCGACAATTAAATTAATATTTTAAGGTGAATGTATATGTCGTAAAAAATTTATTTTTTAGCTTATTGACAATTAAATTAATATCTTAAGATTCATTTATATGTTGTAATAATGATTTTTTAATGTTATTGACAATTAAATATGTATGTAAATGTTCACTTTTATTATTTAACAATGAGTTTTTTTTACGTAATCGACAATTAAATATATATTTTAAGGTTGAATTATATGATCTTTCAAAATTATGGACAATTATAATTTAATAGTTATAAATTAATTTTTTATATTATCCACAATTAAATTAATATCTTTAGGTTTATGTTTTATTTTTTTTAATGATTTTTTGAATTTTGAAATTTTAAATTTTTTTTTTGATTAAATTTTTAGAATCTTTTAATCTACAAATTATGCTATATATTCACAAATGTGACGTGGTTTTTGTGCGCCGGCAACAACATTTTGGTCTATCTTTTGTTCAACGTGTAAGTCCGTATATATTAAATATGCAAATTTTTTATAGTTAATTAATTTTTTAATTTTAGCTTAATACGAGAACGAATGAAACAAATTTTGTGTTTTGGGGCCAAGGTTTCGACATCGATGTGACATATATATGTTACAGTATGATTAAATAATATGATCCACAGGTACATAAATTTTGCATTTTTGGGGAAAGTTCTAGAAACTTCCACGAAATTCTATAATTTTCGAGAATATTCCGTGATGGTATATAAGCAGTGTTACTTTGCACATTCATTTTGCTATTCAGTACATTACTATTGTATGTTGTGTTATTTAGCCTAATTAAACTTTAGTGTTTATTTATTAAATTTTTTTTTTATTTTGTTGAATTTTTTTTCATTTTTCTAATTTTCTTGAATTTTTTAATTTTTCTAATTTTCTTAAATTTTTTAATTTTCTTAAATTTTTTAATTTTCTTGAATTTTTTTTAATTTTCTTAAATTTTTTTAAGTTTCTTAAATTTTCTTTTTCTTGAATTTTTTAAATTTTCTTACATTTTTTAATTTTCTTACATTTTTTTATTTTCTTACATTTTTTATTTTTCTCAAATTTGTTTGATTTTTTTGAATTTTTTCATTCTTAAAATTTTTAATTTTCTGAAATTTTTTAATTTTGTTGAATCTTTTTTTTAATTCTTTTCAGTTTACTCAATTTTTTTTCTTTTTCTCAAATTTTTTTAATATTGTTAATTTTTTAATTTTGTGAAATCTTTTAATTTTCTTAAATTTGTTTAATTTTGTTAAATCTTTTAATTTTGTTAAATCTTTTAATTTTCTCAAATTTTTTAGTTTTTTCAAATTTTTTAAATTTTCTCAATTTTTTCTTCATTTTTTTATTTAAATTTTTTTCATTCTCATTAAAATTAAATTTTACCATTTTAATAAAAATAAAAGCATGTTTAATTGTCATAGGCGAAAAAAAGTGTTTTCTTTTTTATTTATGTTTTTCTGTTCTATTTTTCTATTCATGATTTGTAGATTTCTGTTTTATTAATATTTTTCTGTTTTGTTTTTGTTTTTCTGTTTTTTTTGTGTTTCTCTGTCGCATTTGAATTTTCTTTTTTCGGTTTTGTTTTTATGATTTTTTTGTGTTTTTCTTTTTTATTTGTTTTTCTGTTCTATTTGCATTTTTGTGTTTTTTGGTTTTATATTTTTTTTTGTTTTATTTTCTTTGTTTTGTTTGTGTTTTTTTGTTCTATTTGCTTTTTTGTTCTATTTGTTTTTTTGTTTTATTTGTGTTTTTTGTTTTATTTCTTTTGTGCTTTTTCTTTTATTTCTTTTGTGTTTTGTTTTTGTTTTTATGTTTTGTTTGTGTTTCCCTGTTTTATTTGAATTTTCTTTTTTTGGTTTTGTTTTTATGATTTTTTTGTGTTTTTATTTTCCATTTGTGTTTTTCTTTTTTATTTGTTTTTTTGTTCTATTTTTTTTGTTTTATTTGTGTTTTTTGTTTTATTTGTGTTTTTTGTTTTACTTTTTTTTATGCTTTTTGTTTTATTTCTTTTGTGTTTTGTTTTTGTTTTTTATGTTTTACGCTTTTCATTCTTGCATTTATGTTTTGTTTGTGTTTCCTGTTTTATTTGAATTTTCTTTTTTTGGTTTTGTTTTTATGATTTTTTTGTGTTTTCATGTTTCATTTGTGTTTTTCTTTTTTATTTGTTTTTTTGTTCTATTTTTTTTTGTTTTATTTGTGTTTTTTGTTTTACTTTTTTTTATGCTTTTTGTTTTATTTCTTTTGTGTTTTGTTTTTGTTTTTTATGTTTTACGCTTTTCATTCTTGCATTTATGTTTTGTTTGTGTTTCCTGTTTTATTTGAATTTTCTTTTTTTGGTTTTGTTTTTATGATTTTTTTGTGTTTTCATGTTTCATTTGTGTTTTTCTTTTTTATTTGTTTTTTTGTTCTATTTTTTTTGTTTTATTTGTGTTTTTTGTTTTACTTTTTTTTATGCTTTTTGTTTTATTTCTTTTGTGCTTTGTTTTTGTTTTTTATGTTTTACGCTTTTCATTCTTGCATTTATGTTTTGTTTGTGTTTTCCTGTCTTATTTGAATTTTCCTGTTTTTTGTTTTTCTCTGTTCTATTTGTGTTTTTATGTTTTAATTTTTTATTTGTGTTTTTCTGCTTTATTTGTGTTTTCATGTTTTATTTCTTTTTTATTCCTGAGTTTATGTTTTATTTGTGTTTTCTCGTTTGATTAGTGTTTTTCTGTCTTATTCGAATTTTCCTGTTTTTTCTGTTTCTCTGTTTTATTTGTGTTTTTCTTCTTTATTTGTGTTTTTCTGCTCCACGTGTTTTAGTGTTTTATTTTCATTAATTTTTTTATTCTTGTGTTTGTGTTTTATTCGTGTTTTCCTGTTTTATTTGTGTTTTTATGTTTTCTCTGTTTTATGTGTGTTTTTCTGCTTTAATAGTGTTTTTCTGCTCTATTTGTGTTTATATGTTTTATTTGTTCCTTCTTTTTTATTCTTGTGTTTATGTTTTGTTTGTATATTTCTGTTTTTTTATTTTCCTGTATTATTTTTGTTTTTCTGCTTTAATTATGTTTTTATGTTTTATTTGAATTTTTCTTTTTCACTCTCATGTTTACGTGTTGTTCGTGTTTTTTCTTCTTGATTTGTGTTTTTTCATTTTGATTTGTGTTTTTTGTCGTATTTGTATTTTTCTGTCTTGTTTTTGATTTTCTGTTTTATTTGTGTTTTTCTGCATTATTTCGTTTCCTGTTTTATTTTTGTTTTTATGTTTTATTTCAATTTTTCTGTTCTTTGTGTTTCTCCGTTTTATTTGTGTTTCTCTGTTTTATTTGTGTTTCTCTGTTTTATTTGTGTTTCTCTGTTTTATTTGTGTTTTTCCGCTTTAATTGTGTTTTTCTGCTCTTTGTGTTTTTATGTTTTATTTTTTCTTCTTTTTTATTCTTGTTTTTATGTTTTAATTGTATATTTCTGTTTTTTTAATTTTTCTGTTTTATTTTTGTTTGTTTGCTTTAATTTATTTTCCTTTTTACTCGTATATTTATGTTTTGTTTGTGTTTTTTGCTGTTTGATTTGTGTTTTCCTGTCTTATTTTAATTTTCCTCTTTAATTTTTGTCTTTCCGTTTTATTTGTATTTTTCTGTTTCAGTTTTGTTTCTCTGTTCTATTTTTTATGTTTTATTTTTGTTTTCCCGTTTTATTTGTATTTTTGTCTTCCTTTTTTGTTTTTGTGTATTCATGTTTTATTTGTCTTTTTCTGTTTTATTTTTGTTTCTCTGTTCTATTTTGTTTTTATGTATCGTTTTTGCTTTTCTTTTCTACTTTTAGTTTTCTATTTTATTTGTGCTTTCAAGTTTTATTTGAATTTATTATTTTCCTGTTTCATTCTATTTTGTTTATGTTTTTTATGTTTTGTTTATGTTTTTTATGTTTTATTTTTGTTCTTATGTTTTATTTTTGTTTTTGTGTTTCTGTTTTATTTATATTTCTTTGTTTTACTTGCGTTTTCCTGTTTTATAGGTGTTTTTATATTTTATTTGTGTTTCTATGTTTTATTTTTGTTTTTCTGTTTTATTTTTGTTTTTCTGTTTTATTTGTGTTTTATGTTTTAATTTTGTTTTTCCGTTTCATATCAACTTTTCTGTTCTATTTGTGTTCTTATGCTTTTTTCTGTTCTAATTTTGTGTTTCTGTTTTATTCGTGTTTTTATGTTTTATTTGTGTTTCTTTTTTTATTTGCTCATTTCTTCTTTATTCTTGTTTTTCTGAATTTTTCATTTTCCTGTCTTGATTAAATTTTTTTGTTTTATTTTTGTTTTTCTGTTCTATTTGTGTTTCTCTGTCTTATTTGAATTTTTCTGTTTTGGTTTTGTTTTTATAATTTTTTTGTGTTTTTATGTTCTATTTGTGTTTTTCTTTTTTATTTGTGTTTTTCTGTTTTATTTGTGTTTTTCTGTTTTATTTGTGTTTTTCTGTTTTATTTGTATTTTTCTGTTTTTTGTTTTATTTCTTTTGTGTTTTGTTCTTGTTTTTTTGTTCTATTCGTGTATTTCTGTTTCGTTTGTGTTTTTCTGTTTGGTTTGTGTTTCTTTGTTTTATCTGTATATTTCTTTTTTATTCTTGTTTTTCTGTTTTATTTGTACATTTCTGCTTTATTTTTGTTTTTCTGTTTCATTCGTGTTTTTCTATTTTATTTTAGTTTTTCTCTTTTATTAGTGTTTTTCTTTTCTATTTTTATTTTTCTGTTTTATTTTTGTTTTTTCTGTTTCATTTTTGTATTTCTGTTTTATGTGTGTTTTTCTGTTTTATTTGAGCTTTTATGTTTTATTTGTGTATTTTTCTTTCTATTCTTATTTTTTATTTGAATCTTCCAGTTTTCTTTTTGTTTTTATCTTGTATTTGTGCTTCTCTGTTTTATTTTTGTTTTTTCGGTTTTTATTTTGTTTTCCTGGTCTATTTGTGTTTCTCTGTTATTTGCATTTTTCTTTTTTGTTTCCTATTTTATTTGTATTATTGTTGCCTACGTATTTTCCTGTTTGTTTTATTTTTTCTTTGTATATTTCTTTACAAAAGTTTTACACAATTTCTCCTATAATTTACAGTTTTACGGATTTTTCAGTTTTCTGCATTTTTTAGAATTTTGAAATTTCACACATTCTAGCAAGAATTTTACACTTTTTTGAATTACAAATTCTAAAATTTTATGAATTTTCCAGAATTTTACATACTTTTAAAAATTTTATGATTTTACACAATTTTTTCCCGAATTTCACAGTTTTTTGCATAAAATTTCATTAAAAATGTGTTTTTGTGTAATTTTTTTGGTGAACAATTGCAGAAATAAATTATTTAACAATCGAAAATTGAGTTTTTTTCGTCAATATCAATCAAAAAATTTGTCGGAAATTTGAAAAAATTTCAATTTGACAGCGCAAAATTTTGACTTTCGATAAAAATTCTATCGAAAATGTGTTTTTTTTCATTTTTACGTGCAAAAATCGGTCATTTTGTTGAAAATTTGTAAAAATCTGCCACTCTAAAGGTAAAAAACCTGGATTTTTTCATAGAATTTCAATCAAAAATGAGTTTTTTGTCATTTTTCAGACGAAAAATTGAAAATTAAGTCAACTAAATTTGACAAAATTTCATTTTTCTAAAGGATTTTCATCTAAAAATCTCTGAATTTTGTTCGAAATTTGAAAAAATTATAGCTAAAATTTTGAATTTTTAAAATCAAAATTCAAAAAATTTAATCATTCGCGTTCAAAAACGCGTTTTTTCTATATCCAACAAGATCCGAAAATTTTTTTGAACGAAAATTGCGCTGCAAAAAAATCCTAAAAAATTTCATGAATGTTACAGAATTTTGCACATTTTTTAGAATTTTACAATTTTCCACAATTTTTTTCTTGAATTTTACACTTTCTCTAATTTATATTCTAAAATTTTACACATTTTTCAGAATTTCACAGTTTCACACATTTTTTCAACAATTCTACAATTTTTTTTGTCAAAATTATAAAATTTCCGTTTTTTCCAGAATTTTAAACATTTTTTTGAATTTCAATGTTTTACAAATTTGTTTCCTAAAATTTTAGTTTTTCGAATTGCGAATTCCAAAAATTTATGCATTTTCTATAATTTCACACATTTTTAAAAATTTTGGAGTTTTGAACTTTTTCAGAAATTCGCAATTTTATCCAATTTTCACCATTTTTTTCGGGAATTTTAGTTTTTCAAATTCTGAAATTTTATGCATTTTTCATTATTTTACACATTTTTTCTAGAATTTTACATTTTCACAAATTTTTTAGAATTTTGTGATTTTATAATTTTTTTCTAGAATTTCACAGTTTTCTAAATTTTAAATTTTGTGATTTTTACACAAAATTTTACAATTTTTCGAATTTTAAATTCTAAAATATTATGCATTCTGAAAATTTTACAATTTTTTATGCAGAATTTACAGTTTACACTTTTTCTAAAATTTGAAAAATTGCAACACTACTTTACACCACTTTTTAAAGTTCAAAAACTTTATAATATTACAAAAAGTGTAAATATACTCGAAATTCCAAACATTACATAAAAATCACTTGCTACTATCTAAATTTGACATGTTTACAGGGTTTACGAAAAAATTTTTTAAATTTACAATTTTCTAGTGTAAAATGAAATTTTTTTCAAAAAAAATTTTTTCCGTTCCGTACACCCAGTTTACAATTTTATGAATATTTTGAATAAACTTGAAAAAAAAATTTTTGGCAAAATTTTACAAAAAAATTTTTTTTGTAAAATTTCGCTTTTTTACCAAATTTGACAAAAAAAATTTTCTTTATAAAATTTTAATATAAATTTTTGTTGGAAATTGGATTTCGCTTTTTTAACAAAAAGTTTTTTATTAGTAAAATTCTACAAAAATTTTTTCGAAAAATTTTACAATTTTTTTCTTGGTAAAATTCTACAAAAATCTCCAAATTTTACAAAAAAAAATTTTCTCTCAAATTCCTTTTTTTGTAGAATTTCACAAAATTCTCTAAAATCTTTCAAATTTCCCCAAAATTTTCCAAAAATTTTGCTTTTTTTACCAAATTTCACAAGAAGTTTTTTCTTTGTAAAATTTTGCGAAATTTTTTTTGGAAAATTGGATTTTACTTTTTTACAAAATTTTACAAAACAGTTTTTCCTTTATAAAAATTTCCAAAAATTTTTTTTTGTAAAATTTTACAAATTTTTTTTGTTGTAAAATTCCACAAAATTCTCCAAATTTTACAGGAAAAATTTTTTTCTTAAATTCCTTTTTTTGTAGAATTTCACAAAATTCTCCAAATTTTACAAAAAAAATTTTTCTCTCAAATTCCTTTTTTTGTAGAATTTCACAAAATTCTCTAAAATCTTTCAAATTTCCCCAAAATTTTCCAAAAATTTTGCTTTTTTTACCAAATTTCACAAGAAGTTTTTTCTTTGTAAAATTTTGCGAAATTTTTTTTGGAAAATTGGATTTTACTTTTTTACAAAATTTTACAAAACAGTTTTTCCTTTATAAAAATTTCCAAAAATTTTTTTTTGTAAAATTTTACAAATTTTTTTTGTTGTAAAATTCCACAAAATTCTCCAAATTTTACAGGAAAAATTTTTTTCTTAAATTCCTTTTTTTGTAGAATTTCACAAAATTCTCCAAATTTTACAGGAAAAATTTTTTTCTTGAATTCCTTTTTTTGAAGAATTTCACAAAATTCTCCAAAAATTTTCAAATTTTCACAAAATTTTCCAAAATTTTTTTTTGTAATATTGGAGAAATTGTAAAATTTTGCTTTTTTAAAAAATTTTACAGCAAGTTTTTTTCTATGTAGAATTTTGCGAAAATTTTTTTTGGAAAATTGGATTTTACTTTTTTACAAAATTTTACAAAAAATTTTCCTTTATAAAAATTTCCAAAAATTTTGTCGAAAAATTTTACAAATTTTTTTTGTTGTAAAATTCCACAAAATTTTCCAAATTTTACAGGAAAAAATTTTTTTTCTTAAATTCCACAATATTTTACAAAATTTTTTTTCTATAAAATTTCACAAAATTCTTCAAAATTTTTCAAATTTTCACAAAATTAAAAAAAAATTTTTTAGGTAATATTGGACAAATTATAAAATTTTGCTTTTTTACCAAATTTTACAAAAAGTTTTTTTCTATGTAAAATTTTGCGAAAACTTTTTCTGGAAAATTGGATTTTACTTTTTTACAAAATTTTACAAAAAAATTTTTCCTTTATAAAAATTTCCAAAAATTTTTTCGAAAAATTTTACAAAATTTTTTTTGTAGAATTTCACAGAATTGTCTAAAATTTAACGTAAAATTTTACAGAATGTTTCAAAAATTTACAGAATTTTTTGAAATTTCACAAAATTTTTTTTTTTGAAATTTTTTTACAAAAAAAAAATTATTTCAACGAAATTCTTCGGGATTGAACATGCCCCGGGCGCGGTGCAAAACGGAGTCCTTCGACGGATCGTACGGGTGATCCTTGGAGGCAATTTCCAAAACGGCCGGTATGCTTTTCGTGTGACTGTCGACGGCGTAGCGGATTTGTTCGGCGATGTGTTGGTTGATCATTATGATGGCTATGTCGTTCCGATTGACGAAATTTCTGAAAAAAAATACAAAAAATTGAAAAAAAAACAAAAAAAACTGAAAAAAAATAAAAAAAACAAAAAATTGAAGAAAAAGAAGAGGAAAACAAAAAAACGGAAAAAACAAAAATTTGAAGAAAAAGAAGAGGAAAACAAAAAAAACTGAAAAAAAAAAACAAAAAATTGAAGAAAAAGAAGAGGAAAACAAAAAAACAAAAAATTGAAGAAACAGAAAAGAAAAACAAAAAAGACAAAACAATCAACATGAAAATAAAACATAAGCGCAAATAAAGAAACAGAAAGAGAAAACAAAAAAAATTACAGAAGCAGAAAAAAGCGAAAAAATTTAAGAAGCAGAAAAAAACAAAAGAATTAAAGAAATAGAAAAAATACAAGAAAAAAAGAAAAAATTGAAGAAACAGAAAAAACAAAAAATAACAACAAAACAAAAAAGTAAACAAAAAAATTATGGTGCAAATTTTTGAAAAATGTGGTTCGAAAACGAGAAAAAATTAAATTTTTGTGCTTAAAATACACTCGGAAACGCAAATTTTGCTGATTTTCAATTTTAGAAAACGAAAAACAAACGATCAAAAGAAAGAGAAAACAAAAAATAAACAAAAAAGTGAAGGAAAACAAAAAAATTGAAGAAACAGAAAAAAAGCAAAAAAACAAAACAATCAACAGAAAAAGAAAACAAAAAGCACAAATAAATTAAAGAAGCAGAAAAAGAAAACAAAAAACAACAAAAATTAAAGAAAAAGAAAACAAAAAAATTGAAGAAATAGAAAAAGAAAAGAAAAAACAAAAAAATAAGAAAACAGAAAAAATACAAAAAAAGAAAAAATTGAAGAAACAGAAAAAACAAAAAAAACAAAAAAATTGAAGAAACAGAAGAAGAAAAAACTAAAAAAAGGAAACAACAAAAAAATATTTTGCAAAAATTTGGTAAGAAAACAAGAGAAAATTGAATTTTAGTGCTCAAAATAGACTCAAAGACGCAAATTTTGCTAATTTTCAATTTTTAAAATCAAAAAATTAGAGAAACAAAAAAATAGAGAAGGGACATATAGCGAAAAAGTTGAAGAAACAGAAAAAGAAAACGAAAAAACAACAAAAAATTGAAGAAACAGAAAAAGAAAACAAAAAAAATAAAGAAACAGGGAAAGAAAAGAAAAAAAATAAAAGGGAAGAGAAAAGAAAAAAGTTAAAGAAACAGAAAAAGAAAACGAAAAAACAACAAAATAATTAAAGAAACAGAGAAAGAGAAGAAAAAATAAAGAAACAGAAAAAGAAAACAAAAATAAACAAAAAAAGAAAAAAAATATTTTCGGCAAAATTAGCTTCGAAAAGCAAGGGAAAACTGACTTTTATTGCTTAAAATACACTTGAAAACGCAAATTTCGCTAATTTTTGGTCTAAGAATAAAAAAAACAAAAAAGAAAACAACAAAACAAATATAGCAAATTTGTTTGAAAAGTTGCGATATTTTGTTTTTTTCTATTTTTTAGACTAAAAACTAGCAAAATTCGCAATTCGGAAACTATTTCAGACGTTAAAATTTCCGTATTGTCTAATTTTTCGAATTAAATTTCGCCAAAATTTGCTTGTATTTTCCTGTTTTATTTTTTATTTTTGTTTGTTTCTTCAATTTTTTGAGCCTGAAAATTAGGAAAACTCTTATTTTCGAGTGTATTTTAAGCCTTAAAATCAGTTTTTTCTCGTTTTTAAAATAAAAATTTGCATATAAATTTTTGCTTATTTTCGAATTTTAGCCCCTAAATTTCCAGGTGAAATTTGCGAATTCTGCAATTTTAGCTTCAAAATTTGCCAAAATTCGCAATTTTTTTTTTGAATTTTCGAATTTTACCCGAAAAAATTTTCATGAAATTTCGAATTTTAGCCCAAAAATTTGCATGTATATAAAATTTTAAAATATTTGTTAATTCCCGAATTTTATTGGCTACAATTTTGCATATAAAATCTTGCTAATAATTCGAATTTTTTCCAAAAAAATTGCATTAAATTTATAAATTTTCAAATTTTAATCTGAAAACTTCCATAAATTTTCGAACTTTTGCTCAAAATTTTGTATAAAATTCCAATATTTTTGGTTTTTCGAGTTTTATCCCACAAATTTCATGTGAAATTTGCTAATTTTCGTAAATTTTCAAATTTTAGCTCACAAATTTGAATATAATTCGCAAATTTTTGTTAATTCCCGAATTTCAGGATAAAAATTTGCATATAATATTCTGCTTATAATTCAAATTTTTCCCTAAAAATTTGCATAAAAAATTCACAAATTTTTTACTAATTGTCGAATTTTAGGTTAAAAATTTGCATAAATTTGTGTCAATTTTCGAATATTAACCCAAAAACTGCACTTGTACCTTTTTTGGTAAAATTTCGGAATTTTTTTAAAATTTTCGCCCAAAAGTTTGCTTAAAATTCGAAAATTTTTGTTTTTTTTTAAATATTGTGTATAAAATTCGCAAATTTTTGCCAATTTCAAAATTCTAACCCAAAAAATTTGAATAATTTTTTGCTAAATTTTCGAATTTTAGTCCAAAAACTTGGATAAAATTTGCAAATTTTCCAGTTTTACCTTGAAAATTTCCATGGAATTCGGAAATTTTTGCATAATTTTCGAATTTCAGCCTAAAAAATTCGTAAAAATTTTTTGAAATTTTCAAATTTTAGCCTAAAAAGTTGCATAAACTTTTCTCTATTTTTGAATTGTCGGACAAAAATTCGCAAATTTTTGTCTTTTTTCAAATTTCAGCCAAAAAATTGAATGAAACTCGAAAATTTTTGATAATTTTCCAATTTTAACCCAGAAATTTGCATCAAATCCGCAAATTTTCGAATTTAAGTCCGATAATTTGCATATAAAATTTATAAATTTCTGAAAATTTCCGAATTTTATCGCAAAAATTTACAAATTTTCAAGTTTTAGCCCACAAATTTGCATAAAGTTTTGCTAATTTTCAAATTTTAACCTGAAAATTTGCATATAAAATGTGTAATTTTTCTTAATTTTCGAATCTGAGCCTAAAAATTTGCAAAAATTTCGCAAATATTCGTAAATTTTCAAAATTTATCCGGAAAAATTTGCATGTAAAATTAGCCAACTATTTTTTGAATTTTAACCAAAAAATTTGAATAAATATAGCTAAATTTTGTTACTTTGCCAATTATAGCCAAAAAATTTGGAAATAAAATTCGTAAATTTTTCTAAATTTTCGGATTTTAATCGAAAAAGTTGGCATAAATTTTTTTTAATTTTCAAATTTTAGTCTAAAAATTTATAAAAATTTTCGGTAAATTTTCGAATTTTACCCAAAAAATTTGCATAAAAATGGTGAATTTCTGCAGATTTTCGTCTAAAAATTTGTATAAATTTCGCAAAATTTTCCTATTTTTCCCGAAAAATTTACATAAAATTGGTGAATTTCTGCTAATTTTCAAATTTAGTCTAAAAATTTTAATGTCGCCCAAAGTTTGCATAAAATTCGAAAATTCTTGTTTTTTTTCTAAAATTTGCGTATAAAATTCGCAAATGTTTGCTAAATTTTCGAATTTTAACCTAAAAACTTGGATAAAATTCGGAAATTTCCAAGTTTTAGCTTAAAAATATCCACGAAATTCGGAAATTTGTGCATAATTTCCGAATTTAATTCCAAAAAATTTGCAAATTTTTGTAAATTTTCAAATTTTAGTCCAAAAAACTGCACGAAATTCATAATTTTTTTGCAAATTTTCGAATTTCACTCTAAAAAGTTGTATAAATTTTTGTTAAATTTTCGAATTTTAGCCCAAAAACTTGGATAAAATTCGCAAATTTTCTATTTTCAGCATGAAAATTTGCACGAAACCTAGAAATTTTATCTATTTTCGAATTTTAGCCCGAAAAACTTGCAAATTTTGGTAAATTTTTCAATTTTAGCCCTTAAAATATGCCAATTTTTGCAAAATTTTAAAATTTAGCCCAAAAAATTGCATAAAACTTATAAATTTTTTGCAAATTTGTCTAAAAGTTTCTATAAATTTTCCTTAAATTTTCAAATTTTTGTCCAGAAGTTTGCATGAAAATTCTGAAAATTTTGTTTTTTTGGGAAATTTGCATAAAAAATATGCAAATTTTTACCTAAAACAATCTTCAATTTCTTGAACGCTCGTATTCTTGTCGACGACCATGTAATTGGGTTGCCGGGACTTGTTCAACTCCCCGACGCCGCCCAACAGAAAGCCGACGCAAGTGTCCTCGTCGCCCATCATGGCGATCAAGCGGCCTTTGGCTGCGGCTGCGCCTGGAATTGCTGACGTCATTTTATGGAATTTTTGAAATTTGAATTTTAAAAATATTTGAATTTTTTGCCTAAAATTTAAAAATTTAAAACTTTTCAAAAAAACAAATTTTAATTTTTTGAATAAATTTTAATTTATTAGAAAAAAAAATTTTCAGAAATGATGTTTTCGAATTTTTTTTTTTGCGTAGGAATTTGGTCGAAAATCAGAATTTTAATAAGAAATTATTTACATTTTCAAAATTTTGAGAAGAAAATTTCTATTTTCATGGAGAAATCAAATTTCGAATTTAAATTTCAGTTTTTTTGAACTTTCATATTTTTTCAATTTTGGCAGGAAAATTTAGATTTTTTTAGAAATTAAAATTCCGAATGTAATTTTTTATTGTGAATTTTTAGAATTTTCTAAAAAATTTGAAATTTTTAAATTTTGATTTTGAAAAAAATTTGAATTTTATATCCTAAAATTTAAAAATTTTCAAATTAAAAAGTTTCCAAAGTATATATTTCAATTTTTTTAAAGTTGAATTGATGAAATTTAAAAAAATTATATTTTAAAATTTGTTTGTAGAGATTTGATCGAAAATTAGAATTTCCAATTGTAAAAATTCTGCATTTTTCTGAATCTTTAGAGGTAAATTTTAATCTTTTTGACAAATTTTGTCAATTTCCGAATTTTTTAAAGGAAAATTCAATTTTTTTTGAAATTAGAATTTCAAATGTAAATTTCAATCTTTTGAAATTTTCGAATATTTCGGCGAGAATTTCAATTTTTCTTGAAAATTAGAATTTTTAATCTAAATTTTGTGACAATTTTTGAATTTTTACCAAGAAAAAAATTTTTTTTGAAAAATTAAAATTTCAAATGAAATATTCAATTTTTAAAATTTTTGAATTTTCATATTTTTTGTGCAAATTTTTCCAGACAAATTTCAATTTTTAATTTTGTGCCAATTTTTCAATTTTTTTCGAGGAAAATTTCAGTTCTTTCTGAAAAATTGAAATTTCAAACGTGTTTCAATTTTTTGAATTATATCTAGAAAATTTTCAATTTATTTTTTAAAAAAATCAAAAGTTCGTAATTTTCAGAAATAAAAAATAAAAAAATTCCTGTTATGCATATTTTTGGAATTTTTTTTGTGAAAATTTCAATTTTTTTAAATCAGAATTTTCAACATCCACATTTTAAAATTTTCCCTGAAATTCAATCAAAAAATAAAATTTGAATTTCAAACAATGATATTCTGAAAATTTGTACCATAAATTAGATATTCACGTGTAAATTTAGCAAAATTTTGCAATACGACGTCAAAAAATTTGAAAAAACGTTAAATTTATGTATATTTCCAATAAATTTCCATCGAAAATGTTTTTTTGCCATTTTTTACATGAAAAAATTGAAAAAAGTATCATTTTTACTTGAAAATTACATTTTTTCCACCGAAAAATTGGTCATTTTGTTGAAAATTTGAAGAAATCTGGCATTCAAAAGCCAAAAATTTACATTTTTTGTTAAAATTTACATCGAAAATGTATTTTTTGTCATTTTTTACATGAAAAAATGGCGAAAAAAATGTCATTTTATTCTCCAAAATTACGTTTTTTCCAAATGTTCCTATCAAAAAATCCATCATTTTGTTGAAAATTTTTAAAAATTCGGCAATTCAGAAGGCAAAAATTTGGATTTTTTTTCATAAAGTTTTCATCTAAAATGTGTTTTTTTTGTTATTTGCAGTATGAAAAATTGGAAAATGTGTCATTTTTCACTTAAAAATAACGCTTTTTTCCAAAAATTACTGTCGAAAAATTGGTCATTTTGTTGAAAATTCTAAAAAATCTGTCATTCGAAAGGCAAAAATTTCAATTTTTTTCCCAAAAATTTCCATCGAAAATGTATTTTTTGAAATTTTTCACATGGAAAAATAGCAAAAAAATGTCATCTGATTCTGCAAAATTACGTTTTTTCCAAATTTTCTTACCAAAAATCTGTCATTTAGTTGAAAATTCGAAAAAAATTCCCCATTTTACGGCCAAAATTTCGATTTTTTTGACGAAATTTCCACCGAAAATGTGGTTTTTTTTAAGATGAAAAAACGGAAAATGTTTTTTTTCCACTTTAAAATTAGAATTTTTTTCAAATATTTCGATCGAAAAATTTGTCATCTGTTGAAAATTCCGAAAAAAACTTCAATTTTACGACGTCGAATTCCGATTTTTTGCATAAAATTTCATTAAAATTGTGTTTTTGTGTAATTTTTTTGGTGAACAATCGCAGGAATAAATTATTTAACAATCGAAAATTGAGTTTTTTTCATCAATATCAATCAAAAAATTTGTCGAAAATTTGAAAAAATTTCAACTTGACAGCGCAAAATTTTGATTTTTTCGATAAAAATTCCATCGAAAATGTGTGTTTTTTTTTCATTTTTAAGTGCAAAAATCGGTCATTTGGTTGAAAATTTGTGAAAATCTGCCACTCTAAAGGTAAAAAACCTGGATTTTTTCATAGAATTTCAATCAAAAATGAGTTTTTTGTCATTTTTCAGACGAAAAATTGAAAATTAAGTCAACTAAATTTGACAAAGTTTCATTTTTCTGAAGGATTTTCATCGAAAAATCCCTGAATTTTGTTCGAAATTTGAAAAAATTATAGCTAAAATTTTGAATTTTTAAAATCAAAATTCAAAAAATTTAATCATTTGCGTTCAAAAACGCGTTTTTACAAGATCCGAAAATTTTTTTTGAACGAAAATTGCGCTAGAAAAAAAATCCTAAAAAATTTCATGAATGTTACAGAATTTTGCACATTTTTTAGAATTTTACAATTTTCCACAATTTTTTTCTTGAATTTTACACTTTCTCTAATTTATATTCTAAAATTTTACACATTTTTCAGAATTTTACAGTTTCACACATTTTTTCAACAATTCTACAATTTTTTTTGTCAAAATTATAAAATTTCCGTTTTTTAACAGAATTTCAAACATTTTTTTAAATTTCAATGTTTTACAAATTTGTTTTCTATAATTTTACACATTTTTCCTAAAATTTTACAGTTTTCCGAATTGCGAATTCCAAAAATTTATGCATTTTCTATAATTTCACATATTTTTTAAAATTTTAGAGTTTTGAACTTTTTCAGAAATTCGGAATTTCATACAATTTTCCACAATTTTTTCGAGAATTTCAGTTTTTCAAATTCTGAAATTTTATGCATTTTTCATTATTTTACATATTTTTTCTAGAATTTTACATTTTCACAAATTTTTTAGAATTTTGTGATTTAACAATTTTTTTTCTAGAAATTCAGTTTTTCAAATTTTAAATTCTGTGAATTTTACACATACTCGAAATTCCAAACATTACATAAATATCACTTGCTACTATCTAAATTTCACATGTTTACAGGGTTTACAAAAAAAATTTTAAATTTACAATTTTCGAGTGTAAAGTGTAAAATTTTTCAAAAAAAAATTTTTTCCGTTTCGTACACGCAGTTTACAATTTTACGAATATTTTGAAAAAACTTGAAAAAAAAATTTTTTTTTGTAAAATTTTGCTTTTTTACCAAATTTGACAAAAAAAATTTTCTTTATAAAATTTTAATATAATTTTTTTTAGAAATTGGATGTCGCTTTTTTACAAAAAAGTTTTTTTATTTGTAAAATTCTACAAAAAATTTTTCGAAAAATTTTACAAATTTTTTTTGTTGTAAAATTCCACAAAATTCTCCAAATTTTACAAAAAAAAATTTTTCTCTCAAATTCCTTTTTTTGTAGAATTTCACAAAATTCTCCAAAATTTTTCAAATTTTCCCAAAATTTTCCAAAATTCTTTTTCGTAATATTGGAAAAATTGTAAAATTTTGCTTTTTTACCAAATTTTACAGAAAAGTTTTTCCTTTATAAAAATTTCTGAAAATTTTTTTGTAAAATTTTACAAAATTTTTTTTGTAGAATTTCACAGAATTGTCCGATATTTAACGTAAAATTTCACCGAATTTTTCAAAATTTCACAGAATTTTTTAAAATTTCACAAAATTTTTTGAAAATTTCTCAAAATTTTTTTTTTGTTAAATTCTACAAAAAAATTTTTTTTGTAATTTTTTTACAAAAAAAAAATAATTTCAACGAAATTCTTCGGGATTGAACATGCCCCGGGCGCGGTGAAAACGGAATCCTTCGACGGATCGTACGGGTGATCCTTGGAGGGAATTTCCAAAACGGCCGGTATGCTTTTCGTGTGACTGTCGACGGCGTAGCGGATTTGTTCGGCGATGTGTTGGTTGATCATTATGATGGCTATGTCGTTCCGATTGACGAAATTTCTGAAAAAAAAATTGAAAAAAATTGGAAAAAAACAAAAAAAACTGAAAAAAATTGAAAAAAAACAACAAAACAAAAAAGTTAACAAAAAATCTATGTTGCAAATTTTTGAAAAATGTGGTTAGAAAACGAGAGAAAATTGAATTTTTGTGCTTAAAATACACTCGGAAACGGAAATTTTGCTGATTTTCAATCTTAGAAAACAAAAAACAAACAATGAAAAGAAAGAGAAAACAAAAAAAAGAAACAGGAAAAGAAAACAAAAAATAAACAAAAAAGTGAAGGAAAACAAAAAAATTGAAGAAACAGAAAAAAAAGCAAAAAAACAAAACAATCAACAGAAAAAGAAAACAAAAAGCACAACTAAATTAAAGAAGCAGAAAAAGAAAACAAAAAACAACAAAAATTAAAGAAAAAGAAAACAAAAAATTGAACAAATAGAAAAAGAAAAGAAAAAACAAAAAAATAAGAGAACAGAAAAAAAAGAAAAAAATAAAAAATTGAAGAAACAGAAGGAGAAAAAACTAAAAAAAAGGAAACAACAAAAAAATATTTTCGAAAAATTTGGTAAAAAAACGAGAAAATTGAATTTTAGTGCTTAAAATAGACTCGAAGACGCAAATTTTGCTAATTTTCAATTTTTAAAATCAAAAAATTAGAGAAACAAAAAAATTGAGAAGGAACATATAGCGAAAAAGTTAAAGAAACAGAAAAAGCAAACGAAAAAACAACAAAAAAATTGAAGAAACAGAAAAAGAAAACAAAGAAACAAAAAAAATTAAAGAAACAGAGAAAGAAAAGAAAAAAAAACAAAAAAAGAAAAAAAATATTTTCGGCAAAATTAGCTTCGAAAAGCAAGAGAAAATTGACTTTTAATGCTTAAAATACACTTGAAAACGCAAATTTCGCTAATTTTTGGTCTAAGAATAAAAAAAAAAGAAAAAAGAAAACAACAAAACAAATATAGCAAATTTGTTTGAAAAAGTGCGATATTTTGTTTTTTTCTATTTTTTAGACTAAAAACTAGCAAAATTCGCAATTTGGAAACTATTTCAGGCGTTAAAATTTCCGTATTGTCTAATTTTTCGAATTAAATTTCGCCAAAATTTGCTCGTATTTTCCTCTTTTATTTTTTATTTTTGTTTGTTTCTTCAATTTTTTGAGCCTGAAAATTAGGAAAACTCACATTTTCGAGTGTATTTTAAGCCTTAAAATCAGTTTTTTCTCGTCTTTAAAATGAAAATTTGCATATAAATTTTTGCTTATTTTCGAATTTTAGCCCCTAAATTTCCAGGTGAAATTTGCGAATTCTGCAATTTTAGCTTCAAAATTTGCCAAAATTCGCAAATTTTTTTTGAATTTTCGAATTTTACCCGAAAAAATTTTCATAAAATTTCGAATTTCAGCTCAAAAATTTGCATGTATATAAAATTTTAAAATATTTGTTAATTCTCGAATTTTATTGGCTACAAATTTGCAGATAAAACTTTGCTAATAATTCGAATTTTTTCCAAAAAAATTGCATGAAATTTATAAATTTTCAAATTTTAATCTGAAAACTTCCATAAATTTTCGAACTTTTGCTCAAAATTTTGTATAAAATTCCAATATTTTTGGTTTTTCGAGTTTTATCCCACAAATTTCATGTGAAATTTGCTAATTTTCGTAAATTTTCAAATTTTAGCTCACAAATTTGAATATAATTCGCAAATTTTTGTTGATTCCCGAATTTCAGGATAAAAATTTGCATATAATATTCTGCTTATAATTCAAATTTTTCCCTAAAAATTTGCATAAAAAATTCACAAATTTTTTACTAATTGTCGAATTTTAGGTTAAAAATTTGCATAAATTTGTGTCAATTTTCGAATATTAACCCAAAAACTGCACTTGTATTTTTTTTGGTAAAATTTCGAAATTTTTTTCAAATTTTCGCCCAAAAGTTTCTCAAAATTCGAAAATTTTTGTTTTTTCGAAATATTGTGTATAAAATTCGCAAATTTTTGTCAATTTCTAAATTTTAACCCAAAAATTTGAATAATTTTTTGTTAAATTTTCGAATTTTAGACCAAAAACTTGGATGAAATTCGCAAATTTTCCAGTTTTAGCTTACAAATTTCCACGAAATTCGGAAATTTGTGCATAATTTCCGAATTTAATTCCAAAAAATTTGCAAATTTTTGTAAATTTTCAAATTTTAGTCCAAAAAACTACACAAAATTTATAATTTTTTTGCAAATTTTCGAATTTTAGTCTAAAAATTTTCATAAATTTTTTGGTAAATTTTTAAATTTTCAACCAAAAATTGTTTAAATTGGTAAAGTTTTGTTTTTTTCAAAAATTCGTAAATTGTTGCTAATTTCTAAATTCTAACCCAAAAAATTGTATAAATTTTTGTTTAAATTTTCGAATTTTAGCCCAAAAATTTGGATAAAATTCGCAAATTTTCCATTTTTAGCTCGGAAATTTGCATGAAACATAGAAATTTTATCTGTTTTCGAATTTAAGCCCAAAAAAACTAACAAATTTTTGTAAATTTTCCAATTTTAGCCCTAAAAATATGTAAATTTTTGCAAAATTTTCCAATTTTTTCCCAACAATTTGCATAAAATTGGCGAATTTCCGCAAATTTTCAAATTTTAATCGAAAAATTTGCATAAATTTTCAAAATTTTAACCCAAAACTTTGCATAAAATTCCAAAATTGTTGTTTTTTTCGAAAATTTGCATATAAAATTGGCAAATTTTTGCTAATTTCCAAATTCTAACCCAAAAATTTGTATAAATTTTTGTTAAATTTTCGAATTTTAGCCCAAAAACTTGGATAAAATTCGCAAATTTTTGTAAATTTTCGAATTTTAGTTCCAAAATTTGCATAAAATTTGTGAATTTTTTGAATTTTTCCCGAAAAAATTGCGAATTTCTGCAAATTTTCAAATTTTTGGTCTGAAAATTTGCCTAAATTTTCGTTAAATTTTCTCCGAAAAATTTGCATAAAACTGGCGAATTACTGCTAATTTTCAAATTTTAGTCTAAAAATTTCCATGTCGCCCAAAGTTTGGATAAAATTCGAAAAATTCTGTTTTTCTCGAAAATTTGCGTATAAAATTCGCAACTTTTTGGTAAATTTTCGAATTTTAACCCAAAAACTTGGATAAAATTGGGAAATTTTCCAGTTTTAGCTTAAAAATTTCCACGAAATTCGGAAATTTGTGCATAATTTCCGAATTTAATTCTGAAAGATTTGCAAATTTTTGTAAATTCTCAAATTTTAGTCCAAAAAACTGCACAAAATTTATAATTTTTTTGCAAATTTTCGAATTTTAGTCTAAAAATTTTCATAAATTTTTTGGTAAATTTTTAAATTTTTTAATTTTCAACCAAAAATTGTTTAAAATTGGTAAAGTTTTGTTTTTTTCAAAAATTCGTAAATTGTTGCTAATTTCTAAATTCTAACCCAAAAATTTGTATAAATTTTTGTTAAATTTTCGAATTTTAGCCCAAAAATTTGGATGAAATTCGCAAATTTTTCATTTTTAGCTTGGAAATTTGCATGAAACAGAAATTTTATTTGTTTTCGAATTTAAGCCCAAAAAAACTAGCAAATTTTTGCAAAATTTTAGAATTTAGTCCGAAAAATTTGCATAAAATTTATAAATTTTTTGCAAATTTGTCTAAAAATTTCTATAAATTTTCCTTAAATTTTCAAATTTCTGCCCAAAAGTTTGCATGAAAATTCGGAAAATTTTGTTTTTTTGGGAAATTTGCATAAAAAATATGCAAATTTTTACCTAAAACAATCTTCAATTTCTTGAACGCTCGTATTCTTGTCGACGACCATGTAATTGGGTTGACGGGACTTGTTCAACTCCCCGACGCCGCCCAACAGAAAGCCGACGCAAGTGTCCTCGTCGCCAATGATGGCGATCAAGCGGCCTTTGGCTGCGGCTGCGCCCGGAATTGCTGACGTCATTTTATGGAATTTTCGAAATTTTAATTCTAAAAAATATTTGAATTTTTTGCCTAAAATTTAAAAATTTTTCAAAAAAAAAATTTTTAATTTTTTGAATAAATTTTTCAAATAAATTTTAATTTTTTAGGAAAAAAAAAATTTCAGAAATGATGTTTTCGAAATTTTTTTTTGCGTAGGAATTTGGTAGAAAATCAGAATTTTCATTCGAAATTATTTATATTTTTGAAATTTTTAAAGAAAATTCCTATTTTTTTAGGGAGAAATCAAATTTCGAATTCATATTTCAGTTTTTTTGAAATTTTTAATTTTTCAATTTTGGCAGGAAAATTTAGATTTTTTTGAAAAATTAGAATTCCGAATGTAATTTTTTTGTGAATTTTTTAAAAAACATGGAATTTTTAAATTTTAATTTTTAAAAAAATTTGAATTTCATAGCCTAAAATAAAGTATATATTTTAATTTTTTTTAAAATTGAATTGATGAAATTTAAAAAAATTATATTTTAAAATTTGTTTGTAGAGATTTGATCGAAAATTAGAATTTCCAATTGTAAAAATTCTGCATTTTTCTGAATCTTTAGAGGTAAATTTTAATTTTTTTGACAAATTTTGTCAATTTCCGAATTTTTTAAAGGAAAATTCAATTTTTTTTTGAAATTAGAATTTCAAATGTAAATTTCAATCTTTGAAATTTTCGAATATTTCGGCGAGAATTTCAATTCTTCTTGAAAATTAGAATTTTTAATGTAAATTTTGTGTCAATTTTTGAATTTTTACTAGGACAATTGATTTTTTTCAAAAATTAAAATTTCAAATGAAATTTTTGGTTTTTTGAAATTTTCGAATTTTAATTTTTTTGTGCAAATTTTTCCAGAAAAATTTGAATTTTTCATTTTGTGCCAATTTTTGAATTTTTTCGAGGAAAATTTCAGTTTTTTCTGAAAAATTGAAATTTCAAAAGTTCGTAATTTTCGGAAAAAAAAACAAAAAAAATTCCTGTTATGCATATTTTTGTAATTTTTTGGCGAAAATTTCAATTTTTTTAAATCAGAATTTTCAACATCCATATTTTAAAATTTTCCCTGAAATTCAATCGAGAAATAAAATTTGAATTTCAAACAATAATATTCTGAAAATTTGTACCATAAATTAGAATTTCACGTGTGTTGTATTTTGGTTTGGTCGGGGCGGAGATGGTGCGGCGTGAACAGGATTGGGATTCCGAGGTTACGTCCTTAATGTACGTGCGTCCCACACCCACGTTTACCCGATAAACTAATTACTGGTACTTAAACCCCAATGCTAATTATCCCAACAATGAAAGAAAACCCAATTTCTTTAATTGTCTCCCCTAACACGCAATACTGAAAGGCGAGGGAGTTTTCCTACCTTTTACTATTACGCAATAATATACGGAACTTATGTGACAAAACGAGATGGGCGACGCGAAGAAAAATAGAAACAAATCGACTCCCACGCACGGGCGAGAACAAGAGAGACGGAAAGGCATGGTGGGAGGCAACGAGTGCGTACTAGTGGTGGCCGATGGGGCGCACAACTAGTAGATAAGAATACGAAAAACAAAAATATAACGTTAATCAATAATAATTGAAAGAGACCAGCACACGCGTACCGACGTGCGCTACAGTAAGATGGCTGCTGGTGGTCCGCGTTGCTCTCTCCACTTGCCACCTGCGGGCCTCTGACGCGTTTTGACAAAACAATAAAAAATCGGCGGAAAACACACTACAACACCCCTCCCCCTTGCAGTAGATCGCCCTAAGCGATCGTCAAGAAATACCGCAAAACGTGCAAGGGGAAGGGCTCCGCCACTACAGGCCGTCACCGGGGTTGCCGAAGAATTCTTCGGCGTCACACAGCGGGGCCGGCGGAGTTGTTGGGGTAGTTTGAGCCGATTTTTGGGGCGGCGACAATAGTGCATCCGGCGGCGAAGTGTAAGGACAAAAACGGGGCAAGTGGGGGCGTGTAGCGGGCCACCGGCGGTCAACTTACTGTGTGCTTGCAGTGTCGGCTGCACCTGCGCTGGAAACTAGTACAAAAGTATAAAGCATAAACGAGATTAGAAATAAAACAACCGGGTCAAAATGAGGTTAAGAAACACAAAAACGAAGAAAAAACAATGTTACTGTACAAAAGCTTTTGTTCAATGGCGGCGGCGGTAACGAGTATCGGATGCGGAGCGGTGGTTTCGTGGGGGATCGCGGCGGTCGCGTTCGTTTCGTCGGTAACGATCGTTGTGGTAGCCATGTGGATCACGAGGGTCGTCGCGGCCATCAAAACGGATGTTTCGGGAATAGCAGGATCGACCGTAATCAGAGGTATCCCGGCGGCGCGACGACGAGGTGGACGTTTGAAGTTGAAGCGGCGAGAGCGGGTTCACGCCTCGTAGTGGCAATAGAGTAACGATTAGAGACGGTCTATCGGACGGCGTCCCTGTTGGCGGCAACGGTCGCGGTGGCAAAAGATTCCACCGGGCAGAAAAGTCGTGCCGACGCAGCAGGGGCGCGGGGCGATCCGTCCCGCTGTGATACTGTCAATAAATTTGTTGGATGTTGGCGATTTCCGGCGGCTGTGGAAACCGGGCGTAACGCGGATAAGCCATCCAGCTGTCGATGAGTCCGACAGCGGCGTGGTAGGCTTGTAGTAGGCACGAGGGGTTATCCAAGCCGCAGGCTTCGTATAGGAAAAGTGTCAAATGGGCGGTGTGAACGGCGTCAACGACACCGAGCTCCTCAGCCCAAAGACCGGCGACCCATTTCAATATCAACGTGGCCACGTCGTGCGAGATCGGCTGCTGTTGTTCTTGATATGCGGGGCGGTAATGGTCGCGGAAATATTGATACAACGCCAGCGAAGCGTTCGTAGCACGGATGTGCACAGGCATGATTATACGAATACCGAGGCGGCCGAAAAAGTTGATCAATACCATTTCGTGCAGCGTGCGCAGTGAGAAAAATTCAACAGCCGGGTCAATGTGTGGCGGGTAGCCCCGTGTGACTAACGTAACGCAATGGGGCGTATCGGTGGTTCGGAATCGCGTATAATTTGGCAAACGTGTGGCTTCGCTAGGCAACCGGGGTTTAATGGCTGGTGCGGAACTTGGTGGCAGAGGAGCTCCAAGAACCGGCCTAGTGGCGATGACCACCGGTGGCTGTTTGAACGCGGTAACCGAAGCCGACGTCGGGGCCATAGGCGGCAGCGACGTGGTGTGGGTTACCATAGTCATTGTAGCGGATGTCGGAGCCGTAGAGGGCTGCGACGTTACCGTAGGCGGAATCGAGGGTGTTGCGGGTTCCACGTCCATAGGAGGCAGGGGAAGTGGAGCCTTGAACTCGTCCTTCGGTGGGTTTTTCAAGGCTTCCAGACGTCTTTGAATTTCCGCGTCTCGATGCAATGGGCTAATGTAATCGGTTAATTTCGTTGGTGATCGGCGAAAACCGTGGCGATAATGCTCTTCGAAAAAACCTGTGGTGTGCACCTGGCGCGTTTGTTCGCTTTGCGTACGGTGGGGCGGTGCATCCTCGCGGCGTTCTTTTTGACGACTATCGCGGCTGGTTGGTTGAGTTTGTTGCGTTTCTTTGCGGTGGCGATCATCACGAGAGTGAGACTCGTGGCGTGAACGGTGGCTATCGGGTTGGTGTGCAGGCGGCGGTTTCATTGCTGGCGCTGCTGTTTTGGAGGAGTCGCATTTGGGTTTCGGCGTTGACGTGGCGTGCGAAGATCTTTCAGCCTCTTCGCGGGCTCTCTGTTTATCGCGTTGTTCGCGGCGTCGAGTTGTGCGTTCGCTGGGCGTTCTGCCGCGCTCAGTACGCAAAGTGCTGGGTGGCGGCGTACGCTGCGTGGCCGGTTCGTCCGTTGTTCGTGTCTTGTGGGATTTGCGGTAGGCCAATTCTTCCTGGAGATGTTGTTTTCGCTTTGTTGAGTGTTCATACCGACCGGGTCTTCGAATAGGATTACCGTAGCGATCTAGAGCTGGCACGGACGTGCTGGGTGCCTGTGGGGTTTGAACATCCACAGGCGCCGTCGGCGGCACTAGAATCGCTGGTTGCGGCGGCTGCGGGATCGGTTGCGGTTGCGATGTGACTGGCGGCGGTAAAGGAGCCGGTGTTACGACAGGTTGGGCCATCGCAGGAGCTGTTGGAGCGACTTGCGAGGCTGGGGCGATCAACGTCGGTGGAGGCAACAAAATTCGTTGTATCTCGTCTTTTAGAGCTGCTGGGAAATCTTTCCACTGATGTTCGGGAAACAACATACCGGGCAGCGGTGGCGGAAAATGATACGCGGCGAGTGCTGCGGCCAAGGCGTCCCATTGAGTAGCTGAAATAATCTGTTGCGAAAATTGTACGGGAGCACTATACCTGGCTGCGGCAACAGTAGCAATGATCGGGGGTCCCAGCAAGACTGCCGGCGTCGCCAAATATATTCGTGGGTCCACGGCGGGTGCCGTGGTTGGTATCGTAGCGGCGGGCTCGATAGGGGCGACATCCATAGACGTGGATTGATCCACCGTGCTTTCTTCGGGTATGTCGGTCATCATTTGTTCTGACGTCATCGTTTCGGAATCAATCGCGGCGGGTTGGACGGGAGTAGATTAGTCCATCGGAGCCGGGGCAATATTGGAAATTTCTTCCAGCGTCAGTTTCAAGAAGTCGTTGATTTGGGTGGCGGTTGCGGTTATGTCGGAGGGCGCGGCGGTTATAGGAAGGGCCAACGCGTCTGTTGACGGCGGCAGCTTCGCTATGTTGAGATCGAAGATTGGCGTATCGAGTAGTTCGTCATCGGCGGGTTCAACTTCGACATCGGTAGGGCGTTCGAGGAGTTCCTCCGCGGTGAGCGTTTGCACTGAAGCCGTAGTCGGCATGGGGTATGCCTACACCGGCGCGGGGAACAAAAAGCGGTTTTGAAAGTCGATGAGGGCAATGAACATTGAGTAAAAGTGGAAACGGCTGTGCGGATTTGCCGTATAGTCGTGTTCATCGATTTCAATTTCTTCGACCGACGTTTCCATGTGGAAGTCTTCGTTGAACACAATCGGGCGTAACGCAAACCGATTGCAAATATACGTGCCGGGATCGCTAGAGAAACTTGGTTCGCATTCCGGGATACGGTTCATCCAATTCGTAAGAAGCGAGTTGGGGTTGCCATCGCTGCGATACCACATACACTCGTAAAACGCGGCGTGTATTTCTGGTGTCATTGATTGAGTGTGGCGAAGTAGGACATCGTTGACGGAGGCATATTCTGCGGCGGAACACAGTGACGCAAGGAGCGCGGCTAACGGCATGAAAGAAGTTAGCTTTCGGAACCAATCTCCGTCCACCTGTAAAAAATTAAGGATGGTGGAAGGGTGATAATGATAATGAGTACCGTGATAAGTACTCTGCGTTGATACCACTGCTTAATCTGATAGAGTGTGT
>CAWUHX010000224.1:0-269036 GCA_963922205.1 Romanomermis culicivorax | reverse complement strand
CACACTCTATCAGATTAAGCAGTGGTATCAACGCAGAGTACTAAAATTCAAGTCTAATTCTTGAAATAAATGTTCGGAAAATTGATTTTCCAGCGTCGCAGAATATCAATATACCCAAAAAATTTTACATTCATTTTGAATTAACATTCATTTTGGGTTCTCAGTTCTCACTTGTCATCATAGAGAACTTAACCATCGATTTCTCATGTAATTCTCAAAGTCATTATGTTTTTGGATAGTTTGCTTGAAAATTTGTTCCAATGCTTGTACATTAAATTTTGAACTCGAAAATTTCAATTTTTTCCTCAATTTTAATGAATTAACGGGTCTAAAAACACCAGGAGGCTTGAAAAGGCTCAAAAGCACCTAAATAAAGAGTCTGTGAGCATTTTTAAGCGAAAAAAACGACTTCGGGAAAATGGGGAAAAAAATTTTGACCCTTTTCCCCATTTGGGGAAAAGGCCCGGGGGAAAAAAAACAGTGAACACAAATGACAAAATCTTTTTAAAGACCGCAAAAAGCCTTTGATAAAATAACAGCAAAAAATCTTACTTTTCGTAAAATTCTTAAGAAAAACGACACAGGATCAACTATTTATCCATAATATCTTGCTAATTAAAATCTATAAGCATTAGCTAGAATGACATTTTCTAACCGCGCATTGGAAAAGAATTATTAAATAATTCTTTATTTAAATTTAATTAAATTTAAATTAAAATCCGGCGCGCGCCGGAAACAATTTTCAATTTGATAACGCGTAAAATGAACCTCCGATTAGGAAACCATAAAAAAATTTTCCTCAAATTGTTGCTTAAGTCTAAAAAATTTTCCTCAATTCAAAAAAAAGGTTCCTCAAAAATGGTCGATTGAGGAAAAAAACTGTGACGTGGCCAGGCGTGAATAAAAATAATAGGATGGAAACGATTTTAACGCATTCTCACAGCTGTAAATACATTTCCGGCCAAAAGCTTTTGTCGAGTTCTCAGTACTGTCTTTCCATACCTGTACTTGGGGAGGAGGGGGGGGTTGGGGGGGACCCCCCCCAACTTGGCCAACCCTGTACCCAAAATCATTTCCCCCCAACCCCCCCAGTTTGGAAAAAATTAAAAAAATTTCAAAAAAGTGTATGTTTTTTGGCCTTTTTTGGGAAAAATTTCGACTTTTTTCTACCCCCCCCCCCCCCCAACTGGTCGGAGGTCTTACAGGTATGTGTCTTTCATGAGACAATTTTTTTAGCCACTGACAAATTTTCAATATTTCAGCATGTCATGACATGATAGTCTATCCAATTAAGCATCAAGAGAGCACTAGCAGCGATCTGATTGGTCGAAACAATTTATCGAATTTTTGGGTTTCGTTTTGACTAATTTTCTGGCTTTGGTAGGCTTAGATTTGCGGTAAGATGCAGTAAACTGCATTTTTCCGATCAATCAAATTAACGCAGTAAATTTTTCCAACGAATGAAATTGATGATGTGATATTTTCGATCAATCAAGTCGATGCAAGTGCTGTGTCCGTAATGCTTTGTGTCTATCCCATGATTGTGGATAGATACAGTTAAGCATGCTCTTCTCAGAAAACACTTATACAAGTTTAATCACGTCAACTATTTGAGCTTTGTGCATTCAACAACATATATCAATCATCGCCTCTGTACATAGCGTATCAAGATTTGACTCATATGAGGAGATTTTGAGCCTAAAGATAGTAGTTTTGAGTTTTGAGATTATAGATAGAAGTCTTTACTGTATCACGATGGGAAATCTTTGTTCAACATTGGGAAAAAATTGCGGTTCTGTTTTTCCTGAGAACCACAGCAGTGTTGCCTGGATGCCAGATCTGGCACTGTTTGTAATGATCTGGCGTTGCTCGAATCTGATATCAAATCTGGCATAATGTTTTGATTTTTGGCAAAATTCTAACAGTATTTGAAAGTGAAGTCTCAACCGGCTTAAGTCATTGTTTTTTCCTTGAGCCTTTTCGCCGAATGGGGAAAAGGGTCCAAGCCATACCTGTACTTGGGGGGGGGGCGGGGGGGTGACCCCCCAACTTGGCCAACCATATACCCAACCCCCCCCCCCCAGTTTGGAAAAAATTGAAAAAATTTGCAAAAAATAATGTTTTTTGGGAAAAATGTCGACTTTTTTCTACCCCCCCCCCAAAATTTCGGATTTACCTCCCCAACTCTTTCCACAAATGTGAAAGAAAAATTTTGGGTTTTCATATTGAAAAGATGCATTTTGGTGCATTTTAGGAGGAATTATTTATTACCAAGCTCAGGCGCGGCTTTTAGCATGTCTACTTTCACTTACCATTTAATCTTCAATAGTTTTCATCATATTGAACAACGTATTATTTAATGTTTAATGGGCAATCTTGCATATTATATCTCTATATTTAATGAAGATCTGCATTTTTTCCTTCATAGATTTTTATGAGAATGATCAACACGTCAACTTTTTAAAGCGTTTGTTCTTTTCTTAACGTAAATTCAAAAGCTTCATGGAAGAATTTTCGGAAAATTTCTACACTTCTGACTCATTGCTTTCCGGCTAAATATATGAAAGGTTACGAACAAATTAATGGTTTTAAAATTTTTCGTATGATAAATTTCTAGAAATTACGTACGATCTATGAACACCAAATTTAAATGTAATTTTTGAGATATATGATCAGAATGATCATCAGAATGCTTTAGAAAGCTCAAAAACACTTGAATAAAGCGTTTATGAGCATTTTCAAGCGAAAAACGAGGATTTTAAGACCAAAAAAAATGTTTTTCTCCATGTGGAAAAAAATTTGACCTTTTTCCACAGGAAAGAAGTTCGTGGAAAAAAACAGTGCTTTTGAGGAAAAAATTTGGGGCTTGCAAAATCGGAAAGATGCGTTTTGGTGGACTTTAAAAGGTCAAAATCTCAAAATAATAAGGTATAATAATCATTATTTTCTATTAGGCGCGGCCGTTAGTTAGCATATCTACTTCCACTTACTAATTAAGGTAAAGTGGGGTGACTTTGATAAGGGGCGACTTTGATCAGAGTTCGCTAGTCATTTGATAACTATTTGAGATCAGTAGGTCATTTTTGCTTATACCTGTAAGAGGTTCAACCAGTTGGGGGGGGGGGTCGAAAAAAGTAGAAATTTTTCATCAAAAAGGCCAAAAACATACACCTTTTGCAAATTTTTCTAATTTTTTCAAACTGGGGGGGGGGGGGGTTGGGTATATGGTTGGCCAAGTTGGGGGTCCCTCCCCCAACCCCCCCCAATTACAAATATATTTTTGCTGTGTAATGTAACTCCGCGCCGGGACAAAAATTAAATAAAATTGGATAATCCTAATCGGAACCACAGAAATATTAATAAAGGATAAATTCATGACAACTCTGTCGTTAAAATGCTTTCTCTGCTCTTGTAGAACACCAATATATTCTTCATCAGCTCAGTTTGACTAACATAACCAGAATTTTCCCAATTTTTGCAGGTTTCTGAATCCAAAAGCATCAAAATGCTTGGGTATGCTCCTCAAATGCATAAAAAAGCATTCGTAGGCACATTATAAACGTTTTAAAAAATGTGGAAAATTTTTGGAAAATGAGGTGAAAAGTTTTGGGTCCGGTTCTCTAGTGGAAAAAACGGTGATTGTTCTCAAGTAATCACAATTAGGTCCGATCAGCTGTGGGGGAGGGTCGGAAAAGTCGAAATTTTCTTCTAGCGAGTTGATTTACTAATCTTATTCTTTATATGACATTATATTATGTATTTCACTTTGCATTTTTCTTTCGTTTTGTTTTGTGTGACAGCAATAAATATTTTTCATTTCATTTCAAAAAAACACTTTTTTGCCGATTTTTTCTAATTTTTTCAAGTCTGGGGGGGGGGGTTGAGTATATCGTTGGCCAAGTTAGGGGGCTACTCGCAACCTATACCTGTAATTAGGGGGGTTGGGGAGACCCCTCCCCCAACTTGACCAACCATACATATACCCAACCCCGCCCCCCCCCCAGTTTGGAAAAAATAGGCAAAAAAGTGCCTTTGTTTGGTAAAAATTTCAACTTTTTTCGACCCCCTCCCCCAAAATCATACCTGTACTTGGGGGGTGGGGGTGGGGTTGGGGGCATACATGTAATTGGGGGGGGAAGTGCTATGGGAACCCCTCCCCCAGAAATCGTCGACTATATGGCTACCCATTGGGCGACCCCCCCCCCCACGATTTTCCAACCCTATGGCTAGCCATATGGTAGCCCTAGGGACCCCCATAGTTTTAGTCGGAAAAATACTGAAAAATGTCATTTTTTCCATGAAAAAATGTAAATTTTTGAACAAAAAATAGTCAAAAACGTCAATTTTCTCGGCGCTTCGTCATAAGAACATATTTTATCATTTTTTAGACGAAAATCACTACTTTTTAAACCGTTTTTCGGACATTTTTCATGGAAAAAATCGAATTTTTTTTCCTTCAGGGACCCCTCCCCCCGAAATTTTGGGAATTACTGACCCCCGGCCCCAAAGAAGGGCTCCAACCCCCCCCCCCCAGACCTCGGAGCTCCGTTACATGTATGGTTGGGGGGGGACCCCCCCCCCCCCAATTTGGCCAACCCTGTACCCAAAATCATTTACCCCCCCCCCCCAGTTTGGAAAAAATTAGAAAAATTTGCAAAAGGTGTATGTTTTTTTGGCCTTTTTGGGAAAAATTTCGACTTTTTTCTACCCCCCCCCCAAAATTTCGGATTTACCCCCCCCCCCCCCCCAACTGGTCGGACCTCTTACAGGTATGCCCCCAATTACACGTTATGCAATTCCCTAATTAATAATTTTCGTCAAACATAGAATTTATCCACTAATCCAAGCACACATAAACTGACTGAAAGTAAGTCGTCTTTAGCTGATTTTGATTTTCTTTTTTTCGGTAAATTCTAAAAATAATTTGGAAAATCCCCCTTTTTGAAAATCCTGGATATGGGTATGAAGGGGTCATAAATTTATTTCCTCATTTTCCCTAGAAGTTTTTTCGTCCACTCCATTCATCCGTAATGCAAGCACAGATTTGGTACATGAGTCGAATTAGCTATAGTTTGCTTACAAACAAAAAAATTGATGCTAAATTTTTTGATAGTATCCCGACCATACGGGATCATATCCAAATTATCATCGAAGTTTCATAAAATATGATCGAATTTAATATTCATAATCCATTGTTACAGTGAGATTTATAATTTTCTCAGCTCGAAATTTTAAAATTTAAATGGGATATAAATAAGAAAGTTTTTTACAGATCAGTGACTAGTTTAATTGAGCCTCGTTATGTTCATTAATGTTCAATGAATGCATACTATAGCTTGACACAGAGAAAGGCTTTCGAGTGGTTCGTTTCTATGTGAATTGACTTAGCTACGAAGTAGAGAAAAATCGTACGCAAAATATATGTATATGATGATGATGATTTTATTTTGCAACGGCGCTAAGCAATGTTAGGAGAATATAATGAAATAAACGAATAGGTTAATTAAATACGGAATAAATATGTTGTACATTTACGACTATGCTGTGCTTGGTCAAAAAGGCATATAGCTTTTACAGTTGACCAAAATTGAACTTATCCAATTTAGAGCGATAAATTTTACTATTTCTAGATGTTATTATCGATTCAGGAAGTTTATTCCAAATAGGAATAACTTTATTTGTAAAGAAGTATTTCTTATTATCAGTCCTTGGAATATCTGTTTTTAACTTCCAATTGTGGTTAGACTGGGTCTGAGTATGTGTAATGGTGCAGAAATCACTCAATTTTACATCTACTTCATGGTTTATTATCTTATATAACATAACAAAATCATTCAAACGCCGTCTAATTTCAAGCGTCTCTAACTTTAATGTAGTTAAACGATCATTATAAGAAACCTCAGGTTGTGAAGTATTTCTGTACTTTTTCAATGGCTCTGATGTTCTTAGTTGAGTGGGGTGACCAGATGGTAGTTGCAAATTCTAGAATAGGTCTGACGTATGTTTTGTATGCATTACTCAGTAAAAATTTATCTTTGCTTACAAATCGACGAAATATAAGATATAATCTGTAGTAAGCATTCTTTATAATATGGCCTATATGTTCATCAAATTTAAAAAATACCAAGATCTTTAACATAATTGTCAGTATCTTCAATTATTCTATCATCAATTTTGTATTTCTTCATTTTATCAAATCCAAAATGCTAAACTAAATCAATCGATAGTTTATGTATCCACTATCCATCATGCAAGCGAGACTAGTAATGTAAATGAGTCAAATTTGCTACAATTATCTCACAGACAGATTTGAAAAGCAAAAATTTGGACACATCATAGATGTTTATGTGTGATTTCAAACCGCAGTTTGTACATGATCCATCAATTCAAAACCCTATTATTAAAAACGGTATGCGCAAAAGTTGTCTGTCATTTCGGCTTTTTTGTGCATGTAAGTTGCATTGATACAATTTTGTGGGTGATTTCTTTATGGGACGTATTGTATATTTCCCTTTATTTGTCATTTTTCTTCCTTTTTCTTGAATTTCCTCTCTACGTATCGCATGCTCTGCCTCCTTTTTACCTGTCTTATTTTCTTCACTCATCGTTCCTTTCTTATGTGCCCATTATTACTGTATTTCTGTAGCTTACGGGATTTCCTACAACATAAATTGATGACACTTTCGATAAGATAAGATTAATACTTCTAGTTGTCATTTTTTAGACTCTCTAACTAGTAGTCTAAGCGGATAGAGGGAACTTCCATCAGTTTTTACATATTTATTTTGATGTACCAAACATTCTAAAAAATTGAACCAGGAAAAAACCACTAAAAAACCAAATAGTCGAAATTTCAAAAAGTTGGTTTCTGTCACCCTGCCATTTTCCTTCCATTTCGGTTACTAATTTTTTTCTTACTCATTTCCCAAGAAAATTATGTCGAAAATTGCCTAACTTTGCGGTGAAAAAAACGTGCCGGCTACATATCAATTTTTTGTTCAATCCGAATCCCACTGAATAAAAAGTTCAAAATTCATGTTCATTCATCGGTCACTGACAAGTTATAAATTTGCTGTGATGATACAAATGCTTTTCGAGTTTTCTCGCGTTCGGGTCATATAAAAGTATTTAGTATTATGTTCAAAAAAGAAATTTTGCGTTTTTAGCCTCGAGATAACTAAAAAAGAAGAAAATTTAGTCGATGGCCAGCTCATAATTTTTTGTACCATTCCATATTTTTTGCCAAAAACCATGTTTTGGCACCAAAAAACCCAGGGGAGTAAACCCAAAATTTTTGGTGTAAGGTCAAAAAATTCTGAAAATGTCGAAAAAAGCTACGTTTTTCTCATTTTTCCGAGTTTAGGGGGTTGGGTATAGAGTTGACAAGTTGAGGGGTTCCGACATTTGAGTATATATGTAGGGTTCGGCCAATCCCCAACCGTGCCCTCCCAATTACAAGTATGCTCACTAGTGATACTTATGCTTTGCTAGTAGGGATGCAACGGGTAATGAATTTTGATTTATTCGGGTTCGGGTAGTCCTATTTGATTTATTTGGGTTCGGGTACTGAACCTAAAGTTACTCGGGTTCGGGTAATTCAATAAACATAGGTTAACTTCTTTCTTGTCTTACTGCATTGCAGTATGCATACTAGTACACGGATTATGTTTATTGTATCAATGCCTCTCATATAATAAAGAATGAGCACTTTTGTTGACATGATTTGTGAATGTATAGAGAAATGATTTGGGAACATAGAACAGAATGAGTAAGAAAAAATTACCGTAGAAAGCTGAGTACAAGTTTAAAGGAGCATTGACATTTCAGAATGCACATCGTCAAATCGCAACATACCTTGATCCATGATACAAGAATAGATTTTTTCTAAAAACTCAATGGTAAGACTGGCAACTAGTCTCATTGAAAAATACATTGAACAAAATGCAATAGATATAGAACCTCAGCTAATGAAGAAATGAAACAAAACCAAACCATCTACAACTTCCGCAGGCTTGAGTATGAAAGACATTGTTCGTGAATCAGATAGCAGTTCAGAAGAAAATACTCAACAAGCCAATTCACTTGTGCTCAATATAGTAATCTTAAACATACTTCCTCAATCATATATATTTCTATAAAGCTCTTTCAGGAAATCGAAAATTACAAAAAGAAGAAACAACTTGGGATTCATGAAGACCCTTTGGATTGGTGGCCATTAAATGGAAAAATTTTTCTAATTTTGGTGCATGTTGTGAAAAGATATTTGCTATCACCACCACCTGCATCATTGCCCTCAGAAAAATTGTTTAGCCATGCATGTCTAATTTATGAACCAAGTCCGAACAGAATGAAAGCTGAAAGTGCTGAAAAATTATTGTTTGTTAAAATTAATTTGGTAAAATGCAATTACAAATATTAATAATTAAATATTGTTGTTGATGAATTGATTTTCGAGAATATAGGTGCTTCGAAGTCTCCTATAAACCCAAATAAAACCCGAAAAAAATTGTCAAAACTATTCGGGTTCGGGTATATGAGAAGCGTTTTATTTGGGTTCGGTTCGGGTTCGGGTAGCTGAAAATTGCTCGGGTACCTGATATTCGGGTTCGGGTTTGGGTACCTGTTGCATTTCTATTTGCTAGTGTCTCTAAAATATTCAATAGTTCAAATAATTCTGAAATTCTACAATCGGATTTGAATCGATTGTTCAATAAACTGGCAACTTGACATATCTATTTCCAAATGTTCAGTTCTGTACATCGGTAAAAGCAACCCCAATAAAAGTTATTTCCTTAATGAACTCTTGATTTCTAATTTCCAAAGTATGAAATCATCCTTTTATGGAAAATTTTGAAAATTTTTGTATTGGAATGCGGGAAGAAGCATTCTAAAAAAAGAAAAAATTTTGTTTTTTCTCCTCAATGCGCGTTACAAACCAGCAGTTTTAATTTCAGGCTAATTTTAAACGTTAAAATGGCACAAAGATTTTTTAGTTCGTTGACGAAACTGGGCGTCACAATGGCTCTTGGAGCGAGCGTCGCCAGTAGCGCTCTTTATAACGGTAGGCAATATCTCTGTTTGGTGAATCAACCACGAGAATCGAAATCTATCTGCATATTCGGCCTCTTTGTACGCTGTACCAAAGCTCGTTTTTACCTCAATTTTATTAATCAAGTCTGAACAGATAAAATAGATCTTTTTGCAATGTAGCGACTAATTTGGTTGACGCATATACTTTTAGCCTTTTTAATTAAAAATTTGTTTATTTTCAGTCGATGGCGGCCAACGAGCCGTCATTTTCGATCGGTTTTCCGGCGTTAAACCCGGCGTCGTCGGTGAAGGAACTCATTTCCTTATTCCTTGGGTCCAACGTCCCATTATCTTCGACATCCGTGCTACGCCCAAAAACATTCCGACCATTACCGGAAGCAAAGGTAAAAATTCTCCGGATGGAGGTTTATACTCCACACACTTGGTTTGATTCCAGTGATGATTTTGAAATTGAGAGGCGTAAGTGCGTAACTAACTTAAAGTTGCTACAGTCGATGGTTCGTTATTTTAAAACCCAACTCAAAGTTTCTTCGAATCATACATGCAATTGGGGTGGAAGTGCTACAGGAACCCCCCAGAAATCGTCGGCCATCCATATGGCTAGCCATTGGGCGACCCCTCCCACAATATTTTCCAATTCTATGTCTAGCCATATGGTAGTCATAGCGACCTCATACTATTGCTTGGAAAAATACTAAAAATTGTCAATTTTTTGATGAAAAATGTCAATTTTTAATAAAAATTCCTGAAAAATTCAATTTTCCCGGCGCTCTGGGTCATGAATTCATTTTCAACAGTTTTTAGAAAAAATTACTCTTTTCGAACCGTTTTTTGGACTTTTTTGGCGAAAAAATCAAATTTTTTTCCTTTAGGCCCCTCCCCCTAAAGTTTAGGGGAATTAGTGACCCTCGGTCCCAAAAAAGTCGCTCGACCCCCCTCCCATACCTCAGGGCCCCCGTAACATGTATGCTTCGAATTGAGAAAATTCCATCATATTGTTAAATGTGGTAGAACTTTAAAGACGGGTGTCCAGCGAATCCGGAAGTCAGAAAAATTAAAGAGAGTCTAGAAAACCAGTGAAGTCAAAGATTTTCATTCCAATTTTTAAAGAAGTTATCCAGTTTTTGGTTACGGCTAAGGATAAGCGACCGAAGCAGTTTATTTTTTCGACCTCCACTCACCTCGTTATTGTTGCTCAGCAAAGTGGACGGCTTCCAATCACATATCAATTTAATATTCGTAGGCAATAGGCATATGCTGAGTCCCAAATTTTCCTTGGCAGTAAGTGATCGAAAGTATTTCTGTGTTCTTTATAGTAAAGTTTCTTTAAACTTTGCTGCTTTCATTTAACTTGCTTTTTCTTCAACATTTCATCTTCAAAGTATGGAAGTAAATATGCCAATTTATGTATAGGGAAATGTGACTTGAAATGCATGCTGCGAAATCGTTCTCAACTTCGAATTTCAGCATTCAATTCTATCGCTTTCCTAAAACATTTACAAAATACTGTGACCTGGAGGGAGTGATGGGTCCAAAATTACGATGAAATAAAAGTTATAACAGGAAAAAATAAATATATTCGAATGGTACGGAAATGTGTCTAAGATGATCGAACGGTAACTTTTTACTGGATTTCCATAAGCTACATACGTATCGACTGATGATAAGCTGAAAGCGAGCATTTTAGAATAAAAGGTATCGATTTTGCTAAGATGAAAACATAACTAAAGATGAGCTCTTCTGTAAAATATATAAACTATGCCACAGTTCTTCACCTATTGGCCAGAAAATGTTACTCATTCTTGCTTTGAAAAGAATCATGTTCCATCTTTACTGAATAATCCGAACTAGAGTAAATTTATAATCAGTATAAGGGACGGAATGAAAAGTTTGCCACTTGAACTCGAAACGCAAATCCTTTTTAATCCTACAGGGAAGTTTTGATCATGTTCTTAACCTTTTTATTTAGAAGAAAATTAGTTTTAAAGAACAAATTTTAACTGCCTGATTTAAACCAGTGCTTATGCGTTTTTTCTGAAAACGGTCTGCTATGAAGATTTTGGCCTGAAATTTTTTTCTTCTGTTACCCATCATAATTTTCAATTTTTTTGTCTCCATTGATGGAATATTTAATTTGGTAAATATTTTTTTCAGATTTGCAGACCGTTCATATCACCTTAAGGATTCTAGTTCGGCCTCGACCAGAATCCTTGCCCAAAATTTACACGAATATTGGCACGGACTACGAAGAGAGAATTCTTCCGTCGATTACGACCGAAGTTTTGAAGGCAGTTGTGGTAAGATAAGGTCATTGTAGCTTCAATATTCTGAACTACGGCACAAAAATTTTTGCAAATCGTGAAAGCGGTGTACTCCAAATTTGAAAAATTTCTTCGACTGTTTTTGTTCACTTTTTTGAAATTTTCAAACATTTTATTAGTCTCACATTTTTTTCAGAATTTCGAAGTTATTCACATTTTTATACTACGTCAATGGTTTCATATCCCTTGTTGTTTTTTTCGTTTGAAATTTTTAACCTACCTTTTTCCTCTTTCTAGAGAATTGTTACTACACGATCCTCCAAATTCTTCGGTCATTTAGTTGCCGATCATTAGTAGTCGCAAATACCCGACCCGTTCGGACTAAAAAAACTGGTAGAAAAACAAAAAAAAATGATCCGAAAACGTTTTTTCCCTTGGGCCATAAACAAAAAAATTATGGTTTTAAGGCAACTATTAACACTTTTAAATGGATTTTCAGCGACAAATTCGAAATCTTTTTTATCTAATGAATTTTTTAAATCGATGACACGCGTGTAAAAGGCCCGGCTGCTTCCTCAGACCTCAGAGCTCCGCTACATGTATGCTCGTATATCAATTGTTATTCATGTTTAGGCTATGTTTGACGCATCCGAAATGATTACACATCGTGAGCTTGTTAGTCAGAAAGTCGCCGAAGAATTGACCAACCGCGCTGCGCAATTCGGTCTGATTTTAGATGACATTTCTTTGGTAATACTTACTCTAATTATTTTTTCGAACTATTCCAACTCTTAATTTATCTTCTTTGTAGACGCATTTGTCATTCGGTAAAGAATTTTTGGAAGCTGTCGAATTAAAACAAGTCGCCCAACAGGATGCTGAACGTGCCCGGTATTTGGTAGAAAAGGTGAGGTCTTGCAGGTTAAGGTTTTTAACTTTTTGCGTGCAATTTTTCAGTCTTCAAAATTTCTCGGTCGTCGACGATATTTTTTCATTCTGATTTTTCATCATGAGCCTGATTTATTTTAGAAAAAGTTTTATATAACGTTATAAGTCAGTAGAAATCGCTCAGCTTTTTATGTTCAGCGTCTTATGTGTCGAGCTTTCGAAGAAAGGTCTTCAAGTTGAAAAATTCCGAATATTAACATCTTAACGTGCATCCGACAGCCCACAGGCATACGAATACAGTTGCACCAACTTTTTTTTGCCCTAGGCCATATTTACTCTAAAATTTGCATAAATGTGGTGTACAGCCATAAGTTCGCCCATCTCAGCAACGGGAACATACGTGTAATCAGGCCCGTAACTAGGAATTTTTTTCAGGGGGGAATCACCAAAATGTTTTGACTTACTCAAAACTCGACGAATGGAGGTCCCGCAGCGACCGACCAGTGGGCTGAGGGGTATAGAGTGGAGCACTTAAGCGCATCCCGGTTGGTGTCTGGGGCGAAGCCCCAGAAAAAATCAATTTCTAGCACTGTTAGGGCTCGAAAAATTTCTTAAAACGCTATATTTAAAATACATAATTGAGAAAACTCAAGATCAAAATTTATATTATAATTCATTGTGCATCGAAATTTATTGTTTGAATCGAACTAACCTGCTGATGATGCTACTGAAAGGTCTGCTGGGGTCGACGATTCTGTAGAAGCGGTAGTTGACGCTAGTGTTACAACTGGATTAATATTTAAATAAATTTGAACTCATTAGAACGATGATACAATTTTATTCTAACTAACCTGTTGATTCTGAAGGTTTTTGAGAATCATTCGCAGCATTAGATTCACGTGAAGAAGCTAAATTTGATGCTACACATTGAAGTTCGCTGTTTAAATTTGAAGATGTAAAATAGCTAGTGATACGCTTCATATTGTATTAGATTCAAAAGTTGAAACAATCCCGAAAAAATTTTCATAAACTTCAACCCCTACTATACATCCAACGCAAATTATAAAATACGTACAACAAGAAAAAGCGTAATATTATGTAGGAAACATAGACATGAGAGTCAATCAATATTCAACAAATCCATTACACTGTTAAGGCCCTGTCATACTTCGCCGCGCGGTGCCGGTTGTCCTATTCATACTAACAGGCGGCGCCGCTTTTTTACTTTTGGATTTTGCTCTTCTCAAAAAATGTGTATTGGTTTAGTTGAAACCTGATGGGGTGCCGCGCGGCGCCGCAAAAATTACAAAACCCTATGCATACTTCAAAGGCGGTACCGCGCGGCGCAGCTTTTTAGTATGAATAGAACAACCAGCGCCGCGCGGTACCGCGCGGTGAAGTATGACAGGGCCTTTAGACATGCAAATTTTATTATAAAATATAATATTTGTACCTTCAACCCTTCATTTTTATGATTCAATAAAGGAATAGAAAAAAAATTCACAGGTGCCAAGAGTAGTTACTTGTTCACATACATGCGCTCGATCAGACAGGCTAAAAATTTTTTTTCGGATTTCATTTCAGGGGGAATTCCCCCTATTCCCCCCTAGTTACGGACCTGTGTGTAATGGTGCTTCAAGATCTCTTGATCATTTATCTGGATGGAATCTTTTAATTTTTGAAATTTCAGGTGTCGTTTTAGGAGAAAATATTTTTTTCCGCGTCAGAAGTCCAAAAACAGTTCAAAAAATGATAATTTTTGACTATTAATTAAATCATATAAATATGAGGGCGCGTAGCTTCAAAAAATTGACATTTTTGACCGTTTCTTTGTTAAATGGCCATTTCTAGCAAAAAATTTAATTCTTCAGTTTTTTGACCGGAAGTATGGGGTTTCTACCTACGGATAGCCCATTGCAAACATAAATCTACAATAAGAAATGCTGATTCGATTAGGCAGATAATTGTGAGCACTAAACTAAATATCTGTTAGAAGGAGCGTTTTTAGAACACTGTAAAATACACCGTTTAGACGGCTCTGAAGTTTGATGAAGTTTAAAAACTCACAGATCGAAAATGGCTCGAGACAGATTGCCATCGAACGCGATTTTCCACGTGTCCTTATCTCTTAGAGTTCCTATGATCAGGTGTAGGTAAGCATCTGCTTATTGGCACATTTGTGCAGACTTCAGTGTAAAGAGGCCATGTGGGCAAAAACGGTCAGTTGGTCAAATTGTTGTAGGCTTTCGGGTGCAAAATAAGACTCATGATTTCAGAATTTATATTTGAGGACTCTCACGTTAGAATTTTCTTAAATTTTATCACAACTGGCACCACATTTTTTTCAGGCCGAACATATGAAAAAGGCTGCCATAACAAGCGCAGAAGGTGACGCCATTGCAGCCGACCTATTGTCCAAAGCTTTCCAAGTACATCTTTTACTCTTTTGCAGAAGCAAATCTACGTATATGGCTGCTCCTGACCTGAGAATAAGTTTTTCTTTGTATCGAAAAGTGTGTCAGTTGCAACTAGTGCCTCACACTTTGAAAATTTTAGGGCCCGGGTATTTCGGGTACCCGGGTACTATATGTGCGATTATTTAAAAAGTCCGAGAATAATGGCATTTTATGAAAATTCTTAGAAAAAGTCATGGATTTTAAGGTATGAACCTTGCAAAATGCTAACAAACAAAAGTTGAAGAGACTAATAACACGTTTTATCCAAACGAACGTTACCCTTTTGAGAAAATGGTGGTGGCCTGGTCACTCATGACAACTATCTGTTGGATCTATTTCTAAACTATAGGTATCCCACAAGGTCCAAGTTCTGTTGTCTCTACCGGTTCATTGTCGTCAGTTTTTATGCCTCCAACTTTTTTTTCTTATACTGTGTCCAGTACGAATATCTCAAACAGGCAAAATTTCTCGAAGTCTCTTTTATGTCTCCTTCTCGTGCTTAATTGTGAAAATTCATAGCTTTTTTGATGCTAAAAATACGCGACAGTGACCTTTTGTGGACCATATCGGCCTTGTTAGTACGACGAGTAAATCCGTGCACTGAATTAATGAAGGAAAATACGTTCATTCAGCGTAACTGCACATAAATACAAGTAATAGTATAAATACTTTGATTATGCAATATCTTGTTGAGACTCGGGTACCTGGGTTCCATTTAAAAAATTGACCCAGGTGCCCGGTGTGAGGCACTAGTTGCAACAAACGTTAAGTCTCCAATGGCGCTATGAATGATATCGAAAATTTTATTTTCTCAGGAAGCCGGTGAAGGTCTCTTGGAATTGAGAAAAATTGAAGCGGCCGAAGACATAGCCCTACAAATGAGCAAATCTCGTAATATCGCTTATTTGCCGCAAAACCAGCAGACTTTATTGAGTATTCATTGAAAAGTAGTTTGCACCGGGTCAGGATGATGCCGTGTGGATAGCGTCGTTTTTTGTTATGGATTTGTTTTATATTTTGAATAACTTTTGTTACACAACATGGAAAGAATTCAATATATCATAAAAGCATGAATATCCGATTTTTTATTATTCTGTGAATTTGAAATGGTCTACGCTCTCGAAACGATTATCCCACAACGCGATTCCAGAATAAACAGTAGACTAAGCGACAAGCTGTTGGTTAGTTAAGACTTGAGGGCCTTGAGATACTTGCTTTTTTTCGACGGAACGGGATGCAATCGAGGGAATAGAGGCTTCATGTCGGCTGGACAATACCTCGGTCGTTTTCCGCAAAGTTGCATTATGCTTTCCGACCGAAAGCAGATTTTCGCGCTAAACCTGTCGAGCTGTTGATGATTTGTTCCGTCGAAAAAGGCTAGCATTTTGACAGAATCACGCTTTGCTTCTCTTTAAATACTGCTTCTTTTAGCCACTCCCTTGGCTCGCAGGAGGTCCGTTTCCGAAAATCTTCTGCCAATCGCTGCTTCTTGCTTCTTCCACTTTGCTCGTTTAGCCATGCTTTCCTGGTACCGTACGCTTTTACCCTTCTCTTATGCTTGCTTCCTTGCCTGCAGTGGGCTTAACCACGCCTCTGTGCTTCCGTGTATGCTCCTATATCTATTTCCTCTTTGTATACATGTTTTTGTAGGAACCACCACTACTGTTCCACTCGAGACTGGTGTCTGGCGGGGCTTCTACTTTTTTCTGTGTGCAGGTGTGTTTACGATTTTTATGGAGAATTAATGTGGCTGTGGAATGTGTACTTTCGTGTAGATTCTAGGGGACCAGCTGCTGATGTGCAAATTAATTAGAGCCTCTTTAATTGGGTCAATGGGGTGTGGAATGATCAAAACAGATTGCTTCACATAAATTTATAAGAATGTTTGCGTGCGAATTCCAGACACCCTTGAGACGATAGATTATGAAATGAATTTATATTTAATAAATGAATATCACATAGTGCACAATATGTATTTACATTAATGCGTTAGCATGTACATTACATATCACATTTTTATAGTACATCCATTCAAAAATCAGATCTCCTCCTCCTCCGTGTCAGTTTGGCGCCTTGTCTCACTTCAGCCCCCAAGGTGGACTCCGAAAAAAGTCTATTTTTAGATTTTTGATCCAGCATTCCGGTACCAGATGACATCATTTTTTCGGATTCCCATGCCGCGGTCATATTTTCTTGCCGGATGTGGGGGATATCGATTTTTTAGTTAATGCAAAATTTTGTGTTTTTAATCATGAAGTTTGTTTAATTTTTGATTGCTGAATATTTTGAATGTTTTCCCTTTCTTGAAAGCATTATGTGCAGGGTAGTCATATAAAAACTTTTTTCTAGCCATACAAAATTATTTGTATGGTAACGAAAAAACAATTACAAAATTGCTAGATCAAGAATAGAATATTTTGCTAGGCCTTTAGGCCAACGTGAAATATATATTCTACTAACAAAAACAGCAAAGACTTAACATATGTTAGCCAGCCAATGAACAGCCGATGAACTCGCTTAAAAGCTAAAAAAGGCAGAGTCTTAACTTGCTTTGGTCTCCGAGCCTAGTGACCATTTGGTATTCACAAGAGCCATTTATTGAAACGCCAAATAAGGAAAAATAGGCAAAAACCACTACACTTAAATTAGTTCCAACAGTGTTCAAATGAGACTTGGTGTAGATTTAAAAATATAATAAATGGATTGATATCAAAAATAGACCTAATCAGTCACTCGCTAATTCACCTAATCAGGTCGAAACCTTAGGTAGAATAAGTTTGCAACAGTTCGGTCAGCCTCAAAATCAACAAAGATCTCCTGCTTTCGTTCCAAAGAACTGCAGAAGATTAAATAACTCTCTGAGCTCAAGTAACTTCAAACCAGGGGCAAACCTAGAAGTCAGGCCGAGAATGAGTTGTAAATGTAGATTTGCACACTGGGTGGCACTCCAGAAATCTGGGGTCTAACCTGCGTTCCCTCTGCTGCGAGAAGTCCAATGAATGTCCGGCCGGGGGACGTTGTATTTCGAGTGTAACACTCCACAAAAATATAATAAAAATAATATTATAATAAAATGGCCAACTGGCTGCTGATTCTGTTTATTATAAAATAAACAATAATCAAATAATGACCACAAACATAGACGACCTGCATTTTTATGCATGGTGTCTATGCAAATCGGCGTCGACGCAAATCGCATCGACTTTGGCTATTTCTTTGCAACCTGGAGATAGACTATGTCCATCCCCGACATCCCTCGAGCCTCAAAACTGACCAACGGGAGGTTAAAAAGATTCATAATACACTGCAATGACAATTTCGGAACCTTTTCAGGCCCTAATACAGTCAAAACAGTTTTCTGAACCTTTTTGGTCATTCATGCCCCCTTGCGGAAAGCTTTCGGAATGACCACCCTCTTACGTCAAGTCTTTTTACCAGGCATACCGGAATGTCCACAAGGCTGTCTGGGTGCGCTACCTCTTGGTCTGGATGCCGATGGATCGACGACTCCACATCAGCTTGACTTTGTTGGCCTACCACCAAATCCAATTTGACCTGCACCAGGGCTGAGGGTCTTCGGTTGCCGACCATCCCGTGACCATTCGTTTCGTGCCATACGCTGGATGCCAGGGACAGAACATTTATCTGTCTATCTCTTTCGGGTTGCGTGTTTCGCTGTGAAGTCTCCGCCCTTTTTTCCAATGTTGCTCTCGCCAAAAAATTTTCTATTATCTAAATAATCTACAAAATATGTACATTAGTACGAGTATCACAAAAAAATCAAATCCCGGCATATCGATTGAGCAAAAAAAAGAAAAATAAGGCGAGATTATAACCGAGATTAAGTGAAAAAATAAATTTTTGTACGTGCCTGTTTGGCTATGCAAGGTATGAAAAACAAATAAAAATTTAAAGCATGCAACAATTAAGAAAAAAATTTTTTTTTGTATTTTGTATTTTGTATTTTTTTGTATTTTTGTGGTTTTATATTTTTTTGTATTTTGTATTTTTTATCCAAAATAAATGCGAAAATGATATTTTTTGGCCAAAAACCTTGCGGCTGAATTACTGTTGCGGCCCGCTGCCTCCTTGTGCCCCTCTGTGCGCTCCTCCATGACCTCTGTAAGGTCTCCATACCCATTGGCCCTGCTGACCACCTCTACCTTGCACCTGGGGCGCAGCACCTCTGCCACGCACCACTCCACAACCACCCCTGTTGGGGTTGTGGAACTGAAATTGGCTTCGGCCGCAGTTACCAGTTTTTTGCACCTTTCCTGGCGTAATCAGGGCTAATTCCTGGCTTCCTTGGCCTTGACCCTGGCCTTGAGGTCCGGGAACCTTCAAAGTAGCACCAGTTTTTCCGTCTTGAGCTTTACTGAACTTAACAGAGCTTTGCAAGTCTGAACTGGCGCTTCTTTTGGCTCCCATCATTCGGACCTGGTGATAGCTACTGAGCATCACTGATCGAAAGGCCCTTCTGAATTCCGAGGGGGTATCCTGGTTATTATACACCATCAACAGTTGGTTATTTGCTGTCACCATGGCCCTGGCATAAATGTTGCCAATATGCATCGGGGATAGCGGGGTGCATTCCAACACGAGGAATAGCATCATAACCAAATATCTAACCGAGGAAAACGCATCAGGTGCTCTCTCCGCCTTGAGCCACTTGGGGAGAAAGTCATACATGTCTCTTTCCCAGAGTTCTTCTGGTAAATTGGTCTGATCATAGAGAAAAGCTCCCTGGATTCTGAACTGTTGTTCATAATCCGGGTAGATTTCCCTAACGGCATCATTTACCATGAAGAAAACCCTTTCTGACTCGAATTGCTCCAAAGCAAAATACTTGGCTACTGCACTCGTAAAAAATGATATGGGTCCAGATTCTCTGGATTTTGGTTGATAGACATCCCAGAAGTCCAAGAGATTGTCCTTGAATTTTTCCGCAGTCACTTCTGGCGTTTCAGTTGCCTGAGCAGCCTGTGCCTGCTTAATTTTGCTAGGACCAGCCCCTTGCACTTGACTAGCTGCCACTCCTGGTTTTTGGTCCTTGCTGGATTTTGCCTGACCTTTCTGCGTTCGTTCCCCCATCGAAAGGCCTATTGCGCCTGAAGTTTGACTAGTTTTAGATGTGCTATCTTGAGTTGCAGTTGCCACTGAAGATGTAGCCAATGACGGTGTTCCAGTTGAAGTGGAAGTAATTTGGGAAGTGGGGGTAGCAGTGGAGGTAATCGTAGAAGTTGAGGTCGATATGACGGACGAAGTCGCGGTCTTACTGTCTTCCTCTTCCTGTTCTATTTTTGCTCCCTTGATACCCTTCTTCCTCTTTTCCTTCTCCTTCACTCTCATTTTCTTCTTTTTTTCAGCCATAAATAATATTTTCTCGTTGTTCTAACCCTTTTCTCTCATACTCTGAACGACTTTGGCTGAATACAAACCTGGAACACCCCCATCAGCAGAAAATGCTATTACCTCCTTGCTCTCTGTCATCTCCGATTCGGGCCTTTCTGCTATCGTTTCATCAATAACGAGCTTGTCAGAGGCCATATCGTCGTCTACCTTCATCAGTGATGGTGGCTCTAATACGACTACTTTCGCTTCCATTTCGGGCGCTGTGGTTTTGTCCTTCTGGAGTCCGAATTGGATTGCCATTTGACGAAGTTTTTCATTATAAATCGCCGCATTCTTTCGCAATTCTTCTTCCATTTGCTCACCTTGGAGTCGAATTCTTTCCTTCACCTCCTCTTCCATCTTTAAAATTTCCTCCAATCGATGCTGGTTGTTGAGTTCGGACTGCGTCTGAGCAGTTTGAGCTTGCATCAGTTCGGTTGCCAGAACTGATTGCTCTTCCTGCTGCTCTTCTTCCGGCAGTTCAGTCACATCCTCATCTAGCCCTTCATCTTGCGATTCAGCCTCAGCCGGCAGTCCAACTGCATCGCAGAAGATTTCACTTTCCGATGTTTGGACTTCCTGACCTGAAAGTATCGGAAATTCAACTACACCTACTCCAGCTTGCTGTTTGTCCTCACCTTTCAGACTATCAGTCTTGGTAGAACTAATCTTGCCAGAACTAAATGTGTGCTGAATTCCTGATAAATCTGAGGCCAGAGGTCTAAGGTCAAAGATCTTTTTAGGGAAGGCTATAGTATACTCCCTATTTTCGGCCAATGACCCATAGACGTCTCTAACCTTGTCAATTTTGGTTTGCCAGGTTACCCCATATCTTAATGAAGGCATCCTCTGTGCTAGCTCGATATGGTAGAACCTAACATAATAATACAGATTTGAGCTGTAGCTCTTACTGTCTGTAGTTATTGTGTCAGGACTACCAGGGATCAGCGGGCACACATCCACATCCTTCCATAACCTTAACGGAATCGGCATAAATCCGAATCAATTCATCCAAACATATACTCCAGCACCTTTTCGGGGTACCTCATACTCTATGCTTGGAAGAGTTTTAGCCAACGAAAGATGGTGGGATAACCTTTTGTCTGACGGCCAAGCCATTTCCTTTATCTTGCTCTGTGGCTCTGGGCTGAACGATGTAATGAACCTGTAACTAAACATTTCGGCCATTACAAAGTCCAGTTCCTTTCTGCTATGGGGCCAGATCTCCTGGAAAGCCAGCAGGACTAAAGCACAAGCGGCTTGCAGTTCTGAGAACCGCTTTTCCTCAAATGCCTTAGCATACTCCGCCAGCTGAGGCTTCCAGTGATCCTTGTCAAAATACCCCACTCCAGGATCAATGTCAATAGGCACATGAACCAGATGATTTTTTAGGGCATCCAGTAGTGCTTGCTTTTGATGATCCTGGGGTAGTTTGACAACTTTTCTTGCTGTGTCTATGAACCACACCAAGGATGCTGGCTGCGTGAGCTCGTGATACTGCTTCCCTTGTGCCATTTCTTCCACTAACTCTAGATGCAACTTATCTTTGGCCGACAAGGGCTGTTCAGGTCTAGTCATTTCCTCATCATCTGGATCACTTGCTTCATCATAGGAATTGGGCTTTAATTTTTTACCTTGATGGTAAGCACCTGGGTAGATGCCCCGCCACTGCAAATTTTCTTTCCCTTTCCTAGGATTGCAGATGTCCCGATGGCAATGAAATTTAGGCCCTATTTCTTGCACTTGGATGGCCCATCTTGCGTACATTTCTTGGCGCATCATGTGGTAGGTGGCCTCAGGCTGCCTAACCACAATATCAGGTGTACCCACAAAGTTACATAGTTTATAATCCGTAAGTATATATGAGTAAAACTGATAAAATTTATATGAGAGAATTTCAATCTGAGCCAGATGGACTATATTGTGAGGAAAGTTAGCAACTCCCCCACATAGCTCAGTCACATACCCATAGTGAAATGCCCCCATAAAAATTTTTAAAGAAAAGTACGCATCCATACCAGCGTACTGCAGTATCTCCTCGGGGACTCTTTCTTTGGCCACACTTTGCCTATTACCTAAAAGACTGAAATCAGTCTGGTGAGGACCGATATCAGCCAGATACATTTCCGCAAAGAGGCCTTTCAATTTCAATGTCTCAGGGCAGATTCCTGCTTTCCTGGATTTGGTAATCTCGCTTCCCATGATTTGCTTTGCCGTGACGCTTAGATCATAGTAACTTCCGAGATTTCCATCCTTGATACTACATCTGATTGCGTCAGACAAATCGCGACCATCGGTGCTTTTTCCGCATCCTCGGACATTGATAGTTAAAACTATGTCCTCCAAAATGGCGTAACCGACTAACAACGTCGCTGAGGGTAAAAAGTGTAACAAAATGTTCCACTCTTGCTCTTGCAGCAACATTAAGTCAATTACAAACGTTTTACAATTTAGGTGGGCGAATGAAACTAATCTGGAAAACTGGTTGCCTTTTTCATTATCAATCCCCCACCTAAATAGTTTTTTAGCGTCCTCATGGTTCACCTTCTCTACATCGAAGCCGACAATGTTCATGCCTCAGAAAGTGCTGCTTTTGAGGTGTTTTACCACCCTTTCCACACTTCCCATGGGAACAGTAATCCGCTCGATTGGGTTGGTCGGCCAGAACTCGAAAGTGGCAAAAAACCACCTTTCTAACTCTGCTATCCGCATTGCCAGACAGATGTTATGGTCTAAAAAATCCGGGAGAGATTTAAGTTTTTATTCAGACATACTCTACTACTCGTTTATGTGCATCTACGTGACCCTTTTTCAACTCTTTGGGTAATTTTACCAACTAATACTCTTTACCTTTGGGGAAACTCTAGCACCTTTGTGCAAAACACCGTTTAACTTTTGAACTTTTGAAATTTTGGAGCGGGAACTTGATTTTTAGCCTTTCTGGCCATTGGGTATCCCTTTATAGAAACCAAAATTGATAGGCAAAAATATGTGAAATTAGGTATTTTTTCACTCTAACCCAACACACTCTTGCTACTCGATCAGTGCTAATCGATCACAACTCTGATCTCCATGACTAATTTCTGCTAATCCCCTTCTTCGCCGCTTTGCGGAAACCAGAGGGAGCGGGAATGACAAAAACCTCCCCTAATCGGATCACCTAATTCGACCGAAGTCTTTTTCAGATCACCTAGGTTCGGCCCTCGCCACCCCCTTCTACCTAATTTTTTTTGTGTCTATTTCTCAACTCCCAGTTGGTAGCTCATCCGAGAAAGGGCACAGAAATAGTCTTGCAAAACAACCCTGATGAGCATAACCTCCGCTCATTTTCTTACTTAACTATTTACAAGGATAAAAAATAGTTGCTTACTGTCGACCAAAAAATATCGATTATTCTGCTGTGGGTGCAGCTCCCCAAACTGGACTTCGTCGTCCGTCGCATTGTATGTTCGAGTACACTCGTTCGGAGTACCCATTTGAAATTTTTGCGCCTGTTTCCTTGCACTGAAATACTTTTAAAATTTTTTAAAACCGGATTTGCAGCTGTGTAAAGTAGACAGATGTATAAAACACTTACAGTCTATTCCCTTGCCGCTGCAAATTACCTTACAGGGGATTCTTCCGTACAAAATATTTTTCGAAAAAAGATTTGAAAAATGAGAGCAGACGCGGGACACGACTTTTGAAAGTTTTGAATGATTTGGAGTTGTTAACCAAGAAAGTGTAGAATGAAAAATTTACGAAAATGGGTCTTTCGCTTTAAAAGCTTTTCCCCCGCTTTGTTAAAATACAATCCTATACATCAAAAAAATATTAAAACGGATTTTAACCGTTACAAAACACAATTGGAATAAATATTTATTAAATATACTAAATAAATACATGCAAATCGGCAGATTTTGCCGCTACGAAACTACATCAGGCGTCGCTCTACTCTCCGCTAATTGCAAAGGTACAGTAAGACCATACGATCGATTTTTTACATAGTTCTGCCATCGTGTAGTCTCGTAGCGAAAAATTTTTAGCCTACTTGCTGAAACCTTTTGCCGTAGCAAAAGATTATCATAATGTGCAATTGTTATGACATTATCTTCTAACCTGGAAACATCAGTTATAATGAAGGGTCCTTCCCAAGTTAAGCCTAGTTTCTTTTGCTTATCAACTTTAAGAAGTACCCAATCATTTTCTTTAAAAACCGAAGTTTTAATTTTCTTGTCGAAATATCTTTTGCTAGCTTCCGCTGCTTTCTGGATATTTTCAGCAATAATACCACAAAGCCTGGTTAAGTGGTCTGTTAGGATGAATTTATATGCCTCATAATTCATGGGCATTACTATTTTAAGGGCTTTTGAGAAATTCATCCCAAACTTTGCCTCATGGCCCCCTAACAACACAAATGGCGAGGCCTTCGTCACTGCGTGTGGGGTAGCATTGTAGGCAAAGACCACTGATTTGAGATATCTTGGCCAGCTATCGGGTTCACCGATAGCTACTTTTCTCAGTTGCTTTATTAGAGTTTGGTTGAACCTCTCTACCATACCATTACCCTGAGGGTGGTAAGCAGTAGTGAAGATCTTCTTACACTCTAATAAGTCACAAACTGATTTCATTAAATCCAAAGTAAAACAAGATCCATTGTCACTTAGGAGTGTTCAATGCCTAAATATTATAGCTTCTAGGAACGCATTCACAACTGAGTTTGCTGATTGATCTGGGATCATTTCAGCTTCAACCCATTTTGTGAAATAGTCCTGAAAAACTATAACATAGGGCATTCTTTCTCCCAAAGGCGAAATTCCTACTATATCCATGGATACAATGTCGAATGGACCTTGCGGCACAATGGGTATCAACAGAAGAATGGATGACTTTCCTGCGGTTGCCATTTGACAGACAACGCAGTATTTTATCCATTCCCTGACATCTTTTTCCATGCCAAGCCACCAATAATGCCTTTTCATGACACTCAGAGTTCTTTTGAAACCCTGGTGTGTCATTATTACAGCACCATGATGCTGATGCAGTACAGAGTCCCTGAGGTTTGTGGGTACAACGAATTGGTCTTCGCTTTCTGCCTCAGTTTCCCTATACAATACACCATTTTCTTCGTAGAACCCAGTGTGATACTTCGTTGTGCTATTTGCACCTAATCTGTCCCAGATTGGTTTTAAGCTTTCGTCTGCTTTTTGCAGTTTGCTCATCAAGTCATCTGGGACCAGGCCAATAGATATATCTTTTTCTCCTGATGTTCCTGGTTTATTAAATTCCTCTTCCTTTCTAGGGTATAACCACTGCACATTGTCTTGTTCCTTAGGTATCGCAGGTTTATCAGTTTCCTGATTTTCTTTCTGCACCTTTTCTGAAACACGAGCTTTGTTTCGGGTTACTACCGCTTCTACTCCCTTAGAATGCTCTGTTTTGTCCTGAGGACTAATTCGAGCATCCTCTCCTTCCTGTTTATCCTTGTGGAATTTATTCTCCTCGGAGATGTTGTTCCTCTTGGCCACCAAGGAAATTTGTTGTTGTTCTTGTTCTTTTATTCCTTTGACATCAGAGGAAACAACATCCGATTTGAACTTGCTTTCCCACTTTGGTGGTGATTTCACCACATCCTCTGGCTCATCCTTTCTGGAGAGAAAGTCAGCCATAGCATTTTGTCTACCGGGCACCTATTCTAACTTGTGGTTGTATTGATTTATGATCGCATACCACCATTTCAATTTGTCATTTGTTGTAGTATTGACTTTCATTGATAACAGTGGTCTGTGATCTGTCTTAATCAATACTTTCTGCCCCAATAAATAGTGCTGATAGATTTTGAGGCCGTAGATAATGGCGAGGCACTCCCTTTCCGTTGCGCACCACTTTTTCTCGTCCTCTTTTAGCACACGGCTATTATATGCTATGACCCACTTGTCATCTCCAGACTCTTGATACAGAACAGCCCCTGGTGCTGTTCCACTGGCATCAGTTTGCAGAATGAATTGGGCTGAGCCATCCATTACTGGGTACCTAAGAAATGGAACCGATACCAGTGCTTCTTTCAAAGCATTAAATGTTTTGTGATGCTCTTTTGTGATGAGCCATTTATTCCTTTTCTTGGCCGTCAGCTTATACAAAGGTTCTGCGTGCTTTGCCAGATGTTGTAGAAATTTTTTACACCACTGGAGCATTCCAAGAAACCTTTGCATATGCTTGACCAAGTCTGGGAATTCAAACTCCTTTATAGTTTGCACTTTTTTTCGGATCAGGCGAAATTCCATTAGAATCCAAAATGTGACCAAGAAAATGTACCTTCTTTGGTAGGAATTCACATTTTTCTGGTTTAAGTGTAAGCTGGGCTCGTCTCAGAGCATCCAGGACCAATTTCAAATTTTCAATGTGTTCCTCGAACATATTTGAGAACACTATGATATCATCTATGTAAACTAGACATATCTTCCAAACATGAGGATGAAGGATTCTTTCCATCATCCTCTCGAACTCAGCTGGTGCATTTTTCAGTCTAAAGGGCATTACTTTGAACTGAAACAACCCTTCTTGACACAAGAAAGCAGTCTTTTCTTTACTGCCTTCTTCCATTGGCACTTGCCAATAACCAGACTTAAGGTTAGGGGGCCACCACTTGTTGAGATGAGATTTGGTGTTGGAATTGAGAAATATAAATAAATGGATTGGTATCAAAAATATACCTAATCAGTCACTTGCTAATTCATCTAATCAGGCCGAAACCTTAGGTAGAATAAGTTTGCAACAGTTCGGTCAGTCTCAAAATCAACAAAGATCTCCTGCTTTTGTTCCAAAGAACTGCAGAAGATTGAATAACTCTCTGAGCTCAAGTAACTTCAAACCAGGGACAAACCTAGAAGTCAGGCCGAGAATTGAGTTGCAAATGTAGACTTGCAGGCTGGGTGGCACTCCAGAAATCCGGGTTCTAACCTGCGTTCCCTCCGTTGCGAGTCGTCCAATAAATGTCCAGGCGAGGGATGTTGTATTTCGGGGGAAAATCTCCACAAAATATCATAAAAATATTAGATAATAATACGGCCTACTGGCCTGCCGACTTTCTTTATTATAAAATAAACAAACAAAACTAAAAATGACCAAAAACATAGATGACCGGCACTTTTATGCACGGTGTCTATGCAAATCGGCGTCAAGGCAATTTGCGTCGACTTTGGCTATTTCTTCGCAACCTGGAGATAGACTATGTCCATCCCCGACATCTGTTGTTACATGAGCATTACGTAACACCCTACTGTAGTTATATGAGCAATATGTAACACCCTACTGTGGTTACAGCATGACATCCTACTGTAGTTACGTGAGGATTGCGTAACACCCCTACTGTAGTTACATAAGCATTGCATAACACCTTACTGTATTTATGTAAGCATTGCGTAACACTCTACTGTAGTTACATAAGCATTGCATAACACCTTACTGTATTTATGTAAGCATTGTGTAACCCCTACTGTAGTTATGTGAGCATTGCATAAAGCCTTACTGTATTTATGAAAGCATTGTGTAACATCCTACTGTAGTTACATAAGCATTACCTAACACTCTACTATAGTTAGGTAAGCATTGCATAATACCCTACTGTAGCTCCGCCCACTGTAGCTCCACCCCCATACAGTAACCCCTCCCCCTACTGTAGCTCCGCCCATTTCCTATACTTTAACATGCGTATATGCTTAACCATAAACCCTGGACTACTCAGGCCGCACATTCTCAATCTTACAATCGCATGGCACGAGATGTCTCATACAAAGTTGGGGATCAAGTGCTCAGACTGTGCACTACTGGTAGACGTGGTCTTAGGCCTAATCTGCTGCCCATTTACGATGGACCCTGTCTTGTAACAAATGTGGCATATCCTAATGTCACCATTTGTCTTGAGACAGATCAACAAGATACTGTGCATGTCAATCAGCTTAGACGCTACGTGTCACCTGATCAACCAAATGAAGCAGAGGAGTTACCTTCCACCTCACAGGTAGTCGAGAGGGCGCCTTTGTTGATTCCGTCAACAAACTGAGATTTTACACAAGATCTCATTGACCCACATCTTGATGCGGAGGTCTCCCACCCGTAATCAAGAAGCTCTTCTCTTCTTGTGTCCCTGAAATGTGTTATTTTTAGGTCTCTGCTTAGGTCAGAAGACGTCAGAAATATTACTAAAGAGTCTATCGGCTTTTACCCATAGGTTACTCCAAAGAGCATCCTATAAGCAACAGGCTGAACACAGTGCAACTGTTCTCTAGCATCTAGCAGAAGTAAACATAATCTTCAGTCACTAACAAGTAACTGGAATGACAGAAGCTTGCAATCGAAAAGCAGTCAGGGTTGCCCCAGATGCTTTCTATAGCGTAACACAAAATACTAGAAACAATCACTCAATAATTTCTGGAAAGACCACGGACCTGCCTTGGTATGGAGTCCAATAACTTGGTGCCCCCTTCCGCCTAATGCAGGAGTAATATTATTAATAATGATAATACAAATACAAATGCTATGTTATTGGTCAGCGCTGTCGGCTACTCGGCTTTGCCCAATTCACCAATTTTGAATATATGTGAGATGACTGCTACCATATTGTTCATCCAAAACAAATGCACCAAAATTTATCTTTTCCATACACGACCACCAACATTTTTTTCCCTTTTCCAGAAAATTTTACAGTGTTTTCTGATACTGACTCTGAAGAAGCGTTTTCTGACCAGATAATGTCGATAAAATCTCTTTGTACTTTGTACAAACATTTCTAAAATAATCTTTGTACGGAGCCAAAAATGTTTGTCTCGTACAAAAAAAACAGTGGTTATATATCGATTCTTCGAACCACGCTCAAAAAAGTAATGATCGTTCCAGAAAATATGACAAAAATAGGCTTCACTCCTATTCAGCAAAACACACAACAGCGATTCTCGAAATAGCGATTCTCAATTCAACGAAGTTTCGAAACAGCGATGTCTCAAAACAGTGAAGTCTTAATACAGCGATTCTAAAAACAGCGATTCTCGAAACAGCGATGTCTCAAAACAGCGATTCTTAATTCAGCGAAGTCTCAATACAGTGAATCTCGAAACAGCGATGTCTCAAAACAGCGATTCTCAATTCAGCGAAGTCTCGATACAGCGATTCTCGAAACAGCGATGTATCAAAACAGCAACTCTCAATTCAGCGAAGTCTCAAAACAGTGAAGTCTTAATACAGCGATTCTAAAAACAGCGATGTCTCAAAACAGCGATTCTCAATTCAGCGAAGTCTCGATACAGCGATGTGTCAAAACAGCGACTCTCAATTCAGCGAAGTATTAGAACAGATCCTCAAAACAATGAATTTTCAAAACAGGGTGAAAAAATTGAGATTTGACGGGTAGACGTTTTGGCGCATGGCCTATTTGGTCCTCCATTTCGATCTGGTGGATGCTGGTTGTCACTCATTTTGGCACCAATTGCCAGATTTCTGACATGGCTTTATATAGCATGTGTTTTCACGACATTACAGCTTTTTATTCTGGTCTGTTTATTCATATCCACATGCATGTTTCTTGTTTCTTTTTTGTTTTATTGATTTATTTCTTTGAATATTTTTATTTTGTGCTCCTTTTTGTATGATTTTTTCAGGTTTTGTACTTTTGTTCTATTTTTTACCTACTTTTTTGCCTTTACTGCTTGATTATTTTACTCATTATTTATTGATCATTTTTTATCATTTATCATTTTATTTTATTTATTTCATCAATTTAATTTTTTTGCAATACAATTAAGCTGCCTACAAAACAACTTTAATGGAGAATCCTTATGATAATTTTTTGCTTTTGTTCTTTTAAACGTTTCGAAAAAATGTTTTTCTCACAGAAATTTTTTTGTAATTTTGGAGTGGTCCGTTCGTGCCCGCGACTGCAGCACAAAAGCATGTGAAATTTATATGGCCAAATGCAACTAAAAATAGACTATCTTAACCAGCAAAAACAATTTTAACTTACCTAATTTGCATATTTATCATAAAAAGGATGTGCGCGTTTACTCTAATGCATAGAAATTTTTAGTATTCGCTGTATTGAGATTCGCTTTCTTGAGAATCACCGTATTGAGATTTCGCTGTATTGAGACTTCACTGTAATGAGAATCGCTGTATTGAGACTTCGCTGTAATGAGAAACGCTGTTTTGAGTCTCGCTATTTTGAGTTTCGTTGTTGTGGATTTCGCTGTATTGGGGACACGCCAATATGCCCGCCGCCCGAGTGAGCGTGTCGCCTTAGAAAACTCTACTAAAGACAATTTATATATTTTTTTATTCATTCATTGTCCACAAGTTTCTTTATATTCATTTTCGTAAACTCGCTACAATGTTTATTATTTTCAGTGTTCATGAATCTGCATATCGCATCTCGAAAACTATTGCTTCTTTCGACTCTTTTGCCCACAGTATTCAAATAATAGCAGATCATACCGGTCGAATCGATATCTAAACGGTGAAAGTAACGTCGCAAACGGCTAAAAATCCGATCAGTCATTTGATTTTGGTGAACGACGTTCCACGTAAATTTTTCCGGTCGTAGTGTTAAAAAGTAGGAAAAGCTGGCGAAATCGGACGGAGAAAATTTCGTATCCAACATAAGGTCCATGAAACGATCGGCGAAAATGTCCAAAGCTTGACTGAAGAATTGATTTTGTTCAAGTGAATTTTTAGGGCTATTCGACGATGTACTAAAAAACAAAAAAAATTCCTGAATACTTTTAGAAAATTTTGAAAATAATTGTTCGGCTATTTTTCAGAGGCATATTTCAGAAACAATTTCTGAGAAGTTCGATCTTTGCCATGATAAGTTGAAAATTAATGAAACCTTAAAGGGAGATACGCATAGCTATGCCAAAGTTGAAAAATCTGCGATTTCTCGGCGTTTTCAGTGATTCTGCTAACCTAATATAATTCAGCTCAGGGAAGACACAGATGAATATTCACTTTACTTTCCTCAATTGATATTAAACTATGCTCTCGTTTAACAAATATTCTTTAGTCATGCATTTTATAATTTCTATAACTGTTTAAAGTAACCAAAAATAAGGTGTAAAAATGGAAAAATCTTCATTATGCGCACCGTCGAGCACCTTCCCGGGATCTAGTCGAATTTTAGAAATTTATCGCGACTTGCGTACCCTGTGAGGAGCTGCACTGCCTCGAAGAGATATAATATGATTAAATGATCACTTCACAAAGAAGATTCATTTCTTTGTAGAAAACTACTTTACACTGGTGCGTTTCAAGTTTCTTAAAAACAATCAAAGCAACAAATTGAAACATACCATATACCCACGCCGAGGAAAATTTTTTCAAAAATTCTAAAATTAAAATTAAAGGTTTTAATTTTAAATTAAAAAACAATTATTTTGCCCGCAAAATTTCATTGTTTTGTTTGTACTTATTCAGTTTTGCATCAATGTCAAATTTTCATCAAGGTTTGCCGACACTTAAGAGAGCTGCACTGCCTCAAAGAGTAAAAAATACTTGCTCGAAATATTTCATGACAGGTCTTAATGAATTCTTCACGCTCTGTTGTGACATAAATATTTGAGGTGTAAATCAAATGACTACGCGTGAAGAAGGACAGATGTTTTTTCGAACCATATATATCACACTATTCAAGATTAAAGTCAAATGTAGCAACTGACACGAATTTTTCAGCGCAATAAGAAACTATCTTTTTTGCATACTTTGTACCCATATAACGCCGTAAAATTTGATATCCTGGGTTCCGAATAGCATTTTATTTTCAGCATTTTGAAAGGAAAAAATTCTGTTCATTTTTTTGAAATACTGTTTCACGCCAGAAATTTTTCCTCCATAAAGTGCAACAACTCGAGTGTCGACCAAAAGGTCTTTTTGAGATATATTAAAAAATACTACCCAGAACGCCGGATGACCTTTTATTGAGTCATATGGCCATACAAAGTGAGCAAAAAAATAGTTTCGCATATTGCACTGAAAAATTCGTGTCTGTTGCTTTCAGCGTTTTTTTCTGCACCGGGCTTTCTGCATAGAGCAGAAAAGCCAAAAAAAGTTTCCGCACTGCGGTTTTCTCCTGTTGCCACTTTTTTTATCCCCCGGGCCTTTTCCCCAAACGGGGGAAGCGGTCAAAATTTGTTTCCCCATTTTTCCAGTCGTTTTTCGCTTAAAAATGCTCAGAGACGCTTTATTTATGTATTTTTGAGCTTTTTCAAACCTTCTGCTGTTTCTTAGAGCCCATTAAAATTGAGGAAACAGTTGAAATTTTTGAGTTTGACCGAAGTCTAATCTACAAGCATTGTGGAACAAATTTCCTAGCAAACTATCCAAGAGCATAATCACTTTGCATTGCATGAGAAATGATGAGACAAGTGAAAGTATATATATGATGAGACAAGTGAAAGCCCGAAAAAGATGTTTTTGGGTATTGAAATTCTGAAATTGAAAATTAAAATTTTTTTGGTATTGAAATTCTGAAAATTGAAAATTGAAAATCAATCTTCCGAACATTTTTTTCAAGAATTAGATTCGAATTTTGTGTTCAAAAGTCGCAATTTCTAGAATTTTATTCGAAAAAGTTTAAAACCAGTAATTTATTTGTCAACTCTTATGAACTTGGCCGAAAAGATATGAGTAAGAAAAATAGAAATTTCGGAAAACTACTTCCATGAAGCTTCTGAATTGATTTTACGTTAAGAAAGGAATAATCGCTCCAAAAATTTTACAAACTTGACGTATTGATTATTCTCAAAAAATGTGTCAAGGAAATAATATGAACCTTTATTAAATATCAAGATAAAACATTGAAGATTACCAATTAAAACATGAGATAATACATTTAAGATGATGAAAAATATTAGAGATTAAATGATAAGTGAAGGCAGGCATGCTAGAAGCCGCGCGTGAGCTAGGAAATAAATAATAATGCTTATTAAAGTTAGAGATCATGATCTTCTAAAATGCACCAAAATGTATATTTTTTTCCGATGTGATCAAACACATGGCTCAAAAAATTCTGCGCCAGAGCAAAAATCACCAAAAAAAATCTGCATGAAGCCTAAAAAGTCTGCACTGTGCAGAAAAAACACTGGTTGGTCTACAAACATTGACTTTACAACATATATGTAATTGGGGGAAGTGCTATAGGAACCTTCCTCCCCCAGAAATCGTCGGTCACATGGCTAGTCATTGGGCGATCCCCCCCAGGATTTTCCAATCCAATGACTAGTCATATGGTAGTCATAGGGACCCCCGCAATTTCGGATGGAAAAATACGGAAAAATGCCAATTTTTGAACAAAAATAGTCAAAAACGTCAATTTTATCGGCGCTTCGCGCCAAGGATACATTTTTCGGTTTTTTGGACAAAAATTATCATTTTTTGAACAGTTTTTCGGACCTTTTTGGTGAAAAATTCGAATTTATTTTCCCTCAGAGATCACTCTGAAATTTTGGAGAATCAGTAACTCCCCCGGCGCAAAAAAGTCGCCCGACCCACTAGACCTCGGGACCTCGTTAAATGTATGTTTATAAGATGCAATAATATGCTATATGTGCCTCGGAAGAACATCTATTGTTCTTCTTCCAGGCACAACTATTTGATTTACAGTACCTCAAATATTATTTCATAGCAGAGCATGAGGAATTCGTTGAAACCGATCAAATTCAATACATTACAAGCAAGTATGTACTCCTTGAAACAAGGCAGCTCTCCAGAGGCTATGCAAGCCTTGACGAAACTTTCGCATTTGTCGCGAAAGAGAACAAGTAATCAAACAGAATAAAATTTTGAAGCATCCCATCTTGCTTTGAATGTTTGTAGAAAGCGTAAAACGTACTGGTGTAGAATAGTTTTCTACAGAGAAATAGGTTAGCATCTACTTTGTAACATGAACATTTAACCATTGAATAATATCGGCTCCAAGATGAAATATTTATGAGCAAACATGCCAAAGCACGTACATTTTGGAAGAGTGGCTACTCTTCGAAGCGGTGCAGATCCTCACAGATCAAGCAAACCATGATAAAACTTCTACACCTACTGTACGATCCCATGTCCCATCCAATAAAAAAATAAAATTATGCGCCATCCTATGAGAAGGTGCTCGGCGGCGCGCATAATCAAGATTTATATATTTTTCGAAGTAAAATGAATATTCATCCACCGAATAACGCTTTTCATGATCCGAATTATACCAAGTCAAGCAGAATCGCTGGAAACTGCCGAAAAATTGCAAATTTTAAACTTTGGGCACACTGCAGCTATGCGAATTTCGAACTTCAATCCCACTAATTGTGTGAAGTTGAGCGCATCAAACTACATAATATATCTCCTTTTGAGGTACGATTAATTTTCAACTCATCAGAGATCAATACAATCCAAGATCGAACTTCTTAGAAATCGTGTCTTAAGACACTTTCTGAAAGATTTAAGCTTGTGTTGAATTGAATTATGATCAGTTGAAAATTAATAATATATAAATAAGATAATTTGAGTAGTTTTATTCGCTGAGCGTCATTTTAAAATTTATTTGCGTGAAACTCAGAATTATTATAGCTACGGTATTTCAAGCTTTGGGATGTTCCAATTTTTTAGCATTTTCTGCTACGTACACGCGATTTGAAATATCGAGGACAAATATACTGTAAGTAACTGTACAGAGAAATATTGATTATCAAAGGTTCCCAAGGTCAGATTTTTCAGGCAGGGGTAAAATTGAAAATTTGGGACTTAGTGTAGCTAAATGTCTACTAGACACGTCATTTTGTCTCAAAACTAGGCAGCCAGTGATCAATTTTAAGGACTTCAGGTAGGAGTAATATCTCTCTCGTACCACTCCCTACATACATGTAACGGAGCTCCGAGGTCTGGGGGGGGGGGGGGGTTGGAGCACTTTTTTTGGGGCCGGGGGTCAGTAATTCCCAAAATTTTGGGGGGAGGGGTTCCTGAAAGAAAAAAAATTCGATTTTTTCCATGAAAAATGTCCGAAAAACAGTTTAAAAAGTAGTAACTTTTGTCTAAAAAATGATAAAATATGTACTTATGGCGCGAAGCGCCGAGAAAATTGACGTTTTTGACCATTTTTTGTTCAAAAATTGACATTTTTCATGGAAAAATGACATTTTTCAGTATTTTTCCGACTAAAACTATGGGGGTCCCTAGGGCTACCTTATGGCTAGCCACAGGATTGGAAAATCCTGGGGGGTCGCCCAATGGCTAGCCATATGGTCGACGATTTCTGGGGGGGTTCCCATAGCACTTCCCCCCCCCCCCAATTACATGTATGCCTCCCTATGGGACAGTCTGTTGATTATACACAGGACACGATGCTCTCTATTATTGTCTCATATACTTGACAGTTTTTTAGTTATTTTAAGGTATCGAAAGAGGGATAGTAAAACCGGAAAATTCACTTGGAACCCTCTGTGTACACTTTCCCATAGAATGCTTTATAATTTTCTCATTATTTCCGGAGCTAGATACTGCGTTCAAGTTTCATTTCAATTTCTGTAGTGTTTTGGGAGCTATAAAGATTTCCACACACGGCACTGTTAATCAAACAAACTCTTAAATTTGACTAATATTCGGCCGACCTCATCAAATGTATTAAAAAATAAATGGTAACCAGTGCTGAACACGGAGCAAATTTGTTACCGGGTACCCTGACCAGTCATTACCCGGGTAATTATATAAGGTATGAAAAGATAATGTAAATGAAGTATGTTATCGTAAAATATCAGTAGAACAGTATGAAAATGTAAATTATTAATCAGTATGTGTAAAATGCAAATTTTGTGGCACAAAAATATAAAATAAACTTCAACAACGTTTTCAACAGTAGGAATAAATATATAGTACAAAATAAAATAACAGACACGACAAGATTGTAATATCCTAATACTCAAATCATAAAATGAGTTAACAAATTGAGGAGTAAGATTATACTAGGCCAAGTATAGTGCAGTTGAGAGGAATGAGATTTAACCTGACAAAAGGTAAGGCAAAGTCGAAACGAAAAGATGACGCAATAGTAACGCATATTACAGTAAAGATTGTTAATCTGTCAACTCAAATTCATAATTGAATTAAAAACTGTCACTTCTGGATTTTGAGACTACATGTCAAAATTTATTCCGTTTTATGATGTCTGATTTCATTATTATGAAAATTTATCAATAACTGAAACGGGTACCCGAATTACCCGGGTAGCGTTTTATTTTTGTACCCGGGTACCCAGGTATACCCGGGTACCCGATGTTCAGCACTAGGTAACCGAAGTCTTGTTTCATTGATCTAGCTCTTATGAACCCTAAACGATATGCCTCACATCAGAGGTCAAAAATTTTGAAAATGATCACTAAATTTCAGAAATCATTATTTTTCGATAATCGACTTACAATGAAACAACAATAGTTATTCATATGCCTTCTGCCGATGTATTGGAAAAGCGTTGAAATCTATCAATTGGTTCGTTTATTTTCATCTAACTGATATCACTTGGTGTGACACAGATTGCCTCTAACTGTAGACCACTTTTCGTTACTTTTGACATAGTACTCCTTTATTTTGTAAAACCAAAGTCGTACCTCTTATTTTTTCAATTAAACTGTTGGAGAGGAATTTTTTCGGCAGCTATTTCCAGACACCCTATTGTGTAAGCATTAGAGATAAATCAATAGAATTTTACGAGTGTTTCCCCAACATCGTTTTTTCGATTCATCAAATTGAAGCTCCAAATCTATTGCGTGATTTAGTGCAATTTATCGGCAAATTTGTATCAATTTGCAGTATGTGTTTACCTACAGAACACAAAAACGGCACACAAGGCTGAATTAAACTTTTACACAGTATGTTGGACTTAAGTGGTACAGAAATGAAAAAAAATTTTCTGCAGTGCCCTATGGGCAAGCGCCCAAGAGGGATGGATGGTCTCCAACGGCTCTTCAATATTTTTCGGCTGCTATTCTCGCACTTTGAAAGGGCGTGAAAAATTTAAAATATGGGACGAGAAATTTTTATCAAGTATTGTCTCTTGCATAGAATAAATGACTAACTTCTCAAGTTTAGAATACTGTATCTAATACCGAAACGGTACTCAGCATGTAAAACAAAACAATACCTGATTGTCAGGAAAAATTGATTTTGACCTTGTCATAGACATTTCATGGGATGCGCTTAAAAAATGCTATATTTGATCTGATGATTTCCAAATTTTATCATTTACTCGGAAAAGCTGTCATCCGATAATCGATACACCGCTTCCAAAATCTGAATAATTTCGCTCATATGCGTCAATGTGTACAATTTCCTCAATGATTCGTCTAAAACGGCGGGCGTCAAGCAAGTAAACGTCAAACAACGTGGCGGTTTGGCTTCCTTCAATAAAACGATCATACTCATAGCTAGAAGAAAATCGTTGACGTCGTGGGAAAAGCTCGACGAAGCTTTCAATTCCAAAACCGGCAAAAGGAATGAGTCTTTCGATCCAACGAACGTTTCCAACTTTGATAAATCGTACTGTAAACAAAATACAAAATTACAGTTACATATAAATGCGTATTTTTGCACTATCGAAAAAAATTTTTCAAATTATGAATTTTGCGCAAATCGAGGGTAATTTCAATCGCGGAAATGAAGAATTCGTAAATTTATATATTTTGGATATAATCAGACATGCACGGCAAGAATTTTCCAGGAGGGAAGATCCATGGACTTTTTTCCAGGGAGGTAGGGGAGGGGGGGGGGTGGGTGAGCAAAAAACGAAAAAAGTTCTGCAAGCCTGTTTTTCATACAAAATATGCACGAAAATCATGAGAAAAGGTGTCTTGGAGAAATTTCAGGCAGGGGTGTTTGATGATTTTTTTGGCCAGGGGGGAGTGGCCAGGGTCTCAGGTATGGGGGTTTACCCCTCCTACTCCCTCTATGTGCATGTATGGATATTAATACCCTGGTTTTATTGATTTATAGACGTTTAGATTTTTACACATTTTAAATTTTATGTTTGTCTAACGTTACAATTCGTTCATGCGTAGGTTTTTTTATTGATTATTCACATAGTGATGTAACAAGACAGATTCAACTCAAAAATCAACAAAATATAAAAAATAAATATATCACTAAACCAAGGGTTAAATCTATGAATGAAATCAAAATTCTTAAATTCTATCATTTCTTACATTAATGTTATATCATCTAACTCTAGAGAAAAGTTCTGAATCTCCTAACAATTCAAATTTGAAGGAAATCCACAATTTGTCACTTACATCCAGCAATAATCGAAGTACGCTCAGCAAATACGAGACTCTAGAAAAATTATTCAACGTAGTAGCTCCCAAATCGAATGTCCGTTCGGAGACGTAGACCAAATTTCGGATAACGGAATACCGGGCGCCGTATTCTTCGTAACGAGCTCGGCATTTATCGTAACGTTTCAATAATTTGCGAAAATGTTCAGCGGCGGCCGGCGCGTTTTGTTCCCTGAAACTTAAGTTTTTGCGGTCCGGCGTCGAAAAATGATCCGAAATAATGTCGGTGTCATCTTGAACGACTTCTTTGATTTTGAAAAGCGTCGAAACGTGGCGATTTCGAGAGTAAACGCCCGCGACTAATTTGCATACTTTGCGCGAATTTCGGCTTATCATGACGAATCTTGAAAATGAGAAATTATTCAACTAGACGTAGCAATGTTACAACAAAGGGTACTCAAAAAATTGGAAGGAAATGAAGTTCATTTGCAGTGCTGAACATATGACACAGTTGTTGACTTGACATAGTTAACGAAACCATAGTTTTTGGTCTCGATATTTGCGTATATAGAAGTGAAGTCGAAAATTTTAATTAATTACCGACGGAAAAATGATTCCTTTACTGAGCTACACCGTCATTCAACTTATCAACTAACTATGGTATTAGTATAGCATGTCTCCACATGGGTCAAAAATCGATTAAAAAGAATTTTGAGTTTAAATTGGAATAGTTTCTTGGGCAAATAGATGTCGCTAATTACGAGGCTAGCCAGAGCCTAAGCCTAAGCCTACGTCGTTCAATGATATGTGTGCGGAAATAGCCTGTCAGTTTCCCTTAGTCTAATAAAAATGTGACTAAACTGTGCAAGAATACATTTTGATTGAACTTTGAAATTATTTTTATTGAAAAAACACGTAAAGACCTGCTCCTATAAAATTTCTGATATCATATTCGTAATCAGCGACATCGATTTACCCAAGATACTATTCTACTCAAAATTTTTTTCAATCGATTTTTGACCCATGTGGAGACATGCTGTACTAATACCTCAACTATCAATAAAAACTGTTTTCGTCAAGTGACTACAGACCAGCGGAAACCAGATTATCAAAAGCAGAGAAGAAAACGAAACTTAAACACCATGCACATATGAAACTTGTAAACAAAGCTAAAATAAATTATTTGAATAAACTAAAACGCTCAATTTTTAAAACGTAAATTTTGTCACTAAACTGACAAGATATTAATTTTTGTTTGATTACAACAGAGTTCATAAAACAGGAACAACCAGAAGTAGAATTTTTTGGAAAAAACTTTGCTGCATGGCGATTTACATATCAGCAGAGCAGGACCTCGTAATATTGAAGACGTTATGATTTGAAAGCAATTGTCTTACATTCTATATGAAATGAATGGAAATTTCTACAATAAACTTATAAAACGATACCCGAATCTTACTGAATGATATCCTACTCAATATGAAAATGAAAGCAAATCGCCAATTTTTCCTATGTTTAGTTCTTTTACTAAATAAAATAATACTTAATTCTAGTCTTTCCGTTTTGATGTGCTTCTAGATATTGATGGAACCAATTATATCATTTTTTAGATTTTCTACATGGTCTATATATCGTATATAGGATTGGAAAATTATAAGCATATGCACTTGAACAATCTCCAACAATTTTTTGAGTAAAAAAACTCTGCAATAAAAGCTTCATCAAAACAGTTTCGATAACAGTACTAATTTTTTGTCAATTTACAAGCGTTTCAGAAAAAATCAAGCGGAAATGGTGTGTTTATTTTTGATATTCGGATTTTAATTCAAGCTTCAATTGACAACTGCCGAATAACTTTCTGCGCATTGGACAACAGGGAACTACTGTACAAATCATAATTCATGTAGAATTAACTTTCACTCTGAACAGCAAAGTTCGGTGTGTTTAAGGGGAACTATTTCAAGTTTGAGCATATTTCTTTTGCAAACAAGTTTTTGCTTCCAAAAATTAGCATATTATACATTAGATCAGCATCAAAGTCAAACCAAAATATTTTTCATCCAGGAAAGACAAAACGAGTCCCGTCGACTGCTGCATATAAGCAAATACCACACTCAAATAGTACTGTCAGTAGTTCAACGTGTATGCAACGTGGCCATGCATTCTCAACCTTGACGTTTGCTGTTATGCACACTACACAGGCACATGCACTTATGTACCATTCCCGTGAATAAATCGATATATAATAGTCTACACCGACTGTAATCAATTGGTCGCATGGGTGGCATTTTGCGTCTTATATACGACCCCCGGGATTGAGAAAAGATACTGTCACAGAAATCGAGATCGGAAAAAACAAAACAAAGAAAGTGAACACAAAGTTTATTTCTCGACGCCCAATTAATTACAATATGCATATTTTTCAAGTGTAGTGGCGGTAATCATAGCAAAGCAAACAAAATATACAAAAATAAAGTTTAGATAACGAGAAAAATCAATATCCAAAACCTAGGGTCGAAATGAAAAACAAAACTTCCTGGAAAGGACTCCGAGGAAATAATGAGAGAAAAAATAAAACTAATTGGACAACCATAGGCTTTTCCATAGTGAGAGAGGGTTGCTCGAAAATGTCCAATTCCAAAAACAAAACGCAAAAACGTTGAATTATACAAAAGGAGTGCAACTAATTGAGAAAAATTAATTCTGTCCAAGTATGCGACTTATGTATGCGAACATAGAGTGACTATAATACGATAATTCAAAAGGAAAACAATAACACACGCGTAATAAATGAAACAAGAACTTAGCAGTTATAGCTTTGAACTGTTATTTCACCATCAAAAGTTATACTGTAGTTGTGTGTATTACTGTACAAACGACGAAAAAGGAAACATTGACCTAGAGAAACGCATTACAAGTTATACGCCGAACTACCTTCTTCCAGCACGGACTGATCCCTAACGTTGCAGAGCTGAATCCTGAAAAAAGCAATGATAACAGTAGTTTTCAAGATACTAAAAACGAAAATTTCAAATCGAGATTCCCAGTTCTTCGAGACAGTTCGGAGCAGACAAATTCCGTTTTCGAATTCAATTATACAGATGTTAAGTCTGGGCCAACAGAATACTTTGACTCAGGGAAATCAGGCCAACCTTCATCAGACGAAAATCTAGAAATGACCAATTTTGATTAAAAACTGAAATAAACGAGATTTTTGGCGTTTCACACAATAAAAAGCTTTTAAGGGCTTTAAAACCGTATTTTTGAGTCATTTTTAGTGATTTTTCAGACCAAAATTGAATTTTTTTGACTAGTACTACTGACCTCTCCAAATGAACCGCATCAGCTGACCCCTCCGCTAAGAATGGCCACTTACCCTAGCGACCATACATGTGATTGGGGGGGGGGAGTGCTATAGTAACCCTTAGAAATCGTCGGCCATATGGCTAGCCGTTGGGTGCGCCCCCTCCACAGGATTTTCTAATCCTATGGCTACAGACATGCATGGCAAGAACTTTCAGCGGGGAGAGCCCTTGAACTTTTTATCCAGGGGGTGGGGTGGGCAAGCAAACAAACAAAAAAAGTTTTGCAAGCTTATTTTTTATACAAAATATAATCATAATTATATAATCTGAGGATACACTTTCAGTTTTAATAGAAAAATTATGGTTGCTATTTTTATTGATCTCATTGATCTCGAGTACAATAACGAATTTCAGATATACAGGAACAATATCAGATATAGTTGAAACATTGAAAACCTTGGTGATCTCAATGATCAGAGCCAGATCATAATTTCAACGCTAGCTGAAAAGCGAAAGACTGAAAACAAACGTGAAATTGGTTCATTTAATGACCTTTAGCCATCAGCCGTGAGGATGAAGAAGATCGAATTGAATCAGGACCAGGGGATATGAATATAGTGAAAAAATTATTTTTTGTATTGTCTGCTTGTTAATATATACTTATTTGAAAGAATCCGTATCCGGATCCAAAAATTTAGGCGGATATCCGCGGATCCAGATACCCGGTCTATCCCTAATATTTGGCTACACTACTGCAAATTTTCAACTTTACCCCTACCTGAAAAATTTGACCTTAGAGACCTCTGAACTAACCGGAAAATATTTCAACTCGAGCATTTCATTTCCACTTTTGGGCTCGAGGCATCATATCTAAATAAATTTGCCGCTGCAACGCTTGCTGTTGTTGTTGCTGCTGCATTTGCTGCATATTTTTCAAGATTTCTTTCGTCGCCGCAGCTGTCGCGTTGCTCGTCGATTGAGACGACGACGATGATGTCGCCGACGCCGCTGCAGCTGCGGCCGCCGCGAGGGCTGCTTGCCAATTCTGCCGCATCGCCATTGGATTGGAAGCAGCTGCGGCGGCGTTTCCAGTCGTCGGGAAACGTCCTGCGGCCGCCACCGTCAACAAAGGGTTCCAATTAACGCCCAACATTTGAGCGGCGGCCATCATCGACGACATATTGCCGAAATTGTTGAACGCCGCCGACGGATTGGAAGCGGCGGCGGCCAAAGCGGCTGCTGCAGCCGCGTTCGTCGACGACAAGCTTTGTTGTTTGGACGAGGACGATGTTGAATGACCTAAATGATTGGTGGACGCGGAATGACGGGGCGGTTGATGTATCATTGATGGTTGTTTCGACAAAACGTTGGCGGCAGATGACGCAGAAAGTACGTTAACCGCCGAGCCGCGAGACGTTAATGTCGACGTCGCAGACGTTGTATTGCGTGTTGGCAAAGGGCTGCCGTCGTTACTCGTCAGCGAGGCAAAATTGAAGGTTCCTAGAAGAAAAAATGCATATTTCATTCAAAAGGAGAAGAACTAAATGAGAAAATTCACTAAATTTAAAAAAAAAGATTTTCATTCATTCAACCCAAAATTTTGAATTGTTCCAAAAATATTTCAGGAAAAAAACATTCTTGAGCATGCACGTCGCACAATGGTTTCAAATTACTCCGACAAGTAGATCGTAGAAAGTACGATTGAATCATTATAGTCAGAACACTCCATATTTTCTGAAAGATCGAGGACTATCCGGACCACCAGTGGTAATCTCGACAGGATACTGCGATTTACATTGCGATTGGCGAAACAAAATCTTCCATTCATTTTAAACTCTCGATTTTTCAGACAGTTTAAACTCTATTTGTATCTTGTGGGGTTGATGATACATCTTGCTTTGCACAGCCGGCACATGTTCGGATTAAGAAGTCTCTGCATGTTATCAGATCGTTGTTATAGTTTTGCTAATAGCTTTAACAACCGAACTGTGAAAAATGTTTGTTGCGAAATAATTGTTAAAAAGTTTTGGCGCAAAAAGATGTGAAGGAAATGGAGATTTGGATGAACAAGGACTACAGAAAATATTTCCCTTGAATAAATTCAATCGTTACCATCTTTAATTTGGCGTTCAATTTCGCGCTCCTGCTTCAAGGCCTCGCCGAATTTCTCCCGCAATAGATTTGTGTGCGCTATGCGCAAGGCTTTCTTTTGATTAGAACGCACACATTGTTCGCACATGATACGTCCGTCTTTGTCCACCTTTTTCCACGTGGGCGTATAATCTGTCGAACATTGGGCGCAAGAGTAAGGTTCATTTTCGACGCCTTCCAACATGCGTTTACGTGCTGAGACGATTTTCTTTGATTGCAACGTTGTCGTCGGTGTAGGCGTCGTCGTCGGCTGCGCTTGATCGTTTTTCGCCGGCGTCTTTTCAGCGATAGAAGCTTTTTCCGCAGCTGCGGCTAGTTTTTGTTGATTTTTAAGTAAATGATTCTCTTTGGCTGCTAATATACGTTCGACGATTTCATCCAAACCGACTGTGTTTAGGAAAACGATTATATTGTTAGAAATGGTCAATTTTAATTGGAATAACAAAGAACTTAATCATGTCAAAAAAGTTGTAAACTATAAATTTCTTCCATACAATATTCGCAACATCCCTTGCATAGAAACGCTGATGATGCTAAAAATTGGACTTCTTCATAACTTTTTTATTTCTACAGTAAAGTTTTTGATTCAGTCTTCTATGCATAGGACTAAATCCTATCGAATCAAGGATTTTCAATAAAATTCCCAATATTGATCTCCGTATAATCTTTGCATGTTAAATTTATTGGTAATAACAAGAGGGGAGAATGTGGAGTCATATAGCCCCTCGAAGTGACGACTTGATTAGTAGAAAACAATGTGAAATACTGAAATTCATGTATCCAGAAAATTGCAAAAAAATAGTACTTGCTTTCCACATTTATTGCTAGGAAGAATTTTAAGAAAAACTAAACTATATCTAGTTTCGTCCAATAGCCTTAAAAACTAAAAAAATCAGTTAGAAATCAGACATTTTCTATAAATTTGAAGAGAACACCGAGCCCAAAAAAGGGCAACTAAATTAGTGAACTTCAATCAGCGATAGAGTATGAACGTCACACCAAAATAAACGAGTTACCCAAATATAGAAAATCCGGCTGGTTAGGATTAGGCACAAAATGGAGCTCGGCCGGAGGCGGCTTAGGGGGCGGAATTTGGAGCAAGGTTTTCTCCATTTGTCTTCTCCAAGCTAACTTGGCTGCAGCTTCCCGTTGAGCCAAAGTTTGGCCATCGGTCTGAAAAAAATTTGCGATAAAATTGGTTCAATTAAGATGGATAGATTTCTACGAAATTTGAAAAATAAGGTTTCTATAATAATTCAGAATAGATTCCCGCGTATGAAATTAAATGATCAAAAATTTGAATTTACATAACTTACAAGCTGCGATTGTCTTTGCTGCGCCGCGTCATTTAAAAAAGAATTTTTCTGGTGCAACGTTGATGCAGCGTTCCCCGCCGCGGACTGTTGCCCAGACGTTGAGGTTGAATGTTTATGCATATTCATAACAGCTGCGTTGACCACCACTTGAGCCGCGCCGCTGTTCGATCTTATCCCTGAAGGCAGAGTACAAATATTTAGGACAACTAACGGAAAGAATCTAGCACAAATTTCAACAGAATTATACCGTGATTTAAAGATCCAGAAAGTTGTTTCGAGTTCATATTCCTGGCGTTCTGTTGTTGGGGCAAAGTGGCCACTGGCGGTTTGTAGGCAGGTGGTCGAGGTAAATTCGAGTTTGACAGGCCGTTATTGCGAGCTACTGAATTCGCAGTTGCTTGTGACCCGTGAACTTGATTGATATCCTGCAAGAATTTCGGCTTTCATCTATATATTAAAGGAGCACAGTCACAAAGGATCAATATTTTAATGTAGACTGCAAAAAATCAGTGTGCAAGATGTACATTTGACGCATTACTAACTTTTCTCTAGCATACGAATATAAGACTGATATTGAACATTGATTAATTATAACTATCTTCTAAGAATTACTAAGTTATAAAATGTCTTCGAAGAGAAAAAGCTATGATTTCACTGATGAATAAACAATTTAACGACTTTGGCTATCATACAGAATGAAAAGTGACATTCCAAGGATAAGACAACATCGGCAAATATTTATCAGCATAAAAAATTTATGAAAAAATCAAAAAATTCAGACATTAGCACCTACTCAAGTTGTAGTTTCAGCCTCATTATGTGGCTAATTTGGAGCACAATATCGATGGCCAAACAAGGTGACAAAATACTGGAGAAAAACATAATTATGAAGAACTAAAAAAGTCTGATATGTATGCTACCTGTATGGTCACCAAATGAGGGAACAGCCATAGTAATCACCTCATGAAATCATAAATCAAAATATGGCGTGGCACCTTTCCAGGATTCACCAATCATATAGTTATTGTAGGACTATGGTTAGGGACTACACTTTTTGTAATAAAAAGATGAGAAATGTCCATTCCGACCTAAAATTATCATTTTTGATCAGGGTCGAAAGTATCAATTTTTCGACGCTCTGCTCCATAAATCCCATTTTTATATAACAGCAACTATTTGTTAAACTATATTTTCGTCTTTTGAAGCACAACTTGGAAGTTTTTCATTCAAAAAAGATTTTTTTGCATTTTGCGCATGTTCGTTCCCTTTTACAATTATAAGACACTACGACACCATAAGGCATACATGTAACGGGGCCCCGAAGTCTGGGGGGGGGGAGTCGGATGGCTTTTTTGGGCGGGGGGTCACTAATTCCCAAAATTTTGGGGGAGGGGTCTCCCAAGGAAAAAAGTTCGATTTTTTTCGCGAAAAAAATTCGCAAATAGTTCAAAAAATAGTAATTTTTTCCTAAAAAGACCGAAAAAATGTATTCATAGCGCGGAGCGTCCAGAAAATTCACGTTTTTGACAATTTTTTGTTCAAAAATTGACATTTTTCAGTATTTTTCTGACCAAAAGTATGGGGGTTCCTACAGCTACCATATGGCTAGCCATTGGGCGACCGCCCCTCAGGATTTTCCAATCCTATGATTTCTGGGGGGGGGGTTCCCATAGCACTTCCCACCCCCAATTACATGTATGCCCCAAGGAAGAGGAAAATAACATCAAGTTCTCACAAACCAGACATGATAATAATTTTGCAGCAATATTACAATGGATTTCATGAGACCAAACTTATTGAAACAAAAATGTTTCCAAAATTGACGGCATTAACTAATTTTTTGGGAGGGCAAACAATAGATCATCATTTATCGGCATCTAATTTACCTTGTGAGCAAGCTTTTGTATTTGCCGCACACGCTTAATGAGCGATAACCGGGCTTCTTCGATTCGAAGGTGCGTTTTCAATTCTTGGATCATTCTATCTCTTTCAATCAGTTGTTCTTCTGTTAATTCTTTATATTTGAGCTGAAAGTGGCAAGAATTGTAGCCAGACTGCCCAATACGGAGGGGCATGAAAGGAGCTATTACCCCTACTTGGTCTTGAAAATTAATCACTGGGTGCTTCATTTTGGGACAGAATGGCGTGTATAAGAACATAGCAGGGTTTTTTATTTTTGCACACAGCAACCAAATTTCGGACTGTGCAACCAAGTTTTTACCCCATAGTTGCACAGTGCAACTTGGAGCCTGACGGTCCTTACGATTAGTTTGTAGGTTTTCCTGTCCGAAGATGCATTTTTAGGTGTTTCAAAATAGGAAATACTGAAATTTTTTGGCGCTTCGCGCCGGGGATTCAAGATGATTTATTATTTTATCAGTTCTAAAGTGCGGTTAGAAAATGTTGCGCCAGTTTATGCTCATAGCATTTGAACATAAACGTATTTCGGATAAATGTTTGATCCTGTTCTGTTTTTTGACGTATATTCAACAAAACAATAAAGAACTTTTTTGATTCATTTCCACGAAATATTTTTGCAGCCCTTAACATATTTTATCCTTCGTTAGTGAATAAGCGTTGAACGGATTTTTCACCAGAGTTCTAGAATATCAAAATACAATTTTTTGGCCCATGTACGAACGAATTCATGATATTGAAATATGAGGTAAAATGTCGCGCTTTTTATGCTTTATATCGTTTGAGAACAATCTCTTTTGATTTATGATCATGATTAAGTAAAATTGAGGAAAAATATTCGACTTGTTTGACGAATGGCGTGAAGACCACGATTGATAATCGATAGTTAGTTGCAGTGGAATGAGCTGAAAAAATGAATTTTCCGACGTCTTTGAAGTATCAAAATCAGTATTTTTTCGGTGCACCGCTTCGAACAAAGTATTAGAGCCAGCCTTTTCAATTTTTCCCTTGAATTCAGGAAATTCATGTTTGAAAGTCTAAAATTGATACCAATTGGACGAAAATAAAAAACTACCTTTTCATTGTTTTTTGATAAAATTTGATGAATTTAGCAATCTTGGAGAAAGCAACCGAAAATTTTTCTGTGCAACCAAATTCTTACCCAAGTTGCACATTGCAACTTATCTTGTGCAAAAATAAAAAAGCCTGGAAAATAGTCGCATTGCTTCCGCAAAATTTAAACTTTACCTCTACCAGAAAATCAAACCTTGGGGTATCTTGATTGCAGCAAGGCGAGATGTTTCAAATTTGAAAAGACCGAAGGAAAATGCCCTTATCGCTCTTTATGTGATTACATATAACACTTTTTTGTAAAACCGTAAACGTCTTGAATTAAAATTCAAGCAAAAGCACTAGACCAAAACTCTATACCTGTGGGCGGGTAATCTTCGCGCCAAAATAATAATCAGTAGTCAGTACTCTTTGTGGAGCAGAAATTCATTAATCACGAGCGTGTTTATTAATTTTTGATCAAAAAACGAATTTTTCGGCACTTGCTGACCCCCTCTCTATAAACTTTGAAAAGTCGACCACTACCTCCCCTTAAAACAGCTTTTATCGTGTACCTAACTGGTCGAAACTCTTACAGGTGAGGACTACCCTATTTGTTATCTATTTCATCTAGTGCACTTGTTTGGCTTTAACACTTGAATATCAAAGAAAGATCCTCATTGCGAAACCGGAGGTCTGAAATTTAAAAGGCATGACAGAAAACAGAAAAACATTTTTGAAATTTATAATTCTGATAAATCAAAGTTCATCGATTAGCTTTTCATCAATAATTTCAGATGATAACAAACAAAATTTGCGTGCTTATGTTTCAGTATTCACCATGAAGAATATAATTCAAATAACCAGAATAACTACCACGCGAAAAAATGATCTTCCAGCAGACAGCCTAATGATTATTGCTAATCCAAATTACTTTTTCGAAATTCTTTCTCAAAAAATCGATTTCTTTCGTATGTAACGAGGAAATGTCACTTTCTTCGGAAAGAATTACGACGGTTCCCAATTCAGTCATTTGAACAGCGAAATGAGCATCAGATGCATCGATTGTCGACGGATCGACTAATTTTTTGGGCGTCGATTTTTCCACATTATCATGCGATTCAGGTTGGCCATTCTCTAATATTGAGGATTTTCTAGGCTGAAATGTAGAAAATGTTTGGAAAGGCAAAAACGAATTGAGCTACTTAAATTGTGAGCATTAAAATGCTAGAATAAAATTCTTGGAAAAAATGATTTAATCTCAAAATTTGTGAAAAGCTTTACGGTAAACTTGGAACAAAATCAATTTTCATCTTAAAATAAATTCCGTTTTCAGTTGTGTATAATCTTTTTATTCGATGTCGCAGAGCGTAATCACGAAAACTTGAATTTCGTTCCGGACAACTGAATCAAATTGCACCAGTTTGACTGGCTGAAATTGTTCGGTACTTTGAAAAAAACTGCTTTATAAATAAAAAACGCAAAAAAATCCGGGACCGGTTGCAATAAACGAGTTGACCGCGACCTTTTTTGTATGTTCTGTTTGCCATAAAGGTTCACGATTATCGCGAGCTCAGGCTGATTTTGTTTATTACAACCGGGCCAGAAAGTCGTTCAACAAAATAGTGTCAAGCGGTTTTCTAAAGGAAAATTATCTGAGTTCTTCAAGTTTTCCAAGTTCGCGGGACACTCTGTGACAAGATCAAAAATTTTCATCGAATTATTACCGCGACAGGTCAACTGACAGTTGAGGATGTCACAATGAACAGTTTATTTCAATGCAGATATCTTCAGTCGACACATTTAAATAGAATATGACTTGTTTGAAACAAAATCAAACATCTTTCTCACCTTAATAACAGTTTCTTCTTTTTTGCAACTGAAGATCATTTCTTGTTTAGCTTCGCCTTTTATCAAATCGTGAGCTCGTTTAGCGCTGGCTCGCTGACTGCGCCGAAGGTGAGGGGCGTTTTCGTTCGATTTGCAAGGGCTATCTTCGGCGCCAGATAAATGCAAATTGTCCGATTCCTCCATTTGCTAGAATGAGAAAAAAAGATTTAGGGAAAGAACTGAAAATGTAATTTCTTACAGACCATAGACATGATTTGCATAGACAATTTTCAGAGATAAGTTGTGAAACATACATACAATGCAAACGAATGCTGGAGAGGTAACAGAATATTTCTTGTGGGTGAATAGATATCGACAGGAGTCAAGCACTTGGAAATTGTGTTGACACTTGTTGGAGCCACGTTAGAAGATAGTAGCTGCCAGGTAGATTCTACCAGAGCAAGAGCTAGATTTTACCACTAAATTTTAACATACACATCATCCAGACTCTTAGCGTATCAACCAGCTGCTACTTGGAAAAAGATAAACATTTTCTACGGTAGATTTAGCACGTGCTAAGTTTTGACATACGGGCCGTGGTTTGATTTTCAAACTTAGCGATGAAACATAACTCAAATCAATCATAGAGTTTCAACTGAAAGTGATCCTGGAAATAAAACTTTAAATTTTAGATTGCCCAAATAGTTAAATCTGTATCGTATGTAACACAATTATAGGAGGACTGGAAGTCAGCTAGATTTTTGTATAGGTGAGGGCATACATGCAACGAAGCCCCGAGGTCTGGGCCGGGGGTCACTGATTCCCCAAAAGTTTAGGGGGGTCTCTGAAGAAAAAAAATCGATTTTTTAAACCAAGAAAGTCTGAAAATTAGTTTTTAAAACGGTAATTTTCTTCTTAAAAAACGTTAAATGTATTCTTGGAGCGAAGCACCGAGAAAATCGACGTTTTTGACTATTTTTGTTTAAAAATTGGAATTTTTCATCAAAAAATTGACTTTTTTCAGTATTTTTCGGACCAAAGGTATGAGTGGTTCCCTGCGGCTACCATATGGCTAGCAATAGGGTTGGAAAATCTTGATGGGAATCGCCCAATGGCTAGCCATATGGCGGGGGGTTTCTACAGCACTTCCCCCCAATTACATGTATGGGTAAGGGTATCATAAGAGGAATACAACAAATTTCTACAAGTGTCAGCGCGAAACGCCAAAAATGATCGTTTTTGTTCAAAAATGATCATTTTTCACCAAAGGAAGATATTTTTCAGTTTTTTCGTTCAAAAAGATGGGCAATCCATGGCTAGCCTCAATGTGGTATGGATAGAAATCTTGAGATCACCAGCCGGCCGCATTGTCGACGATTTCCGATGGTTTCTGCGGCAGTTACTCGCAATTACATGATTATAATATTTCTGACAAAATGTGACTTTCTGGGCACCAAAATGCTCCAGATACCAGCATCTTGTGTTCTTGTTGTGCGAATTTCATAATGGCATTAGGAACTTTTTTCACAGACTAATGAGACACAAGCGTGTATGTTTTATTTCTGCAACAACAGAAATAGACTCTGCAGCAAGAATTTTTACTCTGCCCTAGCAGCAGATGCAGATGTGACTGTCAAGCTCGAAGGAAATAATCGATTTTTAACTTATCTACTGGAAATGTCAGATGGCGATGACCATTTATAGTACGGTAATGAATCCGTAGCTGGGTCATCGCCTATTGGGGAGGATAGATAAAGGCAGTATGTTCAGTTTTTTTCAAAATAATTAGGTACGAAGAGCATTATTGGACGGAAAAGTGACACACGAGCATATGCATTTAAAACCAAAAGGATAAAAACTCGTTTTTGGTTGCTTATAATGCACAGGCTGATTTGTCAAATTTTAAGACATGGCGGGTATAATAATAGACTCTAGGGAAAAAATCAATATGTAGTATATGAGACGAACCACAAGAAAATGACCTGAAATTAAGAACAAATATTAATTAAGAAGCACATAACAATGATTCATCGGTGAATACATAGCCAATCAGCGAAAATGACAAGATACGAAAATCAGCGAGTTTAGCTATATCTACACTAAATAAGTCCGGCGTGAAACTTTTTTCTCTTTTCCAACGTCACCGAAAACCGTGCCAATCAATCTCATGCGTGCATACTTCTATATACAAGAATTCAATGGAGTCAGTCTAACATTTTTGAAAAAATCCGGCAAATATGGCCGCTCCACGAAACAACCGGATTTTTCAGCTCAATGTAAATGCAACATATGAAGTGGAGAGAGAAACAGAGATGCAGGGGAAATTTTTTCAAGTGAAAAGATCTGGGAGGGCGGGGTTTATTGAGGCGAAAAAAACCGATTCGAACTCCGACCAAAGCAAGAAGTACATGGTTTTGACACAAGCCACATTGCCAGCTTGTTTAGGGCCAGGCGAGTATGCGAGAATAAACATTTTCGAAACGGTGTAATGTTCTACTGTTCGACTGATTGCAGATGATAGGAAGCATAGGCAAGCAGCACATACAATCTATCCACAATGCGACTTATAAGAAGCTTGAAGAAAGAAAAAATCGATGAAATTGAAGAATTGAAGACGGCAAAACTTTTTCGCCTTATCTATCTGCTCCGCTCTCTGCCCCTCTCTTCTCTCTCTGGAATGCTACTGCAAGGAAGAGAGAAAGAGGAGAATGTTGACAGAAAACCAGACATCATGATGCAGTTAGTGAAGATATAGGTGGATGAAGTATACCAAACAAAGTCGACAACATGAAAAACGGTACACCACTGGTAGACACCACTTCAGTGACCCAGAATCCTCAAATGAAGATTCAAATCCAAGGTCCAGAATATTGGTTGAATCTCACTCAAGACAAATGTACGAGATTCAAAAGATCAACACTCTGCTATTAAATACGATGAAAACCGTAGTTGTAACAATCCTAAGAAAATAGACGTGATTTACTGTGACCTTCAAGACGTCTTTGGAAAATTAAATCCTGGAAAATTGAGTCCTCAAAATTCAGCAATAGCTCCTTGAAAAAATGATACATTCCGAGAAAATTAATAACACTTGACTCCGAAAAATTCTCGTTTTACAGACAGCTGCACTATTGAAAAAATTCGAATTGCATACATTCATAAAATTGACGTTCGGTTCAACTCTTAACATCACCTTCTGAAAATGGCAGAAAGGTGACAATGAAGGTTTTTCCATCATAGCAGAACACTTCACATGATATATTCTTATAGACATACCTGTAAGACCTCCGACCAGTTGGGGGGGGGGGGGGGGGTAAATCCGAAATTTGGGGGGGGGGGGTAGAAAAAAAGTCGAAATTTTTCCCAAAAAAGGCCAAAAAACATACACTTGGCAAATTTTTTTTAATTTTTTCCCAACTGGGGGGGGGGTTGGGGGGGTAAATGATTTTGGGTACTGGGTTGGCCAAGTTGGGGGGGGCCCCCAACCCTCCCCCAAGTACAGGTATGCTTATAGATAAGAAACGACTAAATATGACGAAGAGCCAGGAGCTTGTTCCAGTGCTAGGGCCGGTCTCCAGGAAAATAATCGGGAGCTCGCGATAAGCGATTGCAATAATATGGGGATGAATCCGTTGTCGCGATTATCTCGAGTTCGAGATGTAATGTAAGGATTCAAGATGGTTCTAAATCTCGATTGCAGACAACCAGAATCAAGTTCTTGTGAATATGTCTGTTTTTTATATAATGCTTCCAAATGGGCAAAGAGTTCACACGAACTTTTTGTGGAGCCTTTTCCGCAAAAAACATGATTAAAACTTGTTTAGTTGACCGGAAAATTGCAGCTTTGTGACGTGTCGTTTAGCAAAAAATTACCAGAACATAAAATGGTCCATATATTACCGTTTCATTTTGTAAAAGCGGTATAAGAAAAACAAGGAAAAGAACCAGACTATAGTTATTGTGAATATCAATCTGTAGAATTCTTTTATTACAAATTGACTCTACAAATCCGTTTCGTAATTTGTTGATATCTTGAAAATCTGTCAGAAAAAGATATTCTGAGGCACGATTCCATTTCTAATTCAAATTTACATTTCTGTCATTCCTAGCTACAAATTTCATTACTAAATCTCTTAATTAATCTCAATTTTCACTTCTTATACTAATATTTTCCTCAATTTTGCCCCAATAGTTTCACTCTTCTGCAAAATATGTTGCATCCATCACATTAAATGGCAGCTCGCGATTAAATCGCTAGCTCGGACTTAAATCTGAGCGTCGGTTAGTCGCGAGTTCCAGTTTTTTATTGCAACTCGAAAAAGATGGAACCGAGTTCACGACTAGCTAATGCTTAGCAAATCAATTAAATGTAAAATAACACATTAAAGACCGACCAATCAGTGAACCAATGAAGAGGTTGACTAAAAAACCTAGTAAAAAAGGGAAAATCAAACTTACAAATTTGGGCATTAAAAAACGAAGAAACTAACTAGACAGAGCACAGAAACCAATCAACCAGAAAAACAGTCAACCAAACCTTGACATTCTGATGCCATATAACCAATGGAGTTCACCCAGTTATGGAAGTGACGTCGAACTCCCTCAATAAATGAACTATAAATCGTCGAAATTCTGGAGACAAAATCGTACAAAACTTCGAATTTCGAGATTTTTTAGAATACAGCATAAATGAATGAAATGAAAGATATGGAATTATCAGTTACCAGAGGTCTGAGTAACATTTACTATCCTTGAAAAAATGACGGACTAGGTGGTCGAATTATTTGGAAAATAATTCGGGAAACGTTGATTTATTCTGTAGTGCACTGCAGAGGAGTAGTATACAGGTTTTATGGCCATGTTCAAGAACGTGATTGGTGAAGAACAAACACAATTCTATGTACGGGATGCAATGCCGCATTTAAATGGTTATTAGATCAGGCAGTTATTGTCATTAAAAATCGTTTATTGGGTGAAAAGAATTGAGCTGAGCACAGAAGCATTGCCTTAAAATCTGGTGTGGGTGAAGGGTCAAACAGCTGTCCTTAGTTTAGGCATTTTTGTGCCCAACCCGAAGAAGAATGTGATGTGATGACCAGTATTTTTTTAGCACGGCGCTAATAAAGCTAGGCCTATGCTAATAATTTTGGTCACGCTAATGGGTATATATGCCGTGAAAAAATACTGGTGATGAACCTTTATATAGGACAGCTAAGCCTAGGTTAATGAGATACCATGAACTGTTGAGATAGTGCAATTTTTGACAGTTCCCTCCCCATGAATCGTGATAACGAAAAAAATTATTTATTGTTGTCAAAGTGTTGTTACAACTGTTGGATCTTCCTCTGTATAAACCCAACCAAAGGTCAGATTAACCCACACACCACATCTGTCTAACACCGCGATTACGGACTTCGACCATGTCTAGAAAATATGGATGAAATACGAACGTCTCAAGTTCAAAAAAAGGACTACATAAATTCAAGAACAGCGGATTCAATGCGAAAATTCTTCCTTGAAGAAAAACGGATGAGACGAGACGAGACGAGACAGAAGGAAAATTCAGCGTAGAAGACGATGAATTGAAAATGGGAAGGAAAGTAACAAAAACCGACTCCTCCGAATTGGGTCGTCTGATTCGGACACTCCATTAGTTTGACGAACCCAGGGTTAATAGTTGTCAGTCACCAGTCCACGAGTTGATGTTATGGCTTGAAGGCTGATTTGGCGGAACATCTTGCAACACATAATAGTACATATTTCAATCGAGATACCTCCTAATCTTCGAACCATGCCCTAAGAAACCCCTATCTGTGACGAATATGTATCGAACACAACTACAGTCGAGCATTGTAAACAATCTATAACCGATTTGAGACGTAAAAAATCAGAAACTCCTTTAGCCCAGTATGCGCAACGACCGTCCGTCCAAAGTTCTGAACCGGAAAAATTATCGATTGCCGATGAACATACAAACATTCAACCCGACAGTCGTGCTTCACTATTTACCCGTTTTCTTTCTATCCCGCGCTCAAGATAAATTTAGATCGAAAACTGAGAGTCAGGAAGACTGCAGCAAAGATGTGCATACGGTCAGATTTTCTAGACACAAGTTGTAAATCAAACTCGATGCTGAGAATCCATGAGAGGAGTAAGCTACATAGCCTGTGGGGAAATGAATATAGAAATGACTCGAAATTATGAAGGCGCGATTCATTGTAGGATATCCGGTTTGGACTGCGGGTCATCATAAACTCCAACGAAAACATCGACGATGTCATCACAATTTTGTGAAAAATTGATCAGAAGTATTTTACCTCAATTTATCGAAGGCTCTGACGAAATGAACTTGCGTGGAAAACAGTAGAATGAAAATTTCAGATTATAGAGATAGAAGTGAATCAATAACAACTCGCCACCCCTCTATCGACGTCCGTGCATGGCTGACTCCACACACCATACGTATCATTTATACCCAGCTGGTCACGTGACTTATAGATACACGAAACAAAAAGTATGCACTATTCCTTGAAAAAAGAACTAGTGTAGGTTCGTATGTTTCACAGCGACGCGTAGGTGAGGAAAAAGGCTCTGAAATTCCTGAAAATATTTGAAAACAAAAATCGAAATACAATGAAAAATTACTCAACAATGTTTTAAGGAAACATACATAAAATTCTTTTAAACAGTCGGTATTTTCGAATAAAATCATGAACGATTTCTTGAAAAAAATGAAGAAAAAAGTAGAACCATACGCGGTCAATAGAAATGCAGTTTTCCTGAAGCGCGAAGTTAACAAGTAAATATAATAAAAAATTTTGAACGAAAAATTTGATGAACTGGAAAAAGTCGATTCACGCAGCGCAGGACGCAGACATGATTTTGGAGTCTTAAAAACGCAATGTAATGTGCATTAACAGCATAAAACTTCAAGTTTCAATACGTTTCAAAGTTTTAATAGTTTCAATAACCACTCAAATCAAATAATACCCTATATTCTATGAGAAAACGACTATAGTTATTATGACGCGCTGTTTTTCTGCTCCGAAAGTACACAACGATCTATAGTCAGTTTTTTATAAAATGCTTACGAATAGAAAAGTGACAAAAATAAGCACTGTCACTGTAAAATTTTTTACTCGAAAAATTGTTAAAGGTTAGGTCAGTATGTTAACAAACTTCTAGTCCTATATGGTTTATTTTTCATCAGCAAATCGTGAAAATCTTAAATATACTTGCTTTCCAGTTTAATTATTTAGAAGCATTTCAAGAAAAACAAACTATACTATTTTTCCTAAATTTTTTCCCGCCCAATTACACTTCATGTGAAACTGGTGTCTTCAACCTTTAATTTTTCGCTACTTATAGGATAGGAGGCACCCGAGCGAAAGGCTAATAACTGTAACATCAAATTTTCAGTCCCATTATTCTTAGTTTTTGTGATCGACGAAAAAAAAGTATTTGAGCGGTTGACTCGGAATACTATACTATGTTAATCATACGTGACTAATAAAATTTTACCAGTGTTCCGATAGACATTCCTCTTTTGGATAATTGTAGTTTATAAAATACACTTTGTTCGTTGTCATCTTCGGCTTACTAAGTGAACATTTACTAACAGTTGATAACACTTTTGAATTAAATTATGGTAGGTGAAAAACCCCTGCGCAGCTCCACAAAGCATACCTGAGCAAAGGTTATTCCGCACGTATACCCGACCAGAAAATGTTTTAGGTTGGTCGTCATTTTTCGGTTGTTGGACCATTTGAACAAAAACGTTGTTTAAACATGCTGAAGCGTTCATAAATCGACTAATTATGTCAAAAAATTAATTTTTCCCAACGAAACTGTACTGAACACATAAACGCAGCTAGCTTGGGTGGCTCAGCATTGCTGATGTGACTATTGGGGATCAATCGGGATAATTATCGCCATAAAAAGGTGGTCGGGGACGGGATTTTCTAGCAAATGTTCATGAATGTATATGAAGCGAATGATATCTCAAACATTTCAGTATGAAATTGCAGATTATATAAGGTGTCACGAATTGATAGCCTCCTCCAAAAATCGGCATAGAGATGCGATACAGAAAAATTAAAATCGGTGCCTTGTAGAACATTCAATTCTGCGTCGAATGATGGTTTACATAATCTGCACGCATTATAATTTTATTGGTGAAAAAACAAACAGTCTAAATTTTCAATTTTCGCAACTTTGAATCAACTCAAAAGTTTGTATTACAACCATCGGCTTGGCGGGCTTGTCTCAAACGCTCGGGCATTGAGCAGAGCAGACTTTAGAATAATTCCGTATCATATTCTAGCTCATTTAACACCATATTTAAATTTTCTGATAATGTTTCCAAAGAATGGCGACCAATTCTGAATTCTACGTGCATAATCTTCTTCGTCCTTCGCAATTTCACCGAGATTTTGGGTCGAGTTCAATCCTAGACTTTTGAAAAAAGCTTGAGTTTTTGCTTTTTTTGATTGAACAAAAACTATATTTTCTGACTGGTCGACTTTGTTATCACGTTATGTGATTATTCTAAAATGTTACACACTATCCGACGCAGAATCGAAACTGTACCTCTAATTTCTTTCCATCGCATCTGTAAGTTGATTTTTGGAGGGGGCTATCGTTTCGTGACATTCTGTATGTATATATGTGATAAAGTGATTAGGGATGTATCAGGTACCCGGACCCGAAATTACCCTACCATTTTGTTGGACCCGGACCCGATATTCTCAAAATTTTGGACCCGGACCCGGAGAAATTGTCACAATTCTGATTCGGGTCTGATGTATAACGTAGTCATTCAGCTGAAAACAAATACCCATGTTAAAGAATGTGATGACACATCAATTAACTAATGAAATATAAAAAGTAACAAATCAATACTTTATTGCTTAGATCATCTTGAGATCATACATGTAATTGGGGGGAAGTACTATGGGAACCCCCCCCCCCAGAAATCGTCAACCATATAGCTAGCCATTGGGCGACCGCCCCCCCCAGGATTTTCCAATCCTATGGCTAACCATAGGGTAGCCCTAGGGATCCCCATACTTTTGGTCGGAAAAATGACAATTTTTTGATAAAAAATGTCAATTTTTGAACAAAAAATGGTCAAAAACGTCAATTTTCTCGGCGATACATTTTTTTAATCATTTTTTAAACAAAAATTACTATTTTTTGAACCATACATGTAACGGAGCCCCGAGGTCGGGGGGGGGGGTAAAGACCGAAAAAATGTATCCGTGGTGCGAAGCGCCAAGAAAAGTCACATTTTTTACCATTTTTCGTTCAAAAATTGACATTTTTTGTCAAAAAATTGACATTTTTCGTCAAAAAATTGACATTTTTTGTCAAAAAATTGACATTTTTCAGTATTTTTCCGGCCAAAAGTATGGGGGTCCCTACGGCTACCATATGGCTAACCACTGGATTGGAAAATCCTGGGGGGCGGTCGCCCAATGGCTAGCCATATGGTCGACGATTTCTGGGGGGGGGGGGGTTCCCATAGCACCCCCCCCCAATTACATGTATGTTTTGAACTGTTTTTCGGACTTTTTTCGTGAAAAATCGATTTTTTTGCCGTCGGAGACCCCTCCCCCCACAATTTTGGGAATTACTGACCCCTGGCCCAAAAAAAGTGGCCCAACCCCCCCCCCCCCCAGACCTCGGGGCTCCGTCACATGTATGCTGAAAAATGTGAATTTTTTGCTTAAAAATGTCAATTTTTGAGCGAAAAATGGTAAAAAAATGTGAATTTTTTTGGCGCTTCGCGCCATGGATACATTTTTTCGATCTTTTTAGGGGAATATTACTATTTTTAAACTATTTTTAGGACTTTTTCGTGAAAAAATCAAAATTTTTTCCTTGAGAGACCCCTCCCCCTCAAATTTTGGGAATTACTGACCTCCGGTCCCAAAAAAGTCGCCCAACCTCCCCCCCCCCAGACCTCCGGGCTCCGTTACATGTATGCTTGAGACTGACTTAGATTAAAAATCTACAGCACCCGAGTTATATTTCATAAATAGTTTTTCGGCCGTTTTCCTTGTAGTCGTCGTCTTTTCAATCTTGATTTTTACTTATAATATTAATTTAAGGATCAAAAATTAAATTATAAAGATGCTTAACTCAATAATATTTCACGAGATATTAGTGACTCAAATGGGTTTATTGTGCCTCAACCAAACCATACGATTTCAATATGATGTTGTTTCTCTCACATCCATTTTGAGATGCAGTTATGATAAGTTCGAATATGAATATGAAAATGAATCATACCCGAAAATAGGGTATGATGTGTGGTTTTACATACTGCGTTTGAAAATTTTTTTCTAATGTTGTACTTTTCACGTTTTACACTTCTTGAAGAGTCCAAAAGTAGACGGAAAAAAGCCGAAAAACTCATTTGGACCTCTTTCCGGACACCTTCCCATAGGATTCCCCAGAATCTTTTCGTCATTTTGATACATATTATGTTAAAATTTTAATACGATTTGTGTACCGTTTTTTTGATTTTTTGGGATTGGCACACATTGCACTGCCATTCAAATATATTTTTGAGTCCTAATGAATCCCCAGCCAATAAAGTTCTGAGAAAATAGGATTCGCATCACCTATATAATAAATAAGAAGAAAAATGTGGCTTCAATCGAAGCTAGATAAATGTCGATTTATCTAACTTTGATATTTGCTGAACGACATGCTTCAAATGAAAGGTCAAAAATTTTAATTTTTTTATTAAATTTGAGAAATCGAGCCATTCTGACGTTTCCTTACAGGAAAACGCAAGAGTTATCCCAGGCTGGTATTGCCGAAAGAGGAGTAGACTAAACTCGAAGCAGTATTAAACAGCGGAGCAAACTAGGACTATCAAGTCCAGGATTATGTCGACTTTGCTCCACTCCTAGTTTGCTCCTCGTTTGCTACGCGGTTCCTATTGCCGAAGAAAGAGTAATCCTGGACTAGGCACTCCTGGACTAAACTGTCGGAAATTTTTTTTTTGGTTTCAAAACCGAAATGATGCATTATGGTGAACTTCAGAAAGTCAAATCCTCAAAATTTGCCGGCGCTTCGCGCCGGTCCTGAGTATAATAGTCATTGTTCCCTATCAAGCGCGGCTATTAACATATCTACTTCCACTTTACTAGCTAACTTTCATCAGTTTCTATCAACTGATTCACTTCATCTCTTCTTTTACTAATTAAGAGCCAATATTTTGCTGATAATTGAGGTTTTTGATCACTTTTTAAAACTTTATTCTCTTACTTCGTTTGGAGTTTTCCATACATTTTGAAACGTGAGCCTTCGCAATTCGCATTGAAAACTGATAAAAACGTCATTTTAAGACTGTAAATTTAGAGCTCCTATCTAGTAAATTGTTGTAAAAATTCATTTTCCAGCATTTTTTGAACACAAAAATCCGAAAATTTTTTCGGCGCTACGCGCCGAAATAGGAAAGCTATTACAATATATTATTTTTTTTCCAATTTATCAGTCCGGCTCCCCCCCCCCCCCCTAAAAAAATTCCTGGCTACGGCCCTGCTCAGATGGATCAAAAAAGAGAGCTTGACAAAGAATTGCTGAAGTTTTTGAGAAGGATCCTAATTATCAAGATGGGAATATTCATCAGTTGGAAGTGAAGTGAAAAGGCCTCAAAGCGGTAAGTTTATTGTAATGACAAAATAATTATAAAAATAGAATATAAAATTCTCGATCCTTATAGCGTTCAAAAGGGTTTGTTCGATTTGCAAAAAAGCGACGAATTCCCAAAAAATTGGCAACATCAATTTCACGCGCCATACCATCCAAATCTTCCAAAAACTCAACAGCCTCCATTACTACACACACTGAATAGGACTTACTACTGATTTAATACTACCCCTATCAGGATTAAAAGAGTGGACTAAATCGGCAACATTTGCACCTCGTTTGCTCCGCTTTTAGTCCACTCCTCTTTCGGCAATACCGACGAGGAGTAAATTTTAATACTGCTCCACTCTTGCGCTAGGTTTGCTACATGTCTAGTCCGACTTTACTCCTGGACTGCCCTAATACTGGTTTACTCCTCTTTCGGCAATACCAACCCCAATGAACGTTTTTAATGTTATTTATTTAGTAGAGATGTATCGGGTGCCCGGACCCGAAATAGGACCTGAAATTACCCACCATTTTGCTGAACCCGATATTCTCAAAATTTCGGACCCGGACCCCATATTTCCAAAATTTTGGACCCAGACCCGAAAAAATTACCACAATCTTGATTCGGGTCTGATGTATAATATATAGTCTATTTTTCCGGAAATGCTTCTGAATTAGAAAAATGGAACTTTTTGGCTTTTGTCAAACCATAACTCACATAGAGCTAAAAATTTGTGGATTTATACAACTAGCCTTCAACAATTTTCTGAATGAAAAATCATACAGTAAAACCTTCCTGTGAACAATTTTGACAACAGCATTGGTTTTTTGTCATTTTTGAATTTAGAAGTAGTTTATTTAAAAAACTATAGTAATTCAGCTGAAATCAAATACTCACATTGAAGAATGTAATGACACATCAATTATTTATTATAATATGAAAAGTAACAAATAAAACTTTGTTTAGATCACTATGAGACTGACTTAGATTTAAAATGTATAGCAACCAGGTTATATTTCACAAATAACAATTTTTCGGCCAGACATGGGGAAAACAACGGAGATGGGCTTTTCCCCTTCGACTTTTTAACCAAATTTCAGCTCAACTGATTAATTGATTTTCAAAATTCCTTATTAACTCAAGTGCCAAAAGGTCATCACAGATCACTTTTTTGTGCACCATCATTAAAAACCACCAAAAACACTGAAAAGGTTCTCATTCAGAGTAGAAGACTCTCCAAAAATTCCGCAAAAAAATCTGCTCAGTGCGAAAAAAACCGTGACTGGTCAGCACGCAAATTCATCAGCAGAAAAATCAGAATTCGTTATACTGTTGCTACAGTAATAGTGAAATAGAAAATATTTCAGTTAATTACATATATCTCAGCAAAGAAGCAACCAATTTCGGCGTACGATAGTGAATCTTGCATAATTATCAATTGTCTGCGATATTTGAATTTCACCGGAATTTGTACATTCCGGTATCATAGTTTACTGTAGTCAAAAATTCCAAACACCGCCTAATAGTTACGAAACTTTTCAGAGCGAGTTCCCTCATTTGGCGTGAATCAGGCTATGTTTTTCTGAACTTTATCCCACGAAACATAGATTTTCTGGTTGGAAAAATAATGCTGATTCTGAATCTACTTTTGCTTTTTTCCGCTGCTTAATATTTTTAGACCTATCTGTTCTGGAATACGAAATATTCAACTATCGCTTGAATCGACGTGTGGAGGTTGGTACTCTATTTATATTCTATTCTTTTAAAATGCACAAAAATGCATCCTTCCCACCTCAAATGCCCACCGCATGTGTAAAATATAGCGCAGCATGTGTAAAAGTATAACGGACCCGGACCCGAAATTACCCGACCATTTTGCTGGACCCGGACCCGATATTCGTAAAATTTTGGACCCGGACCCGATATTCTCGAAATTTTGGATCCGGACCCAATATTTTTAAAATTTTGGACCCGGACCCGATTTTCGTAAAATTTTGGACACGGTACATCTCTATTATTTAGTGGCAGCAAACAGCATTTTTTATCAATTTTTAAGATGTGCCCATGGGAGGGGGGTATTATCCATATATGTAATTGAGGGGGGAAGTGCTATGGGAACCACCCCACCAGAAATCGTCGACCATATGGCTAGCCATTGGGCGACCCCCCCCCAAAATTTTCCAATCCTATGGCTAGCCCTATGGTAGCCCTAGGGACCCCCATAGTTTTAGTCGGAAAAATACTGAAAAATGTCAATTTTTGAACAAAAAATGGTCAAAAACGTCAATTTTTTCGGCGCTTCGCGCCATAAGTACATATTTTATCATTTTTTTGACAAAAATTACTACTTTTTAAACCGTTTTTCGGACATTTTTCATGAAAAAAATTGAATTTTTTTCCCTTTAGGGACCCCTCCCCCCAAATTTTGGGAATTACTGACCCCCGGCCCGAAAAAAGTGCTCCAACCCCCCCCCCCCCAGACCTCGGAGCTCCGTTACATGTATGGTATAACCCCGTCTGAGATTTGAAAATTCATTTACTACCCCCATAAAAACAGCTCCCTATAGCAAAAAATTTTGGTAGACCTCATCTTTTCTCCTCAGTAGGTTATAGTAATTCGAGGAAAATTGCACAACGTGTGCTTGAGAGGAATTGCTCACTGGTCTTTTTGACACACTTACTGACCAAATGATAATGGGAAAGTATGCAACTTTTGTGCCATATAGCGATTTTTAGGAAAGGATATCAGCACATTAATATATAGTACTTGTACGAAATCATTATATATATAATTGGGAGATCAAATAATGAGTTATGTAAATGTGATTTATCAAAAAATCGCCCCTTGGGAAGAAAAACATGTTCTTAAAATTCTTCCTCTTCATGCTCTTCTTTCCTTTTTCCCGCTTCTACGTTGGGTCTTCTGTGTGCATATGGTTACCCAAGCTGTGGAGCAGGTACTTTCCTGCTATGAGTTGAGACATCCGAGGTCCGTTGATGCGGATCAGGAGCCGTACCTGGTTTCAAACTCGTTGTTCATAATCTAATGGGATTAATAATACTAAAGCCACATTCAGCATCAGCACTTTCAATGGGAAGCACTGTTGCAACCGTTGTTTGTCAGTGATGGAATAAGCTCTGAAGATGCTGGTTCAAATAATGTTTCCAAAAGTATGTTCTGCCTGACTCTTCAAATGTGCAGGAATCAGTTGACACAACAATCTTCAAAGTGTGGCTATTCTCTGCGTATAATCAGTACATTCAACTTGCATGATTGGGAGCTGGAAAAAGGGGGTTGAAATAGTAAATGATGTTTGACTGTAAAAAGGGTAAAGTAGGGGCATTAATCATTTTTGTAACTTGTAAGTGAGAATTGCTTTGTGGTGAGGGTACTACACCCCCCTCGGCAAAAAAGTTGGGAGCAAAAAAAAGGTCACGGCATATACCAAGTACTACCCTTACAATTTACGATTTCCTACCTAAATTTTCGACCATGGGGACCTCTGTCTTGGGCACTAGTGGCTACAGAAATAGAGGAAAAATTCCGTGGCACCTTATACGAGGGTGCCAAAAAAGCTTCAAATGACACTTTCAGGCCATTTCGACTTCATTTTTGACACTTGAGAGAGTAAGATGTTAGAAAATTTCTTTCATATCATCTGCATATAATGAATATTTGAAGATTTATACTTCCAAACATGCATACAGACTGAAAAATGCCGAAAAATGTAAAAATTCCAACTTTTGGAGTGCTGTAGGTATGCGGATTTTGACTTTTGCGCCGAATATATACTGTCACAATACTCAGCATATAAAACCACTCAAAACATCTCATTTTCAAATATTATTTATTACCAACTTATCATAGATCAATGGAAGAGTAGGTCAAATCTCTCAGAAATCGTTTCTGAATAATGTCACACATGATAGCATGTCGAAAAATATAATGGACCCGGACCCGAAATGAGACCCAAAATTAGCCGACTATTTTGCTGGACCCGGACCCGATATTCTTAAAATTCTGGACCCGGACCCGATTCCGTTAATTTTAGAATGAGATCTCGTCACTAGATGAAAAATTTCAATTTCATCAGAAACAATAGTGTTATCAGTTTCCTGAATCCAACTCTTGGACTGTAAATGTTAAAACATTATATGTTTTTTATTGGATCAGCATAGTCGACTCTTAGGTAAGCTTGATTTTTTTATTTTTTGGAAAGCTTAAATTTTCAATATTCAAATCAGTTTTCTGCAAATTTTGACAAAAGACAACAAGTGTGCGGATATTTGGCGCAGCTGTTCAGAAGGTGGTCATGTTAAAACCTGATTTGAGCATAAATTTACCAAAACAGACGCAAAGTTTGGAGGGTGCGTGTTGCACCAAGATTGTGCTTAATCTACTTTAAAAATTGATATGTTTGTCAAAATTAACAGTTATTTGATTTGCTAATATATTATCATTATATGTCATCATGTTACTCAGCAGATGAAAAATGAAAATTTCTTGTTTTCAGGTATGATAAATGTTTTAAATTATATATTGGTCAATGGCACGGTCGAACTTCTTGGAAAATGGGTCTCACATTATAGTTTATAGTCTGTTCAGATCATCCAACTAACAACCAATGCGGTAAAAAAGCTTAATGACGACATTTTCAACCACTTAATGATGGAGAATGACCACGCGAGCTCGAACTTGACCGTTACAAATAAAAAAATTGATATTTCGGTTCCATGATATGCAAGCCAAAATAAAAAAGCGTGCGTATATTGACTAGGGATGGGCCGGATCGACTTTTTTGGCGACAGCGGATCCGGATGTGGATCTTGGAAAATTTGGTTCAGCGGATCCGGATCGGATCCGGATCCAAAAAAATTTGGTTCAGCGGATCCGGCTCCGGATCTTGAGGAACAGATCCGAGCGGATCCGGATCTTTCAATAAGTATATGTACTATGTCTAATTTGTCTAAAATTGAGTTAAATGAATTTATATTCATTGGTGTCAATAGATTAATAGATAATTAATGATTGAGGTGTTCGTTTATTGGAATAGTTCACATGTACTAATTGATAATTTTCATTCATTAAATTGTATTCATGTTTAGATTAATATTGGTTTCATCAGAAAAGAAATGAATAGAAATGGAAACTTTTTTCAGGAATTATGGATTTGAGTTTTTTTTCACTATCAGAGTGTGGGACTACTCCACAGTGTCCCCAGATGATGAAGAAAAGGCAAAGTGCAATAAATGCAGAATCCAGTTATCCAGAAAAGGTTGTGGTACTGGATGTCAGAGAAAACATTTGGAGAAGAAACATATGGCAATCAAGCAGTTTGCGGCTAAATAAAAAGAAGATAATGAAAATAGAAGTAATTGTGGTACAAATTGCTACTATTATAGTTATGTTAAAGAATTAATTTTTGTGTTTTCTTCAAAGATAGCCAAAAAAATGAACCTAGCAACTCAAAAACCAAATCAGAGCATGAACTAAAATCTCAAACGTCTCTGGACAATTGCTTCATGCAGAAAGTAAACTTAAATTAGCACCAGCGAAAAGTGTCCCTATGAACAGCTATTCAGTGGTGCTGGTCAAATTTATGATCCTACCAAAAATCGTTTGAAGGGTGATACTGTTGAAAAATTACTGTTTCTCAAGTATAATTTTGCTACCATTGCAGTGCTTTTTTTGTACAAGCCTCTTTGTACTTGTACAAAGATCGGCCAAAAAGTCTTTGAACGAAGAAAATTTTTTTTGTACACTGAAAAAAACCATGATATTTTATGTATTTTCGCACAAAGTTTCTTCCTAATAGAACTCGAGTTCCCGTCCTTCATAATCATCTTACAAATTGAGAAAATATACTCATAACTTCCATAGATCTGAAAAACTTCAAGTTAAACCTGAAATTTTTGAAAATTAGTTCCATGATGCTTCCCAATTCAAACTCAGCTTCATGTTTAAAATTACAGCCGCAAGAAAGTTGGAAAAATAGATTCTGACGTTCTGAAATGGACCAAAAATCGCCTTTTCCATACAGGAGGACCACCAACATTTGCTCCCTTTACCGGAAATTTTTTCAGCAGAAAGCACGATTTGTAGAAAAATAGTATTGCAGAGAATTATAAAATCCGGCGCTTAGCACTGGAAAATAATACTGCAAAATTTTATGCGAATAATAAAGAATAAAGATCCGATTATGACTGGATCTTAATCATTGACAACAGCGGATCCGGATCCGGATCTTACAAAATTTGGTTCAACGGATCCGGATCCAAAAAAATCTGGTTTAGCGGATCCGGATCCTAAAATTTAGGCGGATATCTGCGGATCCGGATATCCGGCCCATCCCTAATATTGACAGATGATTTTCGAATCGAAGAAAGAAGACATATGTCGTATATGCATTACATATGTTCAGTAAATATAATGAGACGAAGTAAAATTTGTATTAAAAGCATAACACCGTATTTTTGTTTTTGATTTACCTTTTCTGGACTTCCTTCGATAATATCTACATCGACAAACAATGAGCGTTCATTTTTACTTTGATCATCGTCATCAACGATGTTATCATCAAGATTTTTGTCAGATTTGTCGACGTGGACGTCATGATTAGATGGCGTCGAATTAGCGACAGGCAAATTTTCATCTATTATTATGGAATGACCAACGTCCTGTTCGGCACTGAATTCGTCACGTGAATTTGAAAGCAACATAGGAGAGGTCGATTCGTGATTATCATTAGACGCCTTAGTTGAATTGATTTCAACAGCCATCAAGATAATAGTATCTTTGAAGCTTTCGGACACAAATACCTGTAGAGAACAAAACACATAACTTTAGTTAAAACGTGCTGTTATGCCTGTGAAGGGGAATCCAGTCAGCAGCCGTTTAAGATAAAAACAGATGAAAATGAAGTGCGTGAGACATGTGTGCATAAATCAAAATTTAAGGAGTCAAGATGCTTCCTAGACCAACATTTTAGGGACCATTTCCAAATTTTTGGGGCTCGGGCCCAGACATGCAAGGGGGTGGGTTAGCATTTTAGTGCAAGGTCCAAATCTCGAAATTTTCCGGCGCTTCGCGCCGGTTATAACTTTAATAATCATCATTATTCATTAAGTAGCTCAGGCGCGGCTTTTATCATGTCTACCTTCATTTATCACTTAATCTGTAATAGTTTTCATCATCTTAAACGTAGTATCTCATGTTTTAATTGGTAATCTTCAATGTTTTATCATATTATTTAATGAAGATTCGCATTTTTTCATTTTGAAAAAGATCAATACGTCAAGTCTCTATGCTTAATGATGCGATAATTTCTTTGCTAACAGAAAAATTAATTTAAAAGCTTCATGGAAATGTCTTTCGGAAATTTATAGTCTTCTTACTCATATATTTTCGACCAAGTTCATGAGAGTTTACAAATAAATTACAAATTTTAAAATTTTTCAAGTAAAATTCTAGAAATTACGACTCTTGAACACAAAATTGGAATCTAATTCTTGAAATAAATGTTCGGAAAATTGATTTACCAGTATCTCAGAATGACAATATACCCAAAAAATTTTCCGGCGCTCCGCGCCGGAAAGATTACCATTTTTTTGGGCTTTCGCTTGTCATCATAGAGGACTTGACTATTGATTTCTTGTGTAATTCAAGTCAATTGCTCTTGGATAGTTTTCTAGAGAATTTGTTCAACAATGCTTGTAGATTAGACTTTTAAGTCGAACATTTCAATTTTTCTTCAATTTTAATGAATTAACTTCTCTAAAAACACCGGAAGGCTTGAAAAAGCTCAAAAACAGTGCGATAAAGCGTCTGTGAGCAATTTTAAGCTAAAAAACGAGGATTTTAAGACGAAAAAAAATTTTTTCCACATGTGGAAAAAAAATTTGACCCCTTTCCACATTTGTGGAAAAAAGTTCGTGGAAAAAAAAAACAGTGATCTGCTCGCGTTCGAGCGAGACAAAGGAAAGCAGTCAGTATTAAACCCATTGAATCGGCGCGAAGCGCCGAGAAAATTTTGCGTTTTCAGCCCTTAAAATGACTAAAAATCAAGGAAATTTAGCCTTGGACCAGTCAGAAAATTAGTGCCAATTGGCACAAATGCTCAAAATTTTTTGTGCCATTCCAAATTTTTTGTGTAAAAAAAAAACTGTTGACAAGTATATCAATTTTTGACAGTACATCTCTCGTTCCAGAGGACGGGAGATTCCTACTGTTCCACCTTGTACATCAGCGCTATATGATATCCAAAAATCATATGAGAGGAAGCCATTGTAGATTGTCTGTCGGGCGATATACAGGAGTAGTGTTCAAAATTGTTGCTGCTTTTTTCTGAAGGTACCACATTTCATGTGAAATCAGGATGACATGATTTACTGTATTCTCGGAAATCGATAATTTCATATTTAGTTTTTTTTTGCTTTCGTCGTGAATTGAACCAGGTCCTTCAATCTTTCGCTACACTTGATTTTATCGCGTCAGAATCAAAACTTTTCGTTTAAATTATTGAAAAATTGAATTATGTCAAAGTCTAAGGTAAGCTGAGGATTTGAAAAAAACTATTCAATCTTGTAAAAAGAATAATGATCGGATGGCCCGGCGGCGAACGCAATTTGGCGATGAAATGAAATCAAGAGACATTTTTTCAAATTGTCTTTCCAAGTGACGTTCCTTTGATGCGCTGTTTCAGTCGTTTTGGGTCACAGACAGTAATTTACGTGCTTCGATTTATAATCTATAGGAAGATGACCTGACCAAAGTTTTCGTTGGTGGATTATCATCGACAACCGATGAAGACTCGTTGCGTCAGTTTTTTGAACAATGGGGCGGTAAAGTTCGTGACGTCATCGTTATGCGTGATCCGGCTACCAAACGTTCGCGAGGCTTTGGCTTCGTTACTTTCGAGACGGAAGAGCAATTGGATGAAGCGATGAAGAATCGTCCTCATTTTGTCAATAATAAAGAAATCGATACGAAACGCGCTGTTCCAAAAGAAGTAATGCAACTTGTGTTTAATTAAATTAGGCCTTCTTCCTGCCAATGACATAAGACCTGTAGTTAGAGGAACTTCGGGCATCGTCCCCCAATAAAGCTTTAAGCACACCACCTCCGTTCGCTTTGGGGGTAGGCTATCCATTGCCTCCAAAATCCTAGAGACCTGTACTTGGGGGGGGTTGGGGGGACCCCCCCCCCAGTTGGGAAAAAATTAAAAAAATTTGCCAAAAAGTGTATGTTTTTTGGCCTTTTTTTGGGAAAAATTTCGACTTTTTCCTACCCCCCCCCCCCCCCCAAATTTTGGATTTACCCCCCCCCCCACTCCCCAACTGGTCGGAGGTCTTACAGGTATGAGAGATCAGTGTTTTTTTTTTTGTGCCAAAACATGGTTTTTGGCACAAAAAAATTTGGAATGGCACAAAAAAATTTGAGCGTTTGTGCCAATTGGCACAAATTTTTCGGCTGGTCAAACATTAAATTTCCTTGATTTTCAGACGTTTTAGGGCTGAAAACATACTTGTAATTGGGGGGAAGTGCTATAGGAACCATACCTGTAAGACCTCCGACCAGTTGGGGGGGGGGGGGTAGGAAAAAGTCGAAATTTTTCCCAAAAAAGGCCAAAAAACATACACTTTTTGCTTACCTGTAAGACCTCCGACCAGTTGGGGGGGGGGGGATAGGAAAAAGTCGAAATTTTTCCCAAAAAAGGCCAAAAAACATACACTTTTTTAAAAATTTTTAAATTTTTTCCAAACTGGGGGGGGAAATGATTTTGGGTACAGGGTTGACCGAGTTGGGCCCCCCCCCCCCAAGTATAGGTATGGCTTTTTGGCAAATTTTTTTTAATTTTTTCCCAACTGGGGGGGTAAATGATTTTGGGTACTGGGTTGGCCAAGTTGGAGGGGGTCCCCCTCCCCCAAGTACAGGTATGATCGGAACCCCCCCCCCCCCCCCTCCCCTCCCCAGAAATCGTCGACCATATGGCTAGCCATTGAGCGACCCCCCCAGGATTTTCCAATCCTATGGCTAGCCATATGGTAGCCCTAGGGACCACCATAGTTTTAGTTGGAAAAATACTGAAAAATGTCATTTTTTCTATGGAAAATGTCAATTTTTGAACAAAAAAATACTTTTTAAACCGTTTTTCGGACATTTTTCATGGAAAAAATCAAATTTTTTTCCTCAGGGACCCCTCCTCCCCAAAATTTGGGAATTACTGACCCCCGACCCCAAAAAAGTGCTCCAACCCCCCCCCCCTCCCCCCAGACCTCGGAGCTCCGTTACATGTATGGCTGAAAATGCAAAAATTTTCCGGCGCTTCGCGCCGAATCAATGAATATGATATTTCCTATTCGTATATTTAACCCGAACGCGAACGATTTCTCTTTGAACAGTGTATTAGTATCGTTGCAGCAAACTTTATAGGCTGTCAAGACTGATGAGTGAAAAGAAATTCTGAATATCCTCTCTTCATTCAGTCAGATTCGGATTTAAAACTGAAATTGTTACTTTTTGTGTTTGATTGATTCAAATAGAAAAATCGATATCGTTGATAATGGCACAATGTTTCGATCGAAAATCAACGCGATTGTTGACTTTATTTTCTCTAGTCTTTACATGGTTGTTAAATATACATAACATCAATATTTGTTCGTAGTCGAAAATTGAATCAATTTGAACTTCCTGAACAATTCTAGAGCTATTTAAATCGTCTCAGCATTCCATTTCTTTTTCGGATTTCGTGAACTACTTTGTTGCACAGTTTTTTCTCTTTTCACTGACATGGTTAGCTGAAAAATGGGTTGGGCACGATTTTTACAAAAAATTAAAGCGTTAAACAATTACTTTTTATCAAACTTTTGGCCCAAAACTTTTCCGCAGTTTTCAGTATGTCTCCAGTAAAAAAAAAATTTTTTGTGCCATTGGCACAAATTTTTTTGGCCTCTTGTGCCAATTGGCACAAATTTCCGTGCACAAAAAAACGCTGCTAGAGATCCCAAAAAAGCAATTTCCCGCGAAAGGAAAAAATTCCATTTTTCCCGTAGAAAGGGCCCTCAATCAATCTTCTTTAATGACAGGGTTTTAATCACCTAAGCAGTTGTCGACCATACCTGTAATTAGGGGGGAGGTTGGGGGCACCCCCGCCCCCAACTTGGTCAACCATACCCAACCCCCCCCCCCTAACTCGGAAAAATTGGAAAAAATAGGAAAAAAGTGACTTTTGGTGGGAAAATTTTTTGGGGATTTTTCGACCTCCCTCCCCAGAATTTTGGAAATGTTGGGACCCCCACCTCAAAATTTTTGGATTTACCCTCCCCTCAACTGGTCGGACGCCTTACAGGTATGTTGTCGACGTACCGTCTGTAGGTGAGAAGACGTTCATATAATTGTAGGTAAAGACGTTCCTAAATTTTCGCAATTCGTTTTTTCTATCAAAAATACCCACGCATGCCTTATTCATGCATTTCAAGCTTTTTTACATTTTCATACTTCTGCAGGCTGTATATAATTTACCAAAATCAAGAAAAAATAAAAAGTTAGAGATTATCATTAGGGATGTCCCAGGCACTGGCACCGGCGCGACTATATTTGATCGTTTGGTGGTCGTCGAAGGTGCCCATCAAACGACTCAGTATAGTCCTACCAGAATTATTCTGTAAGAACAAGACCTGGCGAGTGTGGGAAACTTATGAGATGCCGATTTAAAATCAAGATGATGGTAAATGTACGGAAAAAATCGATTTTTTCGAGAGCTTAGCCCCAGACTCACCAGGAGTTGCTTAGGCGCGCCAACCCCACATTTGGTAGCTACGCGAACGCGGCTATGTGTCGAGTTTTGTCTATGTTTAAAAATTTGTCGGTTCCCGGCCTTCAGCCTAATTATTGTATATGAGTTGTTTGTTAATTTTGAGCATGGATTTCTGTGACTAGTGAGTAGACATTAATTTTTCCTTTAAAATTTTCCTTAGACGTAAGGGTACAGCCAGCGCTGTTGAGGCTCTTCCAAATGAAGTTTTTGGTTAAAATAGTATCAAGTATTTTAAAGGAATATAGTGTTTATACTTTCTGGTGAAAGTGTGTAGTGGTAAACGCATTAAGTCCATAGGCTGGTGGACAAGGTTCGATTCTTAAAGTAGGTAGGATTTTCCTGTAGCGACATGGACCATCAACTATGTGAGATGTGTGCAGATTTTATTCAAATGAGTTCCTGAATGCCATAAGCGCCTGGATTTGCGAACTGATCTGGATAGCTGGCGTCTTGAGGAGTGCAAAAATGCCAGTGTGGACCATAATTTGGAAGGGAAAAAAAATCCCGGGGCTGTTTACAGGATAGTTCCTGCCGATATATAATTTATGACAGCAGCCAGAGCTTTTCGTCATAAACCTTCCAACAAATCACGGCAAAATTCAATCCTATAGGCAAAATTAGTTCTTTTGTGAGCTAATTGAAAATCTAAATGATTTAAAACAAAAGAAGCGAAGAACACTGATGTCTGACAAGTGGTCCCTCCATCATTCCTCCATTCTTTACTGTATCCAAATAACTTCTGCATTTCATTAGTCTATATTTCTAGTTTCAAAATAAGCTGGAAGCTCAAGTATCGTCTAAGAGGGTTTACGTGAGCGGTATTCGCGATGAGCATAGCGAAGAATCGTTAAAAACGTATTTCTCGACATTCGGCAAAGTTGTCGGCGTCGAAATTGCAATGGATAAAAAATCAGGCGAACGACGTGGTTTTGGTTTTGTTACTTTCACCGACAATGATCCGGCTGATAAAGTAGTTCGTAAGTTAAAAATTTTAAAGCATTCTCATTGTTCGTTGTTGCTTTTTCTATAACTAACTTACAATTTTTAAGTGACACGACAGCATATGATCGACGGAAAACGTTGCGATTGTCGTAAAGCACTGACCAAAGAAGAAATGGCCAAGCTACAACAACTCGAAGCAGATAGGAAAGCTAGAAGTCAAAGATCTAGAGATTCAGATGCGTACGAAAGTGACAGAAGCTTCAATGGAAATAGTTCTGGATATTTCGGTAGACGTCATTTTTTTCGTTGATAAGGAAACTATATTATTAATTTACTTCTCGAGCACTGTGACTTCGGTATGCGAACTGTCATGTTCAAATCCCGACAACCATCTCATGAAAAAGTGTTTGTTTATAGCTCGAAGGTGCTGGAAGAGAAAAATGGGATTATATTTTTGTATCAAGGAAACTAAACTTATCTTTCTTCACCAAACCATTTGTGATTTAATTAGCATGTAAATCACACTTCGAAACTATAATGTAAATATCGACATGATGGCTTGATTTTTTCACAAGAACCCGTTTAATTTTTTCAATCATATATTTTGAACATTTGTTATGTAAGTGTACCTGCGTTTCATATCACAATTTTGATCAATTTCTGTTCCATTCTTCGCTTTTTATACATAATTCATGCTTCAGAAAATGGGTATGCCCCGGCTAACAAGGGCTTCCCGCACCAACCGTATCGCGGTCCTCCCAGATTCCATCCGCCGCAACAGCAGCCTGGTCCCGTAAATAATTATCCGCCGCGTTACGATTATAATCCGAATTCGTATCCGCCGGCGCCGCAACAACATTCGCAGTATCCCGCACCGCCGCCATCCTTGCCGCCGCCGAACGGTAAATTTTCGTCAATGTGTAAATTTTTCACCATATCATAAATGAGATCAAAAGAAGGGACCAATGCCCATAAATGGCCTGCGAGGATTTGTGCCAATCGATAGTTGAAAAATTGAAATTTAGTTCGAGATCAGAGTTGAGAATAAATGTTTGTCGTTGTTACCGGACAAACCAGAAGTTACTCGAGATTTCATAGAACTAAGTTTTCAATGAGGATATCACGCAGTTCAAGTGTCGTCGTTTAAAAGTTGCCGATCTTTGTTGTTCGGTTGAGAATCATTTCATTTTGTAGGCCAATATATGCCGCCGCCTCCACAACAGCAGACATATCCGGCGCCTGCAGCTCCTCATCCCGTACCGGGTTACAGTCAACGTAAGAATTAGTTTGTTCTTTGTCAATTCTGCCTGGCTGTTTGATTATCAATGACTTATATATGTCGTACATTTCATTCTTCATTTCTTATTATATTCTTTTACTGATGTGCTGGGTGAGTGTTTTTTTATTGCACAGTCCAGAAAAGCTAAAAAAAAAGTTTCTGCCCTGTTTTCTCCTGTTACAATACAATAATAGTGACTGGACATTTTAAAGTCTTAAAATAAAAAAAATGGTTGATTTTAAGTTCAGAATCAGTGACTGACACATTATATATAGAAGAATATATGTGATCAAACAGATGACTCGAAGAATTCTGCATCAGTGCAGAAATCGCAAAAAAAATTCTGCTCGAAGTCTAAAAAGTCCGCACTGTCCTGGATACGTGTATCGGTCGGGCATCAGTATAAAAACTGCGGTACCGGTGCTCCTACATATTTGAAGACATGATTTTCAAGTCACGTAGAGGATATTACAATAAAATCTTGTTCCACAGTATTGGGAAACTGAAGCATTGAAACAGTATTGTGATCAAGCCTGTAGGCGGGGGGGGTGGGTTGTAGGCCATGTTACCCCCTCCCCAATGTTTCAAGTGTTTAAAAAAGCAGGGATGGACCTTCGTTTTTTTCTTCAAGAAAAAGTCTAAGTCAGAAATGCCAATTTATAGTAAATTTAGTGAAAAAAATGTAAGTCCCCACCGAAAAAAAATCCTGGCTACAGGCTTGATTGTGATTGTGAAAACACAATCAAATTCCTTTACTCTTATCGATTATTCTAACGAAAATCCCTTCAGAAAGAAAATTTACGTCCATCCATGGACTTTTGATTTTACGATTCTCCGGTTTAAATTTTCCTTCTACCGGAAGACTTTGAGTTTAGTTCATCAGCACTTAAAATTGAAGTCCTAAAAGAGAACCAAATCTTAGGAAGCTGCACTGTCTTTGGATCATCTAATAATAGCTTATCAAACCATCAACGCACAGAAAGTGTAACACAGGTCATTAGAAACAGAGTAAATCCTTCTGAAATATTGTTTCCTGAGATGAGCATGAAGCCATACATGTAATTGGGGGGAAGTGGCTAGCCATATGGTAGCCCTAGGGACTCCCATAGTTTTAGTCGGAAAAATACTGAAAAATGTCAATTTTTGAACAAAAAATGGTCAAAAACGTCAATATTGTCGGCGTCTCGCGCCATAAGTACATATTTTATCATGTTTTAGACAAAAATTACTACTTTTTGAACCGTTTTTCGGACATTTTTCATGAAAAATCGATTTTTTTTCTTCAGGGACCCCTCCATACATGTAACGGAGCCCTGAGGTCTTGGGGGGGTCGGGCCATTTTTTCTCGGCCGGGGGTCAGTAATTCACAAAATTTTGGGGGTAGGGGTCTCTGAAAGGAAAAAATTCGATTTTTTGATGAAAAAAGTCCGAAAAATGGTTCAAAAAATAGTAATTTCTGTCTAAAAAATGATGAAAAAATGTATTTATGGCACGAAGTGCCGAGAAAATTGATGTTTTTAACCGCTTTTTGTTTAAAAATTGACATTTTTCAGTATTTTTCCGACCAAAAGTATGGGGGTCCCTCGGGCTACCATATGGCTAGCCATAGGATTGGAAAATCCTGGGGGCATATCTGAGACCCTGGCCAAAAAAATCGTCAAACACCCCCCCTGAACTTTTTTTAATACAGATTTTTTGATAATTTTTGTGTATATTTTGTATGAAAAACATGCTTTCATAACTTTTTTTCGTTTTTTACGAACCCACTCTCCCTCCCCTACCTCCCTGGAAAAAAGTCCATGGACCACTGTTTTTTTTTTGTACTCGGTCCATTTGTACTGGTACATACGACCTCCCAAAAACCGTTTGTACTCCAAAATTTGCGGAAAATTGCTGAAAAAAGGATTAATTGTTATAAAATGCAACAAACATGCTGTGAAATATGAATACGTTGGCTATTTCCACGAGACACATAAGAAGGCTACAAATTCAGACACATAAAACACTTGATCATGAGGCACATAACATGCACTAGTGAAATACTCCACAAAAAGCATTTATTATTATGCCACAGCTGCTAGTTTGTCGTTTTCGATGTGGACGCATAACAAACAAGTTCTACAAAGTCCGCTGATAAAGAATACTGACAGCTGTCGAGTAACAAAAAAATTTTTTCTCCAAAAATTTTCGTTTGTACCGGTACAAACGAAGCCCAAATTTTCGTTTGTAATCTGGACCGTTTCGTTTGTAAAGTAAAAAAACGCTGCCATGGACTCTCCCCCCTGGAAAATTCTTGCCGTGCATGTCTGACAACAGTGAGAGCTTTAAGTACCTTACACATGAAACATTGATTTGATTTGGATTTTCAAGAGTTTTAACTATCCAAAACTATATTAACATTCGGTCGAATCAACGAGTTGATGCCACATGACCTATGTAAAAAAAAGAATTTGAAACAGCTAAAACAGCAGCTGTTACAAAATCGATCTCGCCTGTTCCTGGTAAAATCATGCTAATGCGCAATGTTTTATTTGTCGTAAGCTGAGTTGCCATCAGTACAGCAGAAAGGTTGCATACGTCGTTATTTGAGCATTGTGCCTCAAGTAGACGAAGAATAAACAAAGAAATATGTAGTGCTTAACAATAAGATTGAACATTCTAACTGAAATTTTAATACATATTATTGATTGAATAATGATTGATCTAATATGCGAGCCTTATTGTTTTGTGTGTGATTGAAAATGTATTCAAGATAAGTTACGTTCGCTTCTGCTGTGATTTTGAAAAATGTATGTTTTTGAATAAATTTGTTGATAAAACATTCTTCTACTACCGCCGTTTCCAAACCTTTTAGTTTTAGCTTGTTGTAATTAAGATTGACCTGTAAAATTTTGACCCTAGGAGCCAATATGTGGATAAATAATAAAAAAACCTCTGTGATGAAAAAACAAAAAAGATCGCAGCAAGCATGTTTTTCATGCAAAATATATATACATAAAAATAATCACAAAATTGACCTCGAAAATAGTTCAGGGGATGTGTTCGACGGTTTTTGGAGCCGGATGGGATCTCCAGGGTCTCAGCTCTCTAGGCGTGTTTACCCCCCATCCCCTATGTGCATGTATGCCTATAATTTGTATCTTATTTCCATGCATTTCCAGCGCCACCAGCACAAGCGTACAGAGATTATGGACAGTCGCCTCAACAGCCGCAGTATGGTTCTTTCACAAGTGGCAATACGCCTCAAGGTTAGAATTTTTTATTGGCCAAAACAAGTAGACTGATAAATCCAATCTAATTATACTTGTCTTTCTTGGATTTTCCTTTGAAATAACCGTTTATTACATTTTGCCTAATGGTTTTTTTAGTTTTAACGTTGAAAAGTAATGCGTAAGCTAAGGTTTCATCAAGTCTAGAGATATAATAAATTACTAACATTTTGCTCTTCAGTCGTTTGTGCCGTTCGACAAGCATACGCGTAACATGAGATGGGGAGCGTCCCACCCGCGAATTTGGGTGTCCCAACTGTCCCCTAAATGGGTTTAATGAATGGTTATTAGTTCCTTCTTCCCATGCTTTCGACTGACTATTCCAAGTTAAATATGCGCTATTTTTATTTTGTATATTCAGCTCCGGCGTCTTACCGTGACAATACCTACGGAAACGGTGCTGGATTTAGAGAACCACTCCATCACGGTCCAAGCGGCGGCTTTCGCAGTAAGAAATGTAACAATAGATTTTGAATAATACTTCAAATTTAATATTACTCTAATGCATGTGGAAAAACTAAATAAGGAAAGAGATTTTCAAGTTGAAAATAGTAAGCCGAAATGTCATAAGTAATTTTCTACTGCTTATTATAAAAAATGCGTATTAATGAATATATTCTAATAAAGTATATTGCGTTAAATGGTCACTATGAGTCTACTCAATGTGTGAATATCTATACCAGATGAACAGAGTTGGGACGCGCGTCCGAGACATTATTGAATCCTTGCTGAATCGTTATTGAAAAAGAGGTAAGATTTGTAGAAGCTATAGTGAGCTGTCAACGAGTGTACGTCGATTAATCAGAGCATTTAATGTGCAAATAACATAATCTAAACTTCTTTTTAAGGCTAAGAAACCTAAATTGCTAATGTATAAAGTCACTTCACAACTTTGTATAAATTCTCTAATTTGCTCGACTTCAGTTGGACATTCACCTAACGTAAGAAGAATCTGCAGAACGGAAAAGAAGTAAATTTTAGTATCATTGTTGATGGTTTCTTATCGTTTTGACCTTTTGCGCTCGTTGAATTCATTTTCGTCCATACCATTCTGTTAAAATTTAATTTACGGTAAAATCGCTCATTATAAGACCGATATGTTTAGTAAACTTAATTTTCTAAATGTAAATCGCGGAATGGTGTTAATCGATCAATTTAATTGTCGTTTTTACTTTTTAGAATATCAAATAAAGTACTTGTAACTTCTTTATAACGAAAGAATGCTCTTGTAACTCCTCTATGTAATCATTCGATGTGCAATACTTCGAACACACGCATACATATTACGTAGTCCGTTTTCAGTCATCATTTCGAAATAATGTGGACCGTACAGAATGTCTCTATCCGAGACGAGCTTGGATTTAAGGTTTCATGTAAGAGTATTTGGCGTTTGACTTCTTCGTGAATAAAATGATTTACTCACCTTTTTCCTGCCATCTGATTTCTGTAATATTTGCTAAATTAATTTTTAGTAAATTAAAATGTCGGAAATCTGTTCAAATTCAATATAACTGCTGAATAAATGTTACGCAAAAACGTGTCAAGTTGACATTATTTTCACAGTTTTTCGAGGAAATTTGTAATGAAGGGTTTTAAAAAAGTAAGCATTTCTTAATCATCGGTTATTTAGGTAAATTATTATTTCAATAAATAGTGTCAATATCATGAACACCTGAACAAAATATCCGACAATGAATATCATGACGTGCGATTTGCCGAAAATTGAAAAAGCGCCGACGTATTTATAAAAGTTCACTTGCAGCATCATCATAATTGATGTGAGGACGAAGTTTACAAAGAGCATCTTCGCATTGAGGAATTAATATCTATTTAAGTTAGAATCATGGGTATAATATCTTTTAATTTTTTGTTAAATTCTTATTACCACTCATGGTAATAAGTGCAGGAACAGCGTTGATTAAATAAATCAATTATTGTCTCTCACAAGACATCTGAGTGATGCGGAATGAAGGCAATTTTAATTTTTCTTTTCGTCAAATCCATAATATGTACATGAGGAAGGACGGGGTAAATTATCCCCCCAAATGTAATTACACCTGCCTCAAGTTTTTGAGACTCTAAAAACAGCCAAAAATCACGTTCTACTGCCAAGATTGGTCTTTTTAGATACTTTTTCCAATCGCCCATTCAGTTCTGTTGATGAAAATAGTGCTACCTGGGAAATTTTCCCCTGCATGTTATGGCGAAGCCAGACATATGATTTTTCGGCGATTAGAAAGATACAAATGGATTTTTATCACAGCAAAAAGATAGGTAACTCAAGTTAACGAAATCACTATATACCCTCGCAGAGACCGGTTGTAAATTTTTATGTGACTCATTTTTCATTTCGTGCATTATTATCTTTTTTCCGAAATACTAAAATGGTTTCCTGGAAAAGAAAGTAAATAAGTGATTCGAAATCCATGGATATCTTCATCCTAATAGCTTGAGTTAGGTCCTTCTTCTCAACGTTTCTTTCTCAAAAATGAAGACAGTAAAATTTGTTGGTCATGCTCGATAAGATAAGACGAAAGAGAATTTTTTGCTGTTTCAAAAACGCGACTACTTATTTCGCTTATCTTCCTTCTGCATATTTCACCAGTATTACTTTGATCGAATCACAGATAAGAAGAATATATAATATTTTTATCAGACTTGCAAAAAGTTTGTCACTGCTGAACTTCTAGCTCCAAGCTCTCAATTAGTATGTCTAGAGACAGAACGTTTTCATTTATTGTAGATTATCGCCGTCGAAGTATATCGCAGTCTCCCGGTAACACATTCTAATGGTATATGGATTTCAATTTTTTTCACTTTTAGTCCGTTTCTTGAAATGTTTCACAATTGTAAAAGTGGAAAGCAATTACTACTTCATATTTTTGTCACATGAAACGATCATCAGCTCACTCTTGTCAATTTCTTGAGTTAAAAATGCTACAGTAAAAACCCAGAGTGAAAGATTTTGACGATGACTGTTCTAATATTTGTTACAATTGACATGCTGTAGTCGGTATTCACATCACGACTTTAACATTGAGTACGAAATTCGATTTATTACTCTGATCAGTGTAGAAATACTTTTCAACTATGCGGATTCAGTGGATTAGATTTCGTCCACAACCTGCTCTAACGAACATCTCCTAAACTCAGCAGTAGCTGCAAGATTTTCACTCCTGGAACTTCTCAAGTCTCTCAATTTATTGACTGTTAGAAAGTTAGTTCGTCAAAATTTATTGATCGTATGAAGATAAAGCATAAGATCAATATGCTCCTCAAAACATTGGTTCGAAAGGAGGTTCAATTGTATAATTTCTATATCTCAATAAGTCAACTTTGAATGAATAATACTAGAGTGAGCTGGTATGACCCTGTAGCGCAAAGAAGTTTGCAACGGCGCCAGATCGTTTTTCTTTCCGTTTGTTTTTGGCAAATTAGCTTTTCTCTATTTTTCCGTGTCATACAGTAAAATCCGTCAATAAAAAATGTAAAAAAAGCTCTGAAAGGAAAGTATAATTCATTTTTTATCTGATGACTGATTGTCACAGAAAGCTTTTTCCCCCTGAAGTGCGATAAGAATCTTCAAGTGGAATACATATATATTCAGCCGCGCATAAAAATAATCCCATTTTATCGAACGATAGGCGAAAATCAAAAAATGCTATCGCTTTAATGATACATTCTTTTTCATTTCATATTCATTTTGAGAAAGATAAGGTCTCTTCGGTGCTTTGTTATATATTTCCACATTTTTTCTCATTTCTGCGAGATAACTAAAGCCGTGTCTCAGGTAATGGCGCCCGGCTTCGGGCGTAAAGATAAGAATCTTAATCTGGTCCACCATTTATGCAAATGAATACACTGACTCTTTCTTATCCGCTAAAAAATCTGGAAATTTCTTATCGCGATTTTTCGCCAACGGAGAAACCTCCATTTTCTCTCTGTGATTGCGTTCTTATTCTATCTTTTTTCCTGCTCTATATGTTGTCTAGAATAGGAATGGTTTTGGTATTCCAGCCATCTTCAGATTAATCTAGTCTGCTGATTTCCGTATGATTATTGTCAAATGATCCACCGACTTGATCTAAAGTCTTTTATCAGACCACATTGCAGGCCGTGAACCCTCATAAGTCCGCTAGAAATAGAGTGAAGTTTATCATGCGGAGGAAATTGAGATACATTTATTTCATAAACGAAAAACTATTAAATTTTGTGTTAATGTTAGATGTTAGAAATCTACATGGGAAGGGATTCCTGAACGGCTTGATTTTGGTACGAGCGAAACCTTTTTATTGGTGAAACGCCTTTGAACCTTTATATTTATTAAACGGTGTAGTAGTTAACGCAATGCAAGCGAAAACGCCTCTGAAGGTTTACCGTCATTTGGTCGACCTTTCTTAAATGACTTTTCCTGATAATATAGAAGTTAGCTTCATGATCTTAGAATTGTCGTGAATAACATTTGAAAAATTAACATACATACAGCTTCTCGAAAGTTATTTTGAAAGTAGATATAATTTTGAGCCCTAGGGTTTTCTTTCAACTTTTTACGTCAACGCCTCCCGTTTTAAACCTGGAACTGTTTTGTACAGAGTGTTTCAAAAATGGTTCCTCGTCTCAAATCGACCATATACTATCTTTAGGGATGTATCGGACCTTTTGATCCGGTATGCTACCCGACATTTTCTGACCCCACCCGATGGGGGGAAAAGGACTCCTAACACGTTCGAGATTGAAATTCAGTCATTATTATATTTCAAAAATGAAAGTTTCTCAGCAGTTTTCCATGCAGTTAGTGAACGAGAGTAATGATTGATCGATGTATCGACATCGGATGATAATTTACTTTTTTTTTGAATATCGGCCGATGGTTTTTTGGGCGATCTACGATCGATAATATCGTATTTTTCATGGCAAATCTTGCATTAATCAGCCTTGTATTTACTAGGGATGAGCCGGATTCATTTTTTTGATGATAGCGGATCCGGATCCTGAATGAAATATTCTACCGGATCCCGATCTTATGTGATAGCATATATATATATATGTGTACATACCTGTAAGACCTCCGACCAGTTGAGGGGGTAGAAAAAAGTCGAAATTTTTCCCAAAAAAGGCCAAAAAACATACACTTTTTGGCAAATTTTTTTAATTTTTTCCAAACTGGGGGGGGTTGGGTGATGTTGGGTATATGGTTGGCCAAGTTGGGGGGTCCCCCCCCCCCAAGTACAGGTATGTATGTGTATATGCTCTTTAATAATTATGCAATATGTTTAATTATCCTAAAATTAAGTTCTATGAATTTATATTTTTTCGGTGTCCATAAATTATTGATAATCTGAATGATCGAAGCTAGATCATAATTCCAACGCCAAATAAAAAGCATAAAAACTATAAACAAGCGTGGAATTGGTTCATTTAATGACCTTTAGCCATCAGTCGTGAGGATGAAGAAGATCAAATTGAACCAGAAACAGAGTATTTTTTGTACTGCCTGCTTGTTAATATATACCTATTTGTAGAATTGAGAGGAAATCGAAATATATATCAAGACAATGAAAAGAATTTCACCACTTAGCCAATAAATTTTTGTCTGCACCAGCAACGACATCCCCTCTGAACAATTATTCAGTGGTGCTGGTCAAATTTATGATCCTACTGAAAATCGTTTGAAGAGTGATACCAGGGTTTTTAGCACGGTGCTTATGGAACCAGAGTCATGCTAATGGAAATTTTTCTGTTAGTATGCGTGCTAATGACTGAAAGGGAGAAATTCTTGAAAATTTTCCGAGAAGGAAGTTAGATAAAAGATGTCACCAAACTGTCGTTAAAAAGTCATAAATCGTCGTTTTCACAAGTAACAACTCCATCAATATCCTCATCCTCTTTGTCACTTTTGCTTAGTGAACGACTGGGGATCGAATCTGAATCAGCTTCAGATGTAACCTCTTGGACACTACTTAATATGGAAACAGATGTTTTGACATATGCTGAAGGTTATGCAAATTAATCATGCGTCGATGCCGACTCTTTAATCGGTGCCGGTTTGAGTGCTAGTACCTAAGCACCGGTGCCGGGGCTACACTCACATGATGAAATTGCTTAGTTTGCTGAATATCACGTGACTTTAGGATCATAATTATTCATTGTTGTATTCAGTGTTTTTTTTTTGTACTCGGTCCATTTGTACTGGTACAAACGACCTTTCAAAAACTGTTTGTACTCCAAAATTTGCGAAAAATTGTTAAAAAGAGCATTCATTGTTATAAAATGCAACAAACATGCTGTGAAATACGTTGGCTATTTTCACGAGACACATAGGAAGGCTACGAAATCAGACACATAAACACTTGATCAAGAGACAAAGAACATGCAGTAGTGAAATACTCCACAAAAAGCTTTTATTATGCTATAGCTGCTAGTACGTCGTTATCGATGGGGACGCATAACAAACAAGTTCATTGTTGATATTGATGGCTGTTGAGTGACAAAAAAAATTTTGTTTGTACCAGTACAAACGAAGCCAAAATTTTCGAATGGATCTGGACCATTTCGTTTGTAAAGTACAAATAAAAAAACACTGTTCGTATTCATTTTTATGTATCTTGGATCCTGATGCTTATTCATTCTCTCTTCACAGTACCACAGATTGATTTACTGTATTAATTAAATATGTCTGCTATCTGGGAGTTATTCACCATTTCTGAAAGAGACTGTCACGGGACGAAATGACAAAAAATCTGATATTAGTTTTCACAATATTTATTCATCAAAAATATTATAATAATAATCAGACAGAAAAAAATAAGTAATGTGAGCGAGAGGAAGAAAAGCTTCTTGGTTCTGTTGCGGTTAACAGTTGGCATAAAGTCAAAATTCGTAATATTTCGCCAAAAGTTCCATTACAGGTTCCTATTAGATGCTATTCGACTGAATTCCATGTTGAATATGGACCTTTGAATGTTTAGCTTTTTTGAATTATGTAGATTAGAAACCAAAAATGTTTCGGGTGACGATTCATTTTTTCTTTTTTGCCTATTATTGAGCGATTTCGATTTTCGCAAAACAAAATTGGCAATAGGCGTAATTGATTAACTTTCATTTTTCTACCGAAAACTTGTACAAAAGTACTTTGTTTCTATAACTTTTTCGGAAGGATATATGCCATTATTAATTATGATTTTTAATGCAAAAGTTTATTTCCTTTGCTCTGAACAAAAACTACAAAAAAATGCAACTGATACCATTATCTTGACCCATCAATCGACAAACGCAACCGTTTGTTTTTGTTACCCGAAAAATTTGAGATTTTGGTTCTCGTCACAGAATTTGTCATTGATCAACATTAATTAAGTATTTCACTGCATTTTTGAACATTGAACTTAACTGGTCATCACTTCACATATTACATTATCCTTTAATTTACAAATTTCATGATTATCTGACATACACTGCATCTAAAAATTATTGGTGCCTGGAAAAAATACACAGGCCCGGTACCGGTGCCTAAGCACCTATATTGAGAACTTATATTGAAGTTGAAGATACAATGAAAACATGTAAACTTTTATCGAAATAGAATGTGAATGCCTACAAGTATTACTGTCTATTGTCTAACTAACTAACTATTGAATATCTACTTGCCAGTCAACTAAGCAAGTGCATAATGTAAATGAACTAATTTAATAAGAATCATATGAGAGTCTCATTTCTTTTGAATGTACGAACGTCAAGCATCATGTCATTAGTCGATAGCAGTTTACAAGTATCATTTGTCTATCGTGCTGACTTGTGCTGAAAAAATCCTGGATGATACTGTTCAAAAATTTATATTGGTCAAGTATAATTTAGCTATGGCTTGAAATTCTTGTAATACAGACTGAAATGAATAAAGATTTGATTTTGACTGCATCTTAATCTTCGACAGCGATGGATCCGGATCCAAAAATATTTGGTTCAGTGGATCCGGTTCCAAAAATTTAGGCGGCTATCCGCGGGTCCGTATAACCGGCCCATCCCAATGGCAAAGGTAAATCTTAGGTTACTTTTGGTCTTCGTGATAAATAAAATTTTGACTGTTATGAATGACAATTACGACTTTCTCCTCCAAAGCATTATGATACAATGGGTCATGAACAATTTTTAGCCTTCACCTTTAGAAATCGTCCGAATCCCCGACTATTCCACAAAATCATGTTAAAATCTAACGATGTGATGTCAAAAGTTGTGATAAAATACTGTTTTACAATGAGTGTTCTGACACTGATTGAAATTTGAGTCGTATAAAGCATAAACATAAACTGAAATTTATTGAAATGATTCCAAAAGATAAAGCTGCATAACATTCGTACCAAAAAGTTTTATAGTGAAATCTTCGTGTTAACAATATGGTACTAATTTTTGACATTCATCAATCCACAAGAATTTAGACAAAAATTAGTGCTGTGGTCTAAATCGCTAACACACTGGAATTTTTAGTTATAAATTGATCCAGGTTAGTGCACCATGGTCCCAGATTTCTAGTTCTATATGATTTAGGCATATAGGCACATTGGGAAGTAGGGGGTAAACCCTTCTACCTGAGACCCTGGACACCTCCCCTGGCCCGAAAAAAAAATCAAAGACCCCCATGAACTTTTAAGTCGATGATTTTTCGCATCTTATATGCAAAACATTTGCGGAGCTTGTTTTGTTTTTTTGCTCACCCACCCCCCATCCCCTTCGGTCAAAATCTGAGGACTCTCCGCCGCGAAAATTCTTGCCGTGCATGTCGGGGCTTAGCAGGAAATCGTGAATGTGTAGAATACTACTTACTTTCCAATTTTACTATCTAGAAGGATTTCAAGAAAAAACAATTGATTTATGGTGCAAAGTGTTGTTTTTTTATCTTGCATAAATTTCGGCCGATGGTATGCCCATCGAACATCGGCTGATACCACGGTTGGGACGGCCGATGCAGCGTCAATGGCAATTTTCCGCAATCGATCGTTTTCTACCTGAGAGAAAGTTTTCAATGAGCAGTTTTTGAGATTAAGCAAAAAAATAAAAATATTTTTTTCTAAACAGGAAGGGCAGATCATCTTTGGTTATCATTTCGGATGTTTTCTGATCTATTTTCAATGATCGAAGATCATTTGATTTTCATTTCTTGTCTTGGATTAGAGAAAGATTTTGTTTATTTCCTATTTCTCTCTTCATTTCTCATTTCTCATGACAACAGTTATGTTTATTTACAGTTAATAATTGAGTAATAAATAAGCTTGTCACTTGGTGGGTAATATGTTTGTGTTCCACTTTATGAACTGAACATAATTTTTTTGACCTATGACCCGTTTTATGCATAATTCGGTATTTTTACTGTCTGGCCCGATGCATCTCTAATACTCTTTGAAACATGAGCATAGACGCAGCTTTTTCGACGTGATTACTTATGACAAAATTTTATTGATATGATTAGAAATCAAACAGTTCTGTCTATTGTTCACCATTGTGTGTTCTTCTATCATAGCAGCTTAACAGATCCAAAGCTCCGTTTAGTCGGAGTTTAAAGCTTTTAATTTTTAGGGTATTCATTTAATTTTAAGTGGAGAAAAATAGTAACTGGATTGCCAATTTTAGTTAGTTCTGTTTCTGCAAAACTCCAAGCGAAGTTATCCAAATAACTTGATCAACCGAAAATTAGTTTCTGGGAACTAAATTGATAAAATTTAAATTTTTTACTACTTCACCGCATAAATTTCATATTTTTTCACCGGTAAACGACTATTTACTCCAACGAAATTTTCATCATCGAAGGTTTCTCTGTTTAGGGAAAATTATTACTAAACTATCTTCATGATTAGTCTCCATTACATTTTTCTATAGTCATACTGTTTTCTAAGATCGTAGCATGTTCTAGGAACTTAAGAATGTTATTGAACAGTTCGAGGCGAAAACAATTTAAACCGAACAAATTTGACGAGAATTTCGGTGACAATATTATGGAGGAAGGTAATTTGCATATCTATGCTGGATCACAGCTCAAATGTCTTGATGGTTATCATCATTTTTTTCTGTTTGATAGAATATTTCAATAACATTCATCATTTGATGCTTTGTATCAGTGGCTGAGAATAGTTTAAAGATTTAACACTTTTGGCCATCGTCTGCCGCATGTATGCCGATTTTTCTGCGTGAATTTTCGAAACTGTGTTAATGCATCAAAAAGCGGCACGCTTCTGGCAATGAAGTGATCCTGATACACTAATTATAGCATGTTTGCAATAGTTTTGCTCGTATTTCATTTCGACTGAGCATGAAAAAAATTTTATAATGAGTGAGTTGAATGTTAGAAGCGATTGTTTGCACATTTTGTTGAAAAATCATTTCTCTCGAAAGTTCCGAAACTTGAGCCCCGCTTGTTAGAGATTCTATATTTTTTTTAATTTTGAATGCATTGCATGCGAATCCTTGTGATCTAGACTTTTGATCTGTGTAATTTTTAGCCAAGAAGCAATGTTCCGCAAACTACAGCACTTCGACCATCAATAATAAAAACGCTTCATCAAGCGGCTCTGGTGACCAAAATCGCCGAACGTCGTGGGTTTATCTGCCAAACGACCTAGTTCGAAATGTTCCGCATTGTTCTTCGTCGTTAGAAAAAGTGAATAAGAACGTTCGAAGGTCAAATCCGATGGAAAACAATGATAAATCGGATTCGGAATTTAATTCCAACGATAAAAGATCTAGACAAGATGCGATTTCGACGTCTCCCGCCTCTTCTACCGTAAGCCCGTGTCCTACTGTAAGTATGAAAATCGACGTTGAACGCGATGATTGCGGAACATTGTCCGGCGATTATATCGAACACAATTTGAAAAGACAAAGTCCAAAAATTTCGATAAATCACGCCATTATTGCGAAGAACAACGGCGATCAAAATCCTGTGGCCACCGCTGCTGATGATGACGATGATAATCTTGATAACAGGCGATTCAAAAATAGATCGGTATCGAAAGAAAAAGATCAATGCAAAAATAGTGGTGGCCATTGTTTTAAGGAGGTAAATCGCGTATAGATACTGAAATCGTTTGCATTATACTTTCTATGTAGGTGTCCTTGTTTGGTTTTTACTAGACAAAAATAGTTGTTTACTGTAAGAAAACTGTAGCGTTATCGTTGGGCATACAAATCTGTACTATCATCCCAAGAATGCGAAAATATTTTGTGATGTTTTACCAGTTTTCTGCATGCAGGATGATGAGCAAAAATAGTTATCACTTTGGTTATTCTTTTTAACCGCTTCACGTAATCAGTTGACTCATAGTTCAAAATGTTGATCAATATCAATCAACTATGAGGGGAATCCGGTAATTGGAACAGTCACGTATTAAAAATAGACTCAGCTAGACAACTCGATATCAGTGGAGATTGGTGGTAGGGATCAACCATGATTTTGTAAAGGTAGCACCGTGGCCTTTTCCTTTTTTTAGTCGTCAACGTGTCATGAGAGAGTCTCACAAAGCGCACTACAGTTCATGATCGATCTCTCATTATTATGGCTTCTACCTTACTTCCTCTATTCCTACGAGTCAATCCTATGCATGCCCTATTTTTGTGTCCTCCTTTCGATTACGTTTAATTGCCTGACAATGCTTCCCTGTTCAGCTCTTAGTCATTTCACTCAATTCGTTTTTTTAGAGATAATAACCGACTAATCTTATAATCATTCGATAAGAGTATTGCACCCTGTACATTGAATTGTATTTGTTCTTCACCGATCAATTCCTCGACAATAAAAACTGCAGACTATCTCCTGAAGTGCAGTCCAGTAAATAAACTTTTCCCATATCATTTTCTGATGAAATTTGAATACCTTGTGTAAATTTTTTCATGAATAGTAAATTTTTGAGACTTCTGCAGATTGTCTGATAGAGATGGCTTGGTTCTTAGCTGCACTGTATCTTTCTTTGTGTGTGAACTGACTTTACTGATATAAGAGATAGAGGACATTTTGAATACATGACTGTGCAGCAGACTGCCCCATAGGGAGGTGTATGATGAGGGGATATCGTATTTTTTTAGAATTTTAAAATTAAAAAATAACTGTTGGAAAAGCTATAAAAATAAATTTACGGAGCCAACATCACATAAGGAGTAAGGGTGGATAGACTCTCATACCTCGAACCCCAATACCCATGTCTAATACTTTTAAAAGTGATCATTACTCCTACTTCAACTTTTTGAAATTTTCAAAAGACGGTGAAAACCCATGTTTTTCAGCCAGGGTGTCCACCAGACATGCACGGCAAGAATTTTCCAGGGGGAGGGTCCATGGACTTTTTTCCAGGGGTAGGGGGGTTGGTGAGCAAAAAAAGGAAAAAAGGTTCTGTAAGCCTGTTTTTCATACAAAATATGCACAAAAATCATCAAAAAAGCTGTCTTGGAAAAAGTTCCTAGGGGTGTTCGACGATTTTTTTTTGGTCAGGGGGGTGACCAGGGTCTCAGATATGGGGGTTTAACCCCCCTACCCCCTCCCCTATGTGTATGTATGGTGTCCACCATATCTGGAAAACCTGGAAAAGTCAGGGAATTTCAGGAAAGTTTAGATTTTTTTCGTTCTCTGTGGAAAATCAAAGAAAAAATACTTAGAAATTGAGAAAAAAAACCTGGAAAAGTCAGGGATTTTTGTTATGGAAAAGCGATGGAAACCCTGTTCAGCAAAAATTCTACATTTTTAGTCGTTTTATTCCCCCTCCACTTTTTCGGGCGATCGACCCTACCCTCTGAAAAATTTTTGCCGAACCTGCATCTCCGGCTACAAGTGGTAAAAATTGGTACGAATGCACAGTACACGGTGTCTAATACGGGTTGGATCGCATTTAGACTTATTAATATTTCCTGAGGAACTTTTTTGTTCTTCGGATATTTTTTTTATTCTGACCACAGAAAGATCATTGAGGCAAACGACATTGTCCCGTTTTTAACATTAGGAGCTGCCTATAGCGCAAGACTAAAACATGAAGTTTAGCTTACTTCGTGTAATTATTTCTGGCTCGCCTGGAAGCCTTTTGATTTTATTATTCGCTGAACGCTTTTTAATTATACTTCATCTTTTGCTACAAGATTTTAATTAGTTCGGAATTTGGAGGTGATCGTTTCACTCCGCTGAACCAAATTGACTGCAACTGGTAAACTTCACTTTAGCTGGGTCGCCAACTTCTAAAATGGCTACAGATTTTCAAAAGTCGTCTAAAGTTTGACTATAAATTCAACGTGTTTGGGGATTAATTGATGTTTAAAAATTAACTGAACTACATTCAACAAATATTCCCTATCTTGGAGTTATGCTGATTCAAAGGACAAGCAAATTTCATTTTAAAATTTTGAAATTCAAAATCAACATTCACGGGTAGATTGCAAACTGAAAAATATCCATCTGTAGCTTTGTGCGTTGTTTATTTTCACAGTAACATGTTTAATATTTGGCATTTTCAAACAAACGTGCTTTGATGATTTTTTCCTAAATTTTGAAAAGTTCAAGTGTACAAAAGCCATACGTACTTACCACACGGAGAAATGCTGTTGAATCTCTGGTTCGTGCCTCGCCGAGAAAATATTCTAACTTATGCCTTTAAATCGAAATGAAGCTCGGTTTTACTAATGATATGCACATGTTCAGAATTAAGTGAACAATAGTGATCATACTCCATTCATTTTGAAACGATCGATATGGCAAAGTCACAGCCAAACTTTTATACAAAATTATGGAAGGATCGTTGATTCTAATCAATAAATTTTTCTTTCATGATACAGAATCCTTAATGATCACTTATCGAAATTGATTTCTTGAGGCTGCGTTTGCCGAAACTACGCCTGCTGCATCGATCATTTCAAAATTGATGGGAGTATAGTAATATATACCTTATATTGCGGAAATCAACTTACTGCTTTTAGCTTATCTGATTCCTTCTTGGTTTTCTACAGTAATAAGCAACTATGTATATAATAAGGTATACTGTAGGTTGAAACCGGTTATGCAACTTCGTACATCTATCGCATCCACTATCGCCAACGCAAAAACTTTTTCGCTTGGTCTATTGCATATCACTGTTGTTGTTGTTGTCTTTGTTTTATTCATCTTTCATTTTTCAGGAATTAAATAGAACCATAATCAAACGGGAAAGTTCTCCAGGTCCGGATCTGATGCCGGATGATAGATCGAGTAGAAATGACGACTATCGGCGATATATTTATAATCAAAATTGTTTATCGATATCGCCGAAAAATCGAACGTTCCAATGCGGAACCGGAACTTCTATAGAACTGTCCCCGCGCCGTTCCATTTTCTCGACCGATCGTCCAGTACCGACCGTGGTCCACGCACCGTCAGATCTGGACGGCAATAAGGTCGTTTCGCCCACGTCGGCAATTGTAGAAACTCCAAAATTCTTGTCCAAAAGTAACAATTCATGCAAATAGGCGAAATTTCACTTTCTCAGTTTTAGTACAATTATCGTAAAAAAACTTTCAGTTAGAAATAACGAGAAAATGCTCGAGTAACTTTTCATGCAGATAATGTAAGATCATTTTCCTTTCTCAGTGGTTCATGATACCGTTAACCAATCAATCACCGTGATATGACGCAAGAAATTCTAAATTTAAGCGCCGGAGCATTGATTGACGAGAGTGTTCAAATGGAAATTCTTTCAGAACAGGATCTTATCCTAGGATCATCATTTTTAATTCTAAAAATAAATAAAGTAGACCGTTTGCGAAATTTATCGTGATGATCGAAGTCTAGTCGCGATAATTTTTGGAATTTAGCATATAAAGCATACTCAAAAAACCTTTATCGAAAATTTTAAAAGCCCATTTGAAATTGAGTAGAGGAATGAGATTGAATTGATGATAATTTCAATTGATGACGCTTTCGCGAATCAAGTTTTTTAATTTTTCTATAACGTGTGATTTCCCTGAAAACTCTTGCAAACCAACATGTACATTTTTATAGATTTTCCTTGCCAGTTATGTGGCACACGATTCAGCAATCCGAACATCCTTGATGCCCATCAGTCATTTTATTGCAGTCAAAGAAATACAATTACCAATCAAGTCTCGCAAGCTCCAAATGTCAGAAGGAGTAAGCGTTAAACCATATTATTTGTGTTGAACGTATATCTCATGTTTTGGAGAACTGGGCTCAAATGATCTGTTCCTCTATCGGTACAACTTGGCGTTTTTGGTAGTCCAAATTAACTTTCCTCCAAATCATTGGCGTTCGTTTCATTTTTAGCTTAGAAAATCAGAAAGTATAAGACTTTTTTTAATTAGTTAAGCAATCATTGAGCAAAAAACATACCGTAGGAGTTTAACAGTAAAATGAAAACTCTCCGACTTTTTTTAATTGGTTAAGCAATTATTGAGCAAAAAACATACCGTAGGAGTTTAACAGTAAATGAAAACTCTCCTATATCCTCGGACCAGGAATCCGAGAAAAACGAAGATTGTTTCATTGGTTAGCATCTTGTTTTGCAAATAATTGATATTTTCGTCGCAAAGAAAATTTTCCGATAAGTCTTGACTCAAGAAAAGAAGTTTAAGTAAAGTTTGATCCCCGATTTTCTTTTACGTATTTTTTTTATGTGCCGCCCATTCATCTTTATATAAGATTTTGTTTTATTTTTGAGTGCCAAAAATTATAAAATTTATTTTGAAGCTTAAAAAAACTAGTGAAAAGTTGAAATTCATTGTAATATCATTCACATATACATAACCCGATGTATTAAACTTCGTTGAAGAACTTCTCTTTCGGTTCAGAAAACAAAATTTGTTGCCTCTTTTTACCCAAGAATGTACCCAATAAAATTAACATGTAAACTTCCTGAAGCATGCCAGAGTAGGAAATGGTATCTGGCAGGTAACGAAGTTGCTTATCGGTCAAAGTCAATGTGATGAATCAAAAAGAGATGCAAGAATATTGATCAATAAAAGTATCAAAATACGCCTCCAAGATGCAAAGCGGCGATGAATTTACTTTTTTGGATAATATAGAATTTAAAAATAGTCGCTTCCAGTCCGTTGCTGGCTGTAAATCGTTGGAATTATGCTACGACCACCATACATAATGAAATCAAGCGATTACTCGGAGCGAATTAGGAGACATGGATTTGATCTGCAGAATTCAAGTTCAAATGTATAAGCCAGGTTTTGTAAAATTTCTTACTGTAATTTGCCTCGTCGGTATAACTATTGTCATCTCGGAAATTTATTATGTAATTGAAACTTACACATGAGATTATTTTTGGAGCCCTGACGGCATGCAACATACTTGCAACCCAGAACCGAATCTTGCTTAACCGCGACGTTTTTTTATTTTTTACAAAATTCCGATTGAACATGGTAAGAAACACTTTTTCCAGCGGCATACCTATTAGCACAGCTCCTTACTTTTCTTAATTTGTATTCGTTATTCTCAGCGCGTCTCAAATTTGCTAAAAAAACAGTGGTTAGAAGTGATACAAAATGAGATACCTATTTTTAATCTTCTATGATCAAAGATGTTCTACATAATCGCTAACATTCGGTTAAAAATAATGTAATTTATCGTGAAAACTCATCCTCGGTTGTGAATCGGCTCACGACGATGGACTTTTCATTCCATAAGGTATACAAGATGATCAATAGACCAGGAAAACCCTGAGGATTCAGAGAAAATTTTGCCTGGAAAACCGGGAAAATACGGAAAGTTTCGTCTAAGATTCTTATAATGTAATTATTTTCGGAAGAAAAATTTGGCGGTCAATGACAAAAAGGGGGATTCTTGTGGTGCATTCCATAAGATCAAAATCTGAAAATTTTCCGGTGCCCTACACGGGTTTTAAACTTGACCATATTAATTTATCTAAATTTGGTTCGAGGCCGACATTAGGAAGTCTAATAGTACCATTATCAATCAGCACTCGATTGTTTCAAAAACACTGTTATACGTTTTTCAAGAATTATGAGCACATCTGTAGATTGTTGGGCCTGGCGAATGCTCATTTACTGCCCTTAGATAAGCATTTACAAGCATGGGTTTTTGAATCATGCCAGTTGCTACCAGTCTTTTTAACCCGGAAGGTGCTCTAGTTGCACTCTTTGACAGGAAACCAGCTTCATACTACCAAAGGATTTTGGCCGTTTAAGCTTTCTCTGCTCGGGTTTTCATAGATAAAACTAGTTTACCAGCCTGAGTCCCCGTTTACCCCTTTCAGACTGAATGACCATGCACAGGTATGAGAAATACCATTGACTTTGTATTTTGCAACTATTGTGCATAGGCCATATTCCGTGTAGCGGTAGAAATCTCGCCTGTCTTTATTAAAGCACCCGGATCCGAAATTTAAGTTCAATACCCGAAACTGAACCCGAATGAATCTTAATTCACAACTCGTTGCATTCCTAGTAGCGCCGAAATGTCAAATACGATTGATCTATAATTGATCCAACTATTTTTCCATCTCTTTTCTTGTAGACGTTACACCCGAAGGCAAAATCGTTCAAGAAAGACCGTCCAGTTCGTCGTCGACTTTGTCGTGCAACGTTTTGCCGCCGACGTCGACAAAGGACGATCCGCCGCCGGCCCCTTCGACCATATTCTTACCTTGTTTGTATACCGATTCCAACGTTCCCATGCAAATAATCGGCTACCCGCAAACCGTCATCCCTGTCGCCGTGTCCAAACGTTACGAAAAATCCTTAGGCGCCGCCCTGTCGTCCAAACACGTGACTTTAGACGCTGTCCTTTTGGCCGGGTTGACCGTCGACGTCAATCACGTCGTCGTGCCTTTAAAAACGAACAACGGCGACGATTCCCGATCGAAGCGATACGATTTTACGAGGCCGTTAACAACGACGACCTCACAAGAAAATTCGTATAAAATGTTGGAACGCAGGGACGTCGAAAATTTGGAGGCTAAAATTCTGGGCCATTCTTCACCGTGTAGGATTCAACAGGAGGAAAGTAATTCTGCTTCATTTTTCTCAGTTTATTTCTTGTTTGTTAATTTAGTGTTTGTTTCCATTTTTCTTATCGTGCATCAAGAAGGCACGTCTTTCAGTAAATATATATTGATGATCCAGAAGTTTGTTTCAAGTTTAGCCGATCATGTTATTATCCGATTAGTCATTTCTGTCGAATGAGCTGTAACTCATACACATAGTGATCCACTTCCCCCAATTTGAGCAGACTAATCTGTCAGTGAATAAGTGAATTAAATGACAATCAGTCATTTATTCAATGTTGTCAGATGTCATAAACTTTTTACATTTTGGTCCTCTGAAACGTTGAAAAATCCATACTTTTATCTATTTCGAAAATCAAAAAGAAAAACGGTAGAACATTTTAAACCGATATGAAAAAGATGGTCTACAGGCATACATATAATGGAGCTCCGGGGTCTGAAGGGCTCACGTGACTTATTGCTGGCGGTAGGTCTTCCGTTGCCTAAAATCATGGGGGTCCTTATACAAAAAATATTGATTTGTTCGCCGGAGAAGTCCGAAGAACGGTTCAAAAAATAGTCATTTGTGTCTATAAACCGTAAGAATTTGGCATTTTTGAATGTTTTTTGTTCGAAAAACGTTGGTGTAAATATTGGAAAAAGTCGTAAAAAAGTAAAAGCAAGAAGTAAGATAAAACACAACCAGGGGCCAGTTGCAATATCGCCAGTTAAACTTGACCTTGATTTAACCCTGGGGATTTTTATCCCTGACGGAACATAACTGCCAGTCAAATTTCGTCTCTGCATGATAAGAAATATGCACGTTTCCTCTGTTTTTCTCCGTTAAGAACGAGCTCGGCCTTAAACCTAGGGCTCACCTGAGACCGAGCATTATTGCAATCGATAAAAAATAAAACAGACGTCGACTTTAGCTAAATCTGAGGTTCCGAAGTTAAAACCGAACTTGAGTTAAATCTCAGGTTTGGATATTGCATTTGACTTCAGGACTTGGATAAGTAATGGCATAAAAAGCGAGAGACGAGAAAGATGCAAAATGAAAAACTACAAGCAAACATAAAAGTCAAACTGTACATATATTGAGCGTGAAAAAATCGAACATAAATATTAACAGAAAATTAAAAATTCCAAAAATGTGCACAGATTTGTAGATTTTCGTTTTTATATCCCTTTTCCTTATTTTTTGATGAAAACTTTTACGATTTCAGATACGCACAATCAATCAACAGCGCTGACGGCCGCTAAATCACCCATTTCACGATCTATAGTGTTGCCGCCGGCGTCGCAAAACGCTGCATTTTTGCCAGCCTTAGTTCAGCAATGGAAAATGTTGACGTCGTCGCAGCACGGCCACCGTTCGACGAAAGGTTTACTGCATCCGCCGACGACAACGACAGCCCAGCAGCCTTCACCCGGTCAATTTTTATTGTTGAAAGCTTTCCCTTGTCCGAATTGTAGCGCGTCGTTTTCGTCGCAAAAAACTTTGGAAGGTCATTTGAATTTTTATTGTTTAGCGAAACCGCAAAATCCTGGCCCGTCGTCGATTAACAATAATTTACTGAACGAAAGTATTTCGCGGTCAAATTCTTTAAATTGCATCGCATCGTCGACCAATGCTGAAAAAGAAAAAAATTCGAAAAACGACCAAAAAAAGCGGAAATCGAATACTATCAACCAGGTCAGTGAAATTGGCCAATCACCGTCGAATGTACAACCAAAAGCGACCAAAAAACGCCCTTTATTTTTATGCGAGATTTGCCGCAAAGCGTTCAGAGAGAAGTTAATTTTCGATAATCACAAATGTGACGATAATCGGATAAGATTCCGGTCGATCTTGACGCGAAATTCGAACTCCAAACGCAACCATCGACACCACGATATTTATTTTCGATGCAAATTTTGTGAATACCAATCGCAATATAAAGGGAATTTGAAAAGGCACGTTATATTAGTTCACAGGGATGAACGTGAATTTACTGCGAAAAATGATGCCGCGAGTACAAATAATAAAACAATCCCTAATGAATGATTATTTTGGAATTCTTTTCAATAAAGCGCAATATTTTCGTAATCGTCTTATTTCTATCTTTATCTTAATCTTAGCTCCACTTGAATCATGTACTTCTTGTCCCAGCATTTTTATGCGCCTTCAATTTCACGCCCATTTGCGACTGATGCCAACAGTTGCACCTACTGAAGACCACGCATGAGACTCCAATGCCCTCGAAAAATAATGAGTTGATATTTTAAAGTAATATCCTATTTTGTCATTTTTTCAACTTAAGCTGTGAAATTTTCTGCTTACAACATACTATCGAGCTGGCAAATAGGAAAGCCAAATGAAACAGTAGATTTGTCCTGTATTGGAGACACTAGTTACTTTTTTCTCATTCTTCAATTTCAGGCATTAATAGTTATCTTGTCATGGCTTCATCGTAGAATCATTGTCTTTGTGAGCAGTAAGATTACCTCTCGGCTGGAATGTAAAAGCCTGGATATGTGAAGAATGGTCTGTGAAAATAAAGAATGGAGGGTTAAACCCCTATTCAGCGAAACTCAGAACAGATTCACAAAGTAGAGAATCTTCAAAAAAGTTGTCTTTAGAATGGAAAAATAAAGATTGTGCGAAGTAGACGTTTTGGCGTATGGCCTGTCTGATCCTCCATTTCGATCTGGTGGATGCTGGCTGTCACATTTCGGTGGTTGCTGCTGGTTGTCGTCCATATTTCGAAAGATTTCTGACATTATGGCTCTCTATGGCATGTGTTTTCACATTACAGCTTTCTATCCTGGTACATTATCTATATGTGCATGTTTTTTGTTTCTTGTTTTCCTTTATGGACTTATTCCTATTATTTTGAGCCATTTCTATTTTTTACCTACTTTTTATTACATTATTTTACTTTTCGTTTCTTTATTATTTGTTTTTTGTTCTATCTCTACTGCTTGATTATTTTATTCTTTTCATTTTATTTGCTTATTTCATTTTATTTTATTTATTTCATCAATTTATTTTTTTCCGATTGAGCTCCATACAAAACAATTTTAGTCGGGAACCCTTATGAAAATTTTTTGTTTTCGTTTTTTTCAAAAAATGTTCCTCTGACAAATATTTTCCTGTGATATTGGAATCCTTCGTCGTGCATATCTACCGCAACTGTAGCACAAAAGCATGTGAAACTTAGATGGCCGAATGCAACTAAAAATAAACTATCCCAACTAGCAAAAACGATTTTAATATACCTAATTTGCTTATTTATTATAAAAATGATGAGTGCGTTTACTCCAATGCATAGGGTCCCAGTACAGCGAAACGCACAACAGCGAAACTCAAAACAGCGATTCTCATTACAGCGAGGTCTCAATTCAGAGATTCTCGATACAGCGAAATCACAATACAGTGATTTCATAACAGCGAGATCTGAAAACAGCGAAGTTTCAAAACAGCGATTTTCAAACTAGCGAATCTCAATACAGTGAATGGTAAAGATTTATATGCTTTAGAATAAACACACACATCATTTTTATAATAAATATGCAAATTAGGTATATTAAAATCGTTTTCACTAGTTTTTTCAATTTCGGGCATTAGGAGTTAGTTATCTTGTCATGGCTTCATCGTTGAACCGTTGTCTTTCTGAGCAGTAAGATTACCTCTTGGCTGGGATGAAAAACCCTAATGTGGAGAAAATGAACAAAAAATGTGAAGAATGATGAATGTTGGAAATTTTGTCGCCGTGAAAAATTTCATTTTTGGGCTTGGAACAATGAAGGACATTCTTTTATCTAATGAAATCTCTAATATCTGTTTACAATGATTTCCTGTCTATAATCTGTTTTCCTTCAAATGGTCCCAAATGATGAATCCGGAAAGCAAGTACCGTTCTATATTTTCGGACAAGTCCTTCGTCATATGACTGTGAAAATTAGTACCAACACTCAAAAAATTTTTGACTGAAAAGTTTTACAGTAAAAGCTTCGTGTAAACGATTTTAAGTCACCGCATATTTCAGTCATTTTTCATTTCGGAATAATTCTATAAAAAAGACTATAAGTAAGTACAATTTGTGAAAAATATTTTTTTTGCAATTTTTTATTCTGGCGGAAGTTGAGCGGCCAAGTAACGTGTTTGATGAACTATGAATTTTTAGTTCTATTACTTTCATTGTTCAGCTTTCGGGTACACATATGCTTTGTTCCAACCATTTTCTAATTTTTAATGCCCATGTAAAAAGCTGATTAGTGGTTCGGATTAAATTTTTTTGTTTTTATTTCTCAAAAGTGGTTATTTTTCCACAATTTGAACAAACATATCGATTGTTTCACATTTTATTATGAACAAAAGAAACACCGAATAACAACAAGATATATAATAGTAACTTTTCTACAGTAATTGATGCGCATGGTCTGGCGCCGTTAGCTCCTGAAAGACAAATTTATTATACAAATTTCCCCTTTGTCCAAAAGTCTGCCACACTTTTTAGAGACAATTCAATTTCTCACACACAATTGTGTGTACAGCCGCCGGGAAAATTATATCCCGATTCAATAAACTTTGGCATTTATTGGCGTATGGGGTGTCTTTTCGAAGTATAGAATATACAGTAAGTGAAGTAAGGAAAAGGAAGTTCTCCACTTTAGTTCCAAACTATTTAATTTTCAAATTGACAGCTTTTCTATCCTTACTTTTAGGCTGCGAAATTGGAAAGACGTATACGAATCAAATAAGGCGAAGAAAAAACGAGATATGTTCTCGAAAAAAGAAAAAAATCCATTTCAGAATGGAATAGGAAAGTTTCTTGACGTCAGCAAGATGGAAATCGGGATTTTTCCTACTATAACTCGTATTGTAGCCCGTAGACTTCGAAATGACAGATGCAGCGACAACCAAGAAAATATAGGCTACATGAGATATGCAACTTACATGGAGCAAAAAAACTTTTAAAAAAAGTAAAAAACTTTTAAAAAAAACGCTAAATGAGAAGTCCAAAGTGATGGAAAGTACTCGATGATTACTTTTAATTCGACAGAACTGTGTTAAACACCTGTGTGTTCGACTAATTTTGATCATAGCGAAGTTAAGGGAATATAATTTTCAGCCGTTTTGTACCACTCATGGACGAGAAATTTTATTCACTACAGTAACATACCGACTTTAAGAGTTTTCTGTATCACTTGTCTATTGATCATTTCGAAATAGAGTATATAGGATCAGCCAAAAAAGAATGACTTCCATAACTTTTGAACGGACTAAGCTCTTTTAATGCGGATTGCTGCATTAAAATGCCCAGTTTATCTTTGTTATAAAGACCAAACCTTATGCTTCTAGCTTTTATGGTTACTGTACAAACAGAAATTTAGTAAAAGTGGTCATTTTACAAAAAGTAAACGTTGTGAAATCAAACTATAAGTTGTCCTATTGGGAAAAAAAGTTTTGTAAAGCTTTTTACACACAATAATTCTTTAAAAATCACCCAGATTTGTAAGTTACACGTAAATTAAAGCCAGCAACATGTTTTGAAATTGAAAAAAAAGCAAAATCAATTCTGTCATCGACCACATCGAAAAACGATTAAAATTATTGGTGAAACAGAAAGTAGGGCACACTAAAACGGCTCTCTCAGTTTCCAGCTGTTATAGGGTCCTTATGATTGGATCTATTGTGCATTTATGTTGTAAGACATGTTTATTTTGTCAATTTTTGTCAAATTTTCAAAATTTATTTGCCAAAAAATCGGCATTTAGTATTTTTGATTCTAGTCAGTCAATATTCGAGCAATCTGACTGAAACTTTGCACTTTTTTCGGCAGATTGGCTCACTTCGTATCAGCACTTGAAAATTAACGAGCCTTTGTCTTAACTATTGAGGAATTTTCAGCATGTTAATCAAGTAATATATTTTCTACTATGCAAAATGTTTCAACAATGCATCTAAAACTTTTTTCGTATTGCTTTTCGTATCGCATCTCTGTTTATACAACAACGAGCAAAAATATATGCATTCGTTTCAAAAAATGCCATAAAACACTGAACTATAGTCTGTTTTTTATAAAATGCTTCCAAATAGAAAAGTGACACAAATTAAAATTGTCGTCAAAATCATTTACATAGGGCCGTTACTGTAAAATTTTTTACTCGAAAAATTGCTGAAGATTAGGGCAATACGCTCACAAATTTCCAGTACTATACAATATATCCTCTATAAGAAATTCGCAAAAATCTGAAATACTGCTTGCTTTCCACTTTCATCATTTAGAAGCATTTCAAGAAAAACATCCTATGAGTCTAAATTTCACTAACTTTAAAATGCTCGGTAGAAAATCACTTTCTGATGAAAACGGATTACATACGTGCAATACTATTGATAGTTCCACTATCTTTAGTCAACATGCAAATTCTTAGCACAATTTAGGTTAGAAATGTGGTGAAAATTGAGCTACCAAAGTTGGAATGCTGAAATATTTCCCTGATATGAAAATAGAATTGTCGTACAATATTTCCTACTTGTTTCATAATTTTCAGTCAAAAATTCGTTCCTTGGTCCTTGAGCACTATCGGCCATCAATAATTGATGTTTTCCCCTCGATTTCCTGAACTGATTTTTATTGGCTGAAAAAAAACATTTTTTCCTCAAAATAAGACACCTTGTTACGTTTTACTTACGTTTTACGATCAGAGATATAGCATGACCGATTAATGAATCGAAAGTAGCTATTTGACATTCGTAAATTCCGCTATCGTTAATTTTTGAGTCGCTGCAGAAATAACATAACAGTAATTATTTGGAAAAATGATCAATTTTACTGTGGCTTACTGAATAACGAGGGACATATCTTGCACGTTCCGTTCTTGATTATCCATTATACGGTATGAATCTAGTCGGAATCGCTGGTCACCTATAAATCTGTAATCTTGGACGGTCAATAATTGCTTATCGTTCCTCCGTATCCAAGTTACCTATAAAGTTTGGAATTTGCATATAAAATACACAAATTTAATGACTATTTCTTAGTAGCCTTCATGTTATAGTCCTATTCTATTATAGAGAATGAGCTAACATATAAAATCTCTTTTATTTGATGAGAGTGCTTACTGAAAAGCAAGATCCTAATTTGAATACCAGATGCAAGGAAGCGTTAGGAGTAATTATGCTAATTTATGATGCATTTTGGAGTAGAATGAGTCACATATTGTTGGCTATAAAATTCAAAGCCTATAGCCAATTTTACGGAATAATATATTCAAGCAATTTGATACATGAAGTCAATTTTGGAATTTTGTTTTGTAAAAAGTGACAACTATTTATGCGAGAACTCATTTTTGCCTACTGCGATTTTTGTTATACACTGTGCATTTTCGAGATTTTATTGAAGATTTGGCCAAGGTTGCTTATTTTTTTTCTTTATTTTAAATTTTTTTAATTTTTCTTTACTAATGGAGAATAATTTTTGAAAATTTTCGCTACTTTTAATAGGAGTGTAAAAAAATCTGGAATTAGATATTTTAAATTTTAATTTCAGGTCAGGTTTGAAATCAATGGATAGATGCTAAAACTTGTGCATTTCTGCAGTCAAACAAGTTAAATATTTTTTATCGAAACGCATTGTTTATATGCACATATGTAAATCATTATAGTTAGAATAATGGCTCTAAGTTTTAAGTACTGTCGCACAAAGTAGATACTGTATTCACTCTAACTTTGTGTTTTCACAGTAAAACTTTTTTTTGTACTTCGTGCTCCCCTTTATTGGCCACCAAACAAGACAGACGCGCCATTTGGCCTTCCAAAACGTCGACCTCGTTGGGCGATCTTTCGACCAAAATTTTTGTCTTATGCAAGTTAGTCTCTCGTCCATTATGCAAATTTTTTTCTCCGACGTACGTTCCTTTCTGCGAAAGTGCATTATTCATTTCCTGGCTTTGGCCACCAGGCCCAAAAATCGCCTCCGGATAAATTGGATTATTTTTAATACGACGATGGACATTTTCATCGGTGGTCATTTTAATGGCCGGCGCCGCATTTTGACTCCCGTTTCGGCGGTCAATAACAACAAGATTGTTGTCGTTAATGCCTTTTTGCTCGGACAACATCTTAGGGAATGGCGGCGACTCGTTCTCATTTTCCATTTCTTCTTCTTGCGACCTTTTCCGCCTGCGGTGGTCATTTCGATCGCTGCTACCGTAATAATGACCGTCGAAAAATGACCGCGACGATGAAAAAGGTTCATTATGCAAATTAGTTTCCAAAGATACAATATTGGACGATGATGACGGTGTTGCGATGGAGTATAAATCTAATGCGGAGATAAAATGGGGCTAAATTTATTATGTTGTTAGAAATGACCGGATTGACCACTTTAGTTTAATGAGTTGCAAAAGTCAAGATGAAACGTCACCATATGCTTTAGTCATAGAAAAGGTCGTATTTTGTGGAAGTGGCCATTAACGGAAAAAGTTTTTTGACCACAAGGACCTTCACCTCAATATTGGACCCTAAGTGAAAAAATGGATATTTTTGTCGGGGTGAATGATAAAAATTACTGTATATTTCTCAATCGCCGATTTTTGAAGTTTCATGTCTCCTAAGACTAACCTCCAAAGATTTAAATTGCATAAAAGATGTAGCTACACAAAAATTATCTCATGTTTACTGATTAGGCATGCACATTATCAGTACTCAACAGATCTGCGGAATACAGGGTAAGCCAAAAAAAAGGCGACCGGTACTGACTTCCATAGCTTTCGAATGGGCGAAGCCTTTTTAATGCGGTTTCTTTCCGTCGATAGATAAAACATCTGGCATAAAAATTGCAAAGATTCAGCCAGATTGCTCAAATATTGATTGACTAGAATCAAAAATACTAAACATCGGTTTTTTTGCAAGTAAATTTTGAAAAGTTGACAAAAATTTACAAAATCAACATGTTTTACAACAGAAAAGTACAATAGATCCAATCATGAGAACCGTACAACAGCTGGAAACTACAAGAGAGCCGGTTTAGTGTGTTCTATCTTTCTGCTTCACCAATAATTTTAATTTTTCCATCTGGTCAATGACAGAATTTATTTTGCTTCAATTGTGTTTTTTTCCAATTTCAAAACAAAAGCTCTTGATTTTGGCGAAATTTTGCCCCATATTCAAACAAGAACTTAATGACTTTAAATTACGTATAACTTACAAATCTGGGTGACTTTTAAAGTATTATTGTGTGTAAAAAGCTTTACAAAACTTTTCTCAACAATAGGACAACTTTTATTTTGATTTCACAATTTTTACTTTTTGAAAAATGACTACTTTTACTAAATTTCAATTTGTACAGTGATGATAAAGGCTAGGAGCATAAAATTTGGTTTTTGCAGCAAATATAAGCAGAGCATTCCAATGCCGCAATCCGCATTAAAAAAGCTTTATCCGTTCAAAAGTTATGGAAGTTAGCACCGGCCGTCTTTTTTGTCTCGCCTTGTGAACACTATTTCCGGGACCAGCCCGTGCATTTTCAGATAGGAAATACCAAGACTACAGTAACATACTTCGTCAAACTAATGGTATAAACATAAAAACTTAATTCTCATGAATCAAGTTCAATTTTCTGAGAATACAATTCGGAAATCACGAACTCGCAGTTCTGACCATGTGCAAACAATTTTAATTTTAAAAATTTAGAAATAATTCGCATCAGATCAGTTACGGTTTGGAATCAAATGAAAATTTCAAAAATTTGGAGACAACATCAGGCACATGCTAAAACCAGGTTCCAGTATTTGCAGAGCTGATCATTCAGGGTTCGCATCGAAGCTGCACATCAACAAAAAGGGGCTTCTTTGACAAGAATGCTTTCAAAATTAGCATTATCCTCTATTCTTGATATGAAAAATTTTTCGACGTGGTACCGGAACAAAGCAGAAACCTTTTCGAGGATCCATTAATCATCGTGGCTTGTTTTTTTGTTTAATCTTCATCTCGTACAGAAATGATCGTTTTTCTTTTTTACGATTTTTGCTTTTTCGTCATATCAGCCGCAACAACAGATGCTTCAATTTATTTCTTTTTGCTAGTTGAAGAAAACGTGAAAGTTTTTTTTTGTTTACGAAATCCCGGCATGAGACACGCGGAATAAACTGAATGAACATTTTCAGAGAGAGGTAATTATGTAGACATTGTTGCTATTGCTGCTGCTGATCAATGAAATTGTTATGTTCTTTAGCAAATTAAATTTTTTCGAGAGGAAAAATTAGGAAGGAGGAAAGAAGAATAAAAAACGTTGCTAGACTGCAAAACAGCAATAAATTGAATTTGGACTGAAAAGAAAATTCAATAACATATCGTCTCGAATTGTTGCAGTCTGCATGATGATAACTTATGTTTTAGGTATGCAAATATTATAAAGCAATATGCTTCTTAGGTAATACTAAATGAAAATATTCTTGCTCGAGGTCTTTCCTTCTCAACCTCATATATGATGCAAAAGAATGGCAGATTCATGATGCCTTGTCACGCGTAGCAACACATTCTTAATGGAGAATAAAGTGTCCCGCTGACATTCTAGAATTTTTAATAAGTTTCTTATAATTATTGTCTAGAGCTTAGATCCCACACGTGGAGCATATTAGACACATGAGTCGTGGAAACTTTTTTTCAGAATATCTGGCAAAACTCATAAACAGCTAAAGTAAGGAGAATTATTAATGGACTATAGGTCTCTAATCAATTTTTTTCGCCAAGTCCTTTTGTTACAACAAAAAATGCATTCGAATTGAGAAGTGATTTCTGATAGATGGGTAATTCAGTAACCTACTTATTGGTGTATTTCTGCAAAACGTGTTATAATTAAAAAACGACAAAATTTATCTTGAAAGTTGTTTGAACGAAACTTTTGAATTTTTCAAAAACAGACCGCAAGGGTTAGTTGAGAGCCATTGTGTGGTTCGTGTGTTTTAGCAGTAAGTTACAACTTGATCTCCATGCTTAATTTTTAAGAACATTTAAAAAAACAAGATTATTGTGGATCTTGCTGACGTCACACATTGATGACTTTTTGCTCAAGGTTCCCAGAAAGTTTTGCAATCTGTTCAAGGGTAGGGAATGTCTTATGAAAAAACCTTATTTGAGAATGTACGCTTAGTTAGCCTATGAGGGACTGATTCGCAGCCAGGTATTCTGTTAACGTGGGATTCATGGTACAAACAATCCGTTTGACTATTAAGGAGATAATATATTATAAGATTTTCTTGTTGAATAGTTCCATAAAAGTAGCGCAGTCGTCAGAAAGCAAAAAAGTACAAATCATTGTATTGAAACTCCCAAAAAATTACAGTAAACTCAAAAATCAGTAGCATTTGAAATTTTTAAATTTTTGAAATCAACTTTATCCCTGAAATGCCTCTAGGCTGACATATGCTCACTTGTGCAAATCCATATATGACTAAAAATGAATGACCAATATCGTACAAATGTAAGCATGACCGAAAATTTTGTTCTCCTATTTTTCGAACTAGCGGCCCGGCAATCAAGGCATTTGGCTCTTTTCGATGCAACAATTAATTATTTGACCATCAGGGAACGAACTGAAAGACAAAGTGTTACTGTACGGATACAAGAAAAATAAATGTTTGACGACCAACATCGGATACGTTATCTTAGAAATAGTGCGCATCAAATAAAGAAGAATAATGAATTCTGAGCCACGCCCACAAGGGTCCGTATGGGATGCAGGATCCTATGTGAATAATGTATGTGAATTTTATATCGTCAAAGAGCAGTTTACTGGGTTCATTAATTAAGGAATAAATAATATGCAAATTTTTATAAATTGTAGAATCAGTCGATTGACATCAAAACTGAATAACGCTACGTACGGAGAACCAAAAATTGATGAACAAGTAGACGAAACGTAATATGCTTAGTTTCCCATCGCCGATGTATGGTATAACACGGAAGAAAACTCATTCGCATAAGTGTCAAGTCGAAAAAGATGGCTATTTTCTCAAATTGATTCGCGCTTCACCGTTTCGAAAAATAATTGTCTTTTCTTGTCGCTTTGGAAAAACTGGAATTGATTCGAAGAATAGAAAGAATCAAGCATAATGCAAATCAGGGAGAAACGAAAAAAATGTAATTGGATCAGTGTCAAAATTTTTTTGGGATTTGCTTGAGAATATTGCAGGAAAGTAAATCTGCCGGACGAAACTACAGAGCAATATAAATTTCTTTTCTAGTATATCTCTGACGAAGCTGCAACGGCATCGGTCTATTCCCAAGTGAGCGAATTCCCATTTGAGCCATTCTCATGTGAGCTATTCCCAGTTGAGCGAATGCCCAAGTGAGCGATCGAGAATATAGTAACACTTTCTCCAAATTTTCCTTCTTTATCTTATATTTTTATATTCATCTTTTGTCTGTGCTTTCTTTTATTTTATTCCTTCTTGTCATCTAGGTTTTTCTTTTTTTGCTCATAATACAATACATTACTGGTTGCCATTTTATCTCCCGTATAATTCTTGAAAATTTCGGCATACTTGAGTCTTTTGTCGTTGTAATTGTGAAAATCTTCTTGAAAAACATAAACAAAAGAATGTTGAAACAAACAAAACATCAAGAGAAAGGAAACGTCAATAAATAGGAAGACATCAAGAATAGTGATAATAGGTAGAAAAGCATTATAAAAAGAAAAAAAACATTGAGACAGTGGCAAGAAAGAAGAAGCAACATAGAGAAAGCGGCAAGAAAGAAAGAAATGTGAAACAAGATCAAAATAAGAAAAAATCAGAAGAGATTGAAAGCAAAAAACTAAGATGAAAATTAGTGAAGAAAAAATCACAAAGGATAAAATTATGTAAAAAATAGAGTGTGTCGAATTGTATAAGAACTATACGGGTGGCTATGCTTATTAGAATTTGTTGCTTCATGAGCAAAAAAGAAAAAAGTAGATGAGAAGAAAAAGGAAAATAAAAGAAAGCAGAGACTAAAGATGAAAACGTAAAAGCATATATAAACGAAAACAACACACAAAAAAACAAAGAAAAAAAAATACATACAAAGAAACGTGTAAGGCAAAGAAGGAAAATATGAAGAAAGTGTTACTATATTCTCGATCACTCGTTTGGAATCACCCAGTTGGGAATTCGCTCATTTGGAAATTCGTTCAATCGGGAATCGCTCACATGGGGAATCACCCTATTGAGAATTCGCTCACTTGGGAATTCGCTCAATGGGGAATTGCCCGCACGGATATCGCTTAATTGAGAATTCGCTCACTTGGGAATCGCTCACATGGGAATACCCCACTTTCCACTTTTATTGTCTTACTGTATGTGTAGCTTCTATAAATTTGTCTGATTCCGTATTCCCGGTCGGAATCGCCTGCAACATGGTGACAATTCCTCCTAGTGTAGATCAGACCGAAATTTAAGGTACTGTAGTTATTAATGAAAATCTGTAGGCTGTTAATTCAACGTTAATCACTACTTTCACTAGTGTTGTCTGTTTTGTAAATAGTATTTGTTGAGAATAATTTTTAATCGCTTTGAGTTGCTCATCCGATATCGCTGGGATATGGCAATATTTCATGGATCTTTCATGAAATAAAACACGTGTTTATACCGTGAAAATAGTTTTGGCAGCATAATGGCAGTTTACTGTACATTTGCGATTTTGAAAAACGCACAGAGCAAAGCGAAGTTAAACGAAGCATGCAGTGTTTTTTGTGCACGCACAGGCCCATATTTAGAGGGGGTGAAGGGGGGAATTCCCTCTAACATTTTTCAAATTTTTTGGTTTTCTACATTTTATCGGTTTTTTCAAAATTCACGCCTTATGCGATTAAACTGATATGGTACGTAAATGTTAGATTGCTCAAATTAAAAATTTTAGAATAAAATTTTCAGAAATATCATTGTACTTGTACTCAGGGTTTTTTTGCACAGGCCAGGTTGCAATGTGCAACTTGGGGAAAAATTTTGGTTGCACAGATAAATTTTTAGTTGCTCACTCTAAAATCGATAAATTTGCTTAAATTTATCGGAAAAACCATCGCAAACTGTTTTCTTGACATTTCATTCGATTCGCGTCGGTTTTAGGCATTTAAAACCCAATTTGTTGAGTTTTGGAGACCAAATGAAAAAGTTAATATGACTTCATAAATCCGAAAATTTGTTTTTAAAAGCCTAAAACCGGCGTGAATCGAATGAAATAAAAAATAAATAGCTTTTGGTGGTTTTTCCAAGAAAATTAAGCTGATTTATTTATTTTAGAGTGAACAACCAAAAATTTATGTGTGCGACCAAAATTTTTCCTCAAGTTTTTGCTTTACTTTTTGCAAAAAATGTCGGTTTTTTGGCGGAATAAGATGCAAGTTAATGAGAAACGTTAAAAAAAACATCAGAAATGATTTTTAGCGATTTATAAGCAAGGAAACCAAAAAAATTGATTTTTCCTGATGAGGAAAAAAGTTTTAGGGTTTTCCCTCAAATGAGGCAAAAAGTTTTCAGCAAAAAAAACACTGGTCATCTTTACTGTAAAAATAATTTTCTGTTGATTCAGTAAATTCTAAAAAGAATTTGGAAAATTCCTCCCCTTCAAAAATCTTGGGTACGGGTATGTAGTGCACGTACCAATTGGCCCAGGAAGTCAAAAAATTTGTACTAATATTGGCCAAAGAAGCCAAAATTGTACCAATTGGCCTAAGAAGCCGTACCAATTGGCCCAAGAAGCCAAAAAATTTGTACTAATAGAACAAATAGCTTATCTTCCTAGAAACACATACTGAAAACTTCGAAAACGTGTCTCATTCACCCACTGTTTTCTCCCCAAATCACTCTTTTTTCCCACGGATATTTTCGCCATTTTTGTCGCAATTTCCGCCAAATCGTTTTTTCGCTCAAAAATACTCACACGTACTTTATGCTTTTTTGAGTTTGTTGAAACATTCTCATGCTCATGCACTCACTAATTTACCAAAAATGAAAATAAGTTCCTGAGTTTTTGATCAGATTATGATGAGAATATATCAAAATTCATAATATCAAGCAGGAATCAAGAAAACTGAAGATATTTTTTAGTTTTCATCATCTTATACGTTTCATTATCTCATGTTTTAATTGGTAATCTTCCATATTGTATCTTGATGTCTAATAGAAATTCGCATTTTTCCGATACACATTTTTTGGGAAAGACAAACACGTTCTAACTTTCTTAAACGATAGTTCCTTTTGTGTAAATTTAATTCAAAAGCTTCGTTAGAGTAGTTTTCATAAATTTCAACTTTTCTCACCAGAGATTTTCTAGCATGGTGCTAATGAAACCAGAGTGTACTGAATTTTCCGATTTCTTGTTTTTTAAATCAAAAACTAAGGTCTCGCCAAATCTGACAGTAACACATTAATCATTAATAAAATAATGTATGTGTACTTGCTAAAGCCGTAGGGAAATTTGGATTCGTTAGAAATAGAAGCCCACTGAATTCAATTTCATTTCATTTTATAAAAAGCCTTTTTTACCTCATTTTTTCGGGCGCGGGATTTGTGGAAAACGGGATGTGTGTTGGGGATACCGGGAGTTGATTCCTCCCCGCCTTAAAAAATAATTCTCTCTTGGAAAATTTTCCTATGGATCAAGTCTAACCATCGTTTCTTTTGCACGAGGTCTTTAAATTTGAACCCCCGATTGTTTTAAACTATTAAACAAAAGGAAACTAGATGCTTCCAAATATTGTTTGCAATATTGAAATGGCTTGTGTAAAAATCGGGTTAAAAGCTAATTTGGCATTTTATACACTCTACCATACATGCACATAGGGGGTTCAGGGGGAGGTAAACCCTCTTACCTGAGAACCTGAAGACACCTACCTGGTCTGAAAAAAATCGTCAAATACCCCTGAAATCGTCAAATACCCCTGAAAAAAATCGTCAAATACCCCTCTCTGAACTTTTTCGAACACAGTTTTTTTGATATTTTTGATGCATATTTTGTATGAAAAGCATGCTTGGAGAACTTTTTTCTCTTCTTTTGCTCACCCACCCCCACCGCCCCCTCGATGGAAAGTCCAAAGACCCTCCCTCCCGGAAAATTCTCGCCGTGCATGTCTGCACTCTACCCACTATACTGTAACAACTTATTCTAAAAATTAATAATTTTTAAAAGTAAATTCTAAAAATAATCGATTCTATTTCATCTATTTGTTCTCGTAGTATCTTATTAATATATACATACGTAGGCATTGTATTGACCAATATTCTATCCGTATATGCATTTTTTATTTTCTTTTTGGCATCTCTAAGCCAATTAAAATCTTTTTTTTAAATCGGTTGATACAATTTTCAAAAAGAATAAGTACTCAATTTTTTTTGCCAATTGTCTACAACATCTAAAAAAATTTTTGCCAAACCAGAAAAAATTTGAGCCAAAATAGCTCATTGGGCTAAAAGGCACTGAGTCTAACTATCATTAATTCTATCTAATCAATGTTTTAAATAATAAAATCTTTATTCCGAGCGGAAAAAATTTTTCTTCTCAATGGGATGAATTTTTGTTTGGATTAACTATTATAACCGCACTTACGTTCCATTGCATAACTCAATTCGTTCTTTTTAATTAATTATATATCTTTATAATTTGTTATATTTTGCAGAATTCCGATGGCTAACACAAATATTTGTGAATTAGCTTACACGGGTGACGTTTCACAATTGAAGAAGCTTGTTGAGGCCGACGAAACTTTGATCCATAAAACGGATGACGTTAGCAGTCGATTCTTTAAAGTTTTTCATCATCATCCATTTTTCTTTTTTTTCAGTCAAAAAGGGTCGCATTACATTGGGCGGCGCTCGGTGGTTCCGTCGAACTCACAGATTTTCTATTGAGAAGAGGAACGTTCATCGATGTGACGGATGACGTAATGATTACATTAGGCGATGATCTGCTGTTTCAATTTTCAAATGCCAGCCCACATCTCTTGGAATTAAGTTTCACTACGCAAAATGTAAAAAATTCGAAAGAACTTCTGCGCAAAAAATTGCATCACAGCAAATAACTGATCATGCAATACTTGTTCAATTTACTTAGTGTCATTGAGATGTGGAAAAAGGTTTTCAAATTTCTCTCCATAAAAATAACTTCCTATTGCACGAACGCTGTATTCCATACTTTCTTAATGATTTGATCTAAAATTGAAGAGACCCAAAAGTGGGAGCTTGGCATGAAATAGACTTGACTTCAGAAAAAATATTTTTGTGTATTCAAAAAAAATCCTTTTTTCACCTCGTCATTAGTCAGCACAAAAGCCATTTTTATATGATATTAATTGAGAATTCAAAAATTTGATCGTTTTAAATATTTCGTTTTGATCAAAATTGTTTTTTCTCATTTTGCAGAGCGGATGGACGCCCTTGATGCTAGCATCTTCCGCCGGTAAAATCGACGTTGTTAAATTCCTCTTATCCAAAAAAGCCGCCGTCAATGTTATGAACGGCACCAAGCAGTCCCCACTGCATTATGCTTGTTCTAAAGATCATACTGAAGTTTGTATTTTCTAAGAACACACTGAAATCCAATGAAATAAATGATAAACGTAACGGAGCGCTGAGTTCTAGGATGTAAAGCGACATTTTATTGCTGAGGTCATCGATTGCCCAAAATTTTAGGGGTTCAGTTCAGTTCAAACAGTTCAAAAAGTAATGATTATTGTCTAAAAACCATAAAAAATATGTACTTACGGCGCGAAGCGAAGAAAAAATTGACATTTTTGACCGTTTTTTTAATCCCAAATGACCATTTTTGACCAAAAATTGATATTTTTCACTTTTTTCCGATCAAAGTAATGGGGTTCCTACGGCCGGCTCATTTCAGCTACACGATTGTCAAATCTAAGGACCACAATATGACTATTCATATGACCGAAGTTTCCTGAGGAGGTTCCCTCCTCTATTACTTGTATGAAATAAATCCTGGTTGAACCGCAGCTTTCATATAAAAATGAATTTTTTAGTGAGAAATTCTCTTACTCAAAGTTCAAAACAGCCAGATTCAGTAGACGTCGGGGTTTTTCGAGCGAAAATTTGCAATAAATGAAGTTGTTTTTATTTTTATAGAACATTAACCAGCAGTTATTGCAACTTCTGTATTGTATTTTTTTGACTAATACCATGTTGCAGATCGTAGATTTACTTTTAAATAATGACGCCAATCCGAATACGAGAGACAATTATGGAGCGACGCCTTTGCACCGAGCCGCTTCTAAAGGAAATGTCAAAGTCACTGAACGGCTATTGTGCGATAAACATATCAATGTTAATTTGGCGGATAGCGAAGGAAATACCCCACTGTGAGTACAATAATACTTTTTTCGTCAAAAAGTGACTTTTATTGTGTTGAAGCTAGTCAGAAGAGTAGATATAATGAGAAAAAAGTCAGTTTCAATAATCTAAGTGATTACGAACTATTTCTCCTGACAAACTCAATTATTTCGTAAAGTCGCAACTCTTGGTTTAAGCTTCAAAATCATTTCTAGACACCTCGCTTGTATGGAAAATCGAGTCGAAACTGCGAGTCTTCTGGTGAAACATGGTGCCAAATTGAACTTATTAAACAAAGTAAATTTTATATCATTTTCATGAAGATCAATATAACAATACAATGCATATTCAGGATGAAAAAAGACCATCGGACGTTGCCGAAGCGGGTTTATGTAAAACTTTGCAACGATTGTCGGAAAAATGATCGAGCTTATCGTAAATATTCTTTGAAACTAAACGCTGAAATAAATAAATGTCTTTGTCGTGCTACTATGTTTTATAAAATTTCATTCGAAGAATTTTTTCATTCAAAAAGGATATTTTGGTTTTAACTTCTAAGCGAGGATCATGACTATCATACATGTAACAGGGCCCCGACGTGGGGGGGGGGGGAGTCGGGTCACTTTTTTGGGCCGGGGTCGGTAATTGGGCCAGCCCGGTTATCGTACGTCCAGAGATTTTCCATTTTCGGACCTCAGTATCCAACAGTGATCTGATATTACGGTATGGCTTATTTTGAAGCTTAAGCTTAGCAGTCTCCTTAGGCTTAGGGAATAATCGACATTTTTCCGACGTGAAGTATTGGGGTCCCTACCATACATGCACAGCATAGAAATTCTGCTGGGGGTCAGCCAGGACGGGGGTTGGAATACAATTTTTTTTCATTCTTGATAAGCAAAAGAAAAAGGTCTTATAAAGGTTTTCTACCATCCAAACAGCATATTCTCACAACAACTATATTAGTCAGATATATTAAATAATTTGCTTAGACAGCACTTTTTACAGTGTTTTAATGTTACTTTTTTGGAATCAAGTATGCTTTGTTTAGAAAAATTGTTAAACTAAAGGATCATTTCCATTTTTATGACGACTCCCTCTTCTCTCTTGATCATTTTCCTTCGTCAACTTCTCAATCATTGCTAGGGGAGTCAAATCTGCTGAAGGTCAGCAAAAATCTGCTGGGAGTCAAACCCCCCCAAACCTCTCCCACGTGCATGTAGATATGGTCCCTACGACTATCATATGGCTAGCCATAGGATTGGAAAATCTTGTGGAGGGATCGCCCAATAGAGCCATATGGTCGACACCATTTCTGAGGGGTTCTCATAGCACTCCCTCCAATTACATGTATGACAAATATGGCCCATTTTTCCAAGTGAGCCAAAAAAGCTCATGTGTATAACAAACGCCTGCGTATGCGGACGCTTCTTTTTATCAGATTGACTGTAGAAATCAGAAAAACGGGGAAAACAGATATCGGCACATACTGGTTCACTATCCGCCTTGCATTTCTATGTATTTCGATACACTTGGAAATAAATTGACTATAGGAAATACTCCAAAAGTTATTGTCTAAAGCTGCATGGAAAGGAAACTTCCAAGGTCTTGAAGGTTAACATTTACCACTTACGAATTTTGAAAGCTGACTTGAGAAAGTTGAAAAGTTTTCATTCAAGTCTCAGCTGACTATGATATTTGTTCATCAACATGAAGATCGATGTTCATTTTGTTAAATCACACGTTACCTGCAAGTTTGGTAGCCAATTCGACAAACTCTTGACAATTTTTGTGCAAAAAATTCTAATACAGAAAAGTTCCATATAAACGATATTTCAAACACAACACTAATTTTTGGCTTCTTTATAATTTACTGGCATATTATAAATACCAAATAATGAAAAATCAGTATTTTATGCTTTCTGAGCACAAGTATGGCTGCATTCATGTCTCAAATTCTAAAATAGTTGCTTTACTATAATATGTAGGAAGTTAATTTTCTTATACCGATTACTGACAATAATAAAATTTTTTCACTATATCGGTATTTTCCAACGATTCTTCGTTTTTCTATTATTATCTGCGAAACGTCGTTTTTATACAGATGCTGAACTGGTAAAGACACCCGAATAAAATGTACACGTCTGTTATGCTCATCGTCTCATGTACATAACAAAGTTTTTCACACGAGTCGCTTTTTCAGAACTTTGCTTCGTTTAGTAGATTATGGCTGCGATCAATCATTTTAGTTGGATGCAGCCTTCGTGATTTTGCAGTGCATGTTAACTGTAGTTTGAGATTGCTTCAAACGTACTGTGTTTTATATATTATTTGTTCTGAAACTGGGCGCTGAATTGTTTTGAATGATTTACCAGTCTTTCAAAATAGAAGTGCGCTTTTCTCGCATTTTGGTCAAAAGTCGGAGTACATAATTTTGGGAATTTCCATAGACGGAACTGATTTTGTTTTTCGCTATATTACGAAGTTTACCACTATGTATGCGGGAAGATTTAGAGTTGAACCCACGTCACTGCGTCTCATTTCCAAATTTTCGAGACTAGTTCTGTTGTTTTTTGGTTGCCAGGATCATGAAATGAGGTTTGTGAATAAGTTTTTCTATACAAAATCCGAATGTCAGCGTCGTCTGGCTGTGAAACAACAGTTGCTCCTAATCGGAAAATCATTTATATCCATTTCTTTCCACGCGCCCGTGACATTTTTCAACCGTATGCGATATGAAAGTAAACTTCAATTACTTTTTTCACTGTTTAAAAAACCGTCTCTGTTTTGACTCCACTTGAGCCATCTTAAGAATTTGTGTGGGAAGAGTCCCTACATGATTTTTGGCTTTCAAGATCAGCAATAATTTATGTTCGTGCGTTATCACACTGTAAATTTCAGAAGCGGTCACCGTATGCAAAAAACTTCATGGGAGGGCTATGTAGATCTCTCGGAAAATTCTGTCGATTTTAGCGGGATTTTATTTCACTGCCCAAAGATGGGAATTTTGCTGTCGTTTTGGTCAAATTTTGGTGGTTCAGGGTCACCCGAGCACCAAATTGTCATGAAAACCAGGAATGTTCTCTAACTTTCATTGACGCAAGTTTTTGGAAACAGTGCCCGTAAGCAGAAAACATATCAGAAAATCGTAAAAATCTGAAATACTACTTGCTTTCCACTTTCATTATTTAGACGCATTTCAAGAAAAACAAACTATAGTGGTGTGAATATTAATTTTTTCTCAAAATTGTTTCCAATAAATAAAATAGCACAGCAAATCGGATTTCATTTTTTTTGTTATTTGCTGCCAACCATACGAACTGGAAACGAAAATTTGTCAGACTCTCAACTGACCCTTGCGAATTTTCGAGTAAGAGTCAAGTGTAAACGACGTTCTCATCGGTAAAGATTTCCGCCGTTTTTCATTCTATATGAGCGTTTGATAAAAATGGACTGTAAGCGTAAAAAAAGTGGTAATTAATTTTAACTACGTGATAAGAAGGCGGGGTTTACACTAATGTGATCATCGAGATCTGCATTAGTTTGTTGTTTACGAAAAACGACTTTAGGGCCTTACAGAACCTGCAGTGTTACACTATTAGTTTTACACTGCGTGTTCGAAAACGACATTTTTGAAATTCCCCATTGTTTTTGGAATGGATTATGCACGCCGAAGTATATTTTATGGGTATCATCGTATTTATTTAATATGTTCCCAATTTTTCTTCTTAGTCGCTCGACATTCTTTCCGATCCATCATTCTAAATATTTCCGAAAATAGATTTTTGTGTTTGCAGGTAAGAAAACGCTCCGCCTGGTCGGCCCGGTGCGTTGTCAGTCCCAGTCTGAATTTTCCACCGTCTTCTACAGGGGCGGCGATATTATCTGTATATTTCACGGGGGTCGATGAAAATCATCCTTTCTCTCTCACTAATCATAATTAATTTTATTATTTTTGCCGGGGAGATATACCATACCATTTGGCGGCCTATCACCATCATCATCATCATCATCATTGGGGACAAGGCAAAAATTTTCGACGTCTACAGTACACCCTATACTACACTGGCACGTTAAACAAATATTGCTCCAAAAATACCGATCGTTTTAGAGCAAGAGAAAGGTGAACTCTCTGGCGTCCAAGCCCCGTTTCTGTAGGCACCCTAGCGTACATGTAGTATAATTTCTCTGCTATCTTTCACATAAGATTGTCATCGATGATAACGGGGCACAAAAATGTGCGCATCTATCTTCCACATTCTACATACATGTCGGAGCAGGGCAGGACCTACTTCTTGTGCATACCCTTTTTTCACTATGTTCGTTTTACGTGCTGTGTCTCATATACATACTTTTTTCCATAGTCATCGTCACCGCTTATTATTTTCAGTACTTTCTGAAAATGTTTGATAAAAACGCAGTTTTGTACATTATATTTCGTGTTTTGTCGTTTTTTGTGAATTTTATGTTTCTCCGCGTTGATGAGTGGTTCTGCATTTGCCTTTGGTTATCTGGCTTTCTGATTGTTTAAACCGTAGTTCATAAAGCTAGATTACCAAAGCTAAAAGCGAACTCAAAATTAACGACGAAAATTTGGGCGTTGATCGCAAAAACTCGATTTTAAAAATTGAGTACGGAATAATTATTTTGTGTCAATTCAAGTAAATTGTACTGTGATTGACATCGTTGACGGTGAAAGTCGTCCACGTCTTAATTGCTATTTACAAGTGAGATTGTGTTGTAACATTCCATCGTAATCATGTCGAAAGCATTACCTCTGTATAGTAATTTTTTCTGAATCTGGCAATAAGTTTTACAATTTTCCAGGGCAGTAATGACCAGAAAAGTTTTTCGAATATCGTTTTTTATGTGATTATTGAGCATTTATGATAATATTCCAATTTCAATGCTGTGCTGCCAGGTCGGCCAATGACTGTCTTGAGCACCATACGTGTAATTGGGGATGAAGCATACCTGTAAGAGGTCCGACCAGTTGGGGGGGGGGGGGGGGTCGAAAAAATCCAAAAAAATTCGAAAATTTTTCTAAAAGGGCAAAGAAAAGTCACTTTTTCTAACTTTTCCGAGTGGTTGGGTATAAGGCTGACCAAGTTGGTGGGTCATATACCATATGATATTCGCGACATCATCCAGGATTGTGTGCCATTAGGTCAACTGCCAAGCTACATAAGTCCTGAATTCAATCTGATCTCGCAAATATGAATCATTGAACTGCCGTGAACTGTATGCTTCATCAGTATAGTCGTCTTCCCGGGACAGCCGAATTACTGGGCCGGTTGACTCACTAGGATCTAATAAATGGTGCTGATACCATTGGTCGACTTACTGGGATATACTAAATCACACCTATAATTGGGGACGGGGAATTGGGAGGGGACCCCTCAACTTCGTCAACCCTATACCCAACCCCCCAAAGTAGGAAAAATGTGCCTTTTGGGAAAATTTTCGACTTTTTTTGACCTCCCTCAAATTTCGGGATTACCCCCATCCTCCAACTGGTCAGACCTCGTACAGGTATGTACCAAATCGAGGGCAGTTGTACCAGTCCCCGCCCTTATTTCAACGTTTGCGCTGAAAATGATTTATTTTGACCAAACAGGTGCGAAAAATGTCAAAGCCTTTATGGTCGTCGCGCCATAAACAGTCATTTTATGCACTTTTTAAAGCTTTAAAATGTACTTTTGAGACATTGTTGACAATTTTTAAAGCCGAAATTAGTGATTTCGAACAGTCTTCAACATAAATGTGCCGTTTCCCACAGAGAGGGCCACTAGTATCAGGTAGCTGTTGCGCATGTTGAACACTAATTTTAAAGAATCTACTGCGATTTCTAATTCTCACAAATCAGCGATCGTCGTTAGATATAGCAAATGACGACGAACGTCCGAATGCTGCGTACCAAGATTATCGGAAAACTAAACAATGTTCGACAGATTGATGCAAACATTGATTGCGATACAATTTTCTGCTGGTATGCAGTGAGAAGTTTAGAATCGAAAGCAGTTTTTCACTGCATTTATATGATCTCTGTAATTTATTTTTCTTATTCGTTCGGAGCATTATGGTATTTTTTATCAGTATTTTCCATTTTTTCTTAAGACTTCTCTCCTATTCCCCTACTTTTTTGGTCGTCAAAAATTTTCTAGTTTTTGTTGTTTGTTTTCTGTATTGCGACGACTCTAGCAATACGTTTTGTTTTCATTTAGTTCTTATTTTATGATTGATTTTCTCTTTTCTTTTTTAATTGCGTTGTTTTTTTATTTATGCTATTCAAGAAACGATTATTGATTTTTACCTTGAAAGTTCATAATTTTTTCTGTTATGTTCCTTGACTTTGTGTAAACGACAGTGACGGCAGTGTCATTTTCCAATTTGCAACATTTTATAAAAACAGACTGTAGTACTTGAATCATGCCAAACTTCATGGCTAGAGGTTACTTTCTCGTTGTTGGTCCTTGACATCGAAAATCTATAGTTTGAATAGTAGTCCCGTATTCGATATCCACGTAGGAAAGATAGAAGCTGACATTCAATTGAAGCTTAATTTACCGTAGAATACATACACGTAACGGAGCACCGAGGTCTGGGGGGGGGGGGGGTTGGGCCGCTTTATTGGGCGGGGTCAGTAATTCCAAAAATTTTGGGGGGAGGGGTCTCTGAAGGAAAAAAATCGATTTTTTCACGAAAAAAGTCTGAAAAAGAGTTCAAAAAATAGTGATTTCTGTCTAAAAATGATAAAAAATGTATTTATGGCGCGAAGTGCCGAGAAAATTGACGTTTTTGACCATTTTTTGTTCAAAAATCGACATTTTTCATCAAAAAATTGACATTTTTCCGACGAAAAGTATGGGGGTCCATAGGTCTACCTTATGGCTAGCCATAGGATTGGACAATCCTGGGGGGCGGTCGCCCAATGGCTAGCCATATGGTCGACGATTTCTGGGGGGGGGGGGGGTTCCCATAGCACTTCCCCCCCAATTACATGTATGGTAGAATATCAAAACCATGATGTTGCTTTGGACATTTGTGCTTAGACAGTCTTCTTAAACAGGTTTGTAAACAGAAAAAGCCCATAGATTTCGACTTTATGGCTCGGCCGAAAATTGGGGAAATCAAGAAACAGTTCTTGCTTTCCAATCCTTTTACTTGGAAGGATTTCAAGAAAAAAATTCATGGACTTTCATGATTTAATGGAGGCGATTCATATGAATAGTGGTATGAGGCATAGCACACGAGCGTTTAACGTACTTTTGATGGAAATGTTCTGTCTTTTGCAACCAAATTCGAAGGCATGTCTCATTTTGTTCAAATTTTCAATTTACAATCGTTTTATAAAACAGACTATAGATTGGTTTTGTCAAATTGGAAAAAATGTTTATGAAAAAGATGACGCGTTTTGCGTATAGATTGGTTTTGTCAAATTGGAAAAAATGTTTATGAAAAAGATAACGCGCTTCAGTTCGGAATCAAGTTCGACAGATGCAGAATTGACCACCTCGAAAGTCGAAATTGAACTCGTGTTTGCTTAAGTTTGATAATCATGGCTGTTACAGTAACAGCAAACTGGCTTTCCCTATATCGCATTTTGTCTTGGAGTTAAAAACAGCTTTGGTTAGACCAAATTGATTTGCAGACATCAATGAGTTGAACGATGAGCCAGAGGAACGCAGGCCCGTGGTACATCTACAAAACTGGCACGGCAGTCAATGTTGCGGCTGTTCTACGCATGCTTGGAATAATTGGTGCGGTATTTATCATCATAACTGTTGTCACGTGCCGCTCAATTCTCCAACGTCACGTGATTCCGATCATGCCGACATTTTGTTATTTTTTCATGTTTCGTTTATTACTCGATCATGTTTTCGTTATTTCATTTTTACACATGCATTTTGCGTTCGTTTTTATATTTTTCATGCATTTCTATGTTTCGTTTTGTTGTATTTTTTATTTTTTACAAACGCGGGCTACAGTAGGCCCTTTAGCTAAAAACTTCCGCCAGTCGTGCTCCACGAGCACATGGCTATTTTTGGTGCGCTCACGCACCTCTTATCATCAAAAATTAGCGTCGTTTTTGTTACGCAAAACGACTAGCTAAGAAGTTTTAGCTAAAGACGTTCATATGCTTAGCATAGGCACTGCAGCCGGCCTCAGTGCTAAACGCATGTGAATGAAAAAATGTCTATGTGCTCATAGGCATCTTCTGCATCGCGTCTAGCTGCAGAAGTTAGCTTGAGCGCCGAGAAACTCCGCCCAAGCTGCAGCTGTAGCCAAACATGTCCTTAAAAGGACATGTTTCTTTAGTTTTTCGCTCATTCTTGGGTTCACCAAGCTTTCGTCCGGTTGTCACTTCGCGTCCGCCGCCCTTCTTAATTTGCATATTTTTATATACTCGATTGCGTCCGCCGCCTATTATTTTAAATAAATTTGCATACCCTTGCATTTCTTACTGCGTCCGCCGCTCACCACCTACAGTACCCCGCTGCCCATCAGTGCCAGGTGTCCGACCACCCCGGGTCGTGAATTAAACGTTGGAGTTTCGCCTCCCGCTCCCTCCCGCTCGCCGCCGCTCGCCACCTAGGACGTTCGAGGATCGCCTCCCCCGCTCCCAGTGCCAGAAGACCGAAAGCATCCAGGGACTTGCCGCCCGTTGCGTCGAAATCGCTTGAGAAACAGGACTAGGTGAGTCTTCTCAGGGGATTATTGTTATTTGTGGGTTATTTGTTGGGAAATCCCTCCTAAGTCGGTTTCCCAAGGTTTCCACAGATAAGTAGGGCCTCCACCTCTCAGGTTTGGGCTAAAAGGGGCTGTCTGGTTCATAATCGGGTCCCATAATTTAGGTCATTTTACGGGTGACCCTGTCCCCACTCTCACTGAGTAGGACTCGGGGATTTTCGCACCTAGCCTGGCAGCGTTGTCCGTTACCCTACAGCAAGACCCCAAGGACAACACAAGAGAACCAACTATAGACCTCTCTATAGCCACCATTTGCCAGGCTAGGCCCCCAATGCCAACTTGGGAAGCCTGGGGAAAATGCCAGTATCCATCAGGAGTCACAGCTTATTACTCACTGTAATAGCATCAATCTGATATGGTTCACCATCAATGTGACGTCTAAAACACGGTATTACCTGATGAGATACCCAAACCTCTCCAGCTCTCCCGAGATAAACCTGTCATACACGTGACATGGCGTAAAATGTGACATGGCGAGGCTGGAAAATCGACCTTAAGTCTGGCACTCGCCCTTAAGTGCAAAAATCTACACCCTTGGGTCGGAACTACCCCGAGGTCGGGTCAACTCCCATTTTAAGTCGGACAAGCCCCCTTAAAATTGGGCACTAGCCATCCAATAAGTCGGAGACCCCCCACATTCGGGTTTACTGCCTAATGGGTCGGGAATGTCCCTTATTTCGGATTACCGCTACTGTAGGTCGGATACCCCCACCTCACGTCGCGTATTATTATTGTAAGTCAGAAATTTTTCCCGTGCCACCGAGAGTTATTACTGTAGGTCGGGAATTTATCCCTGAACATCAAATTTAATTACTGTAAGACGGGATTTGCCCTTACGAGTGATCTAAATGTGATCTATATATGTAAATAATTATCTCATGCGTGTGTATTGCCCCTATGAGTAATAAATTCCCCCTGAGTCGAGTTATTTATCCTCAGAATCGAGTCATTTGTCCCAGAGTTGAGTTATATATCGAGTATTCTGTATTTCTCCTCTGATTCATTCTGTACATTCTGCATACTTAATCTGTGTTGTAAATTCCCTTATCTGTTTCTTTTCCCCTATTCCCCCCCTTCTCTAATCCTGGGTGGTATACTGTAGCCCTCCGGGTGGGTGCCATTACAGTACGCCTGTGCCCATTCCCGTACTGTAACTACAGTATACCCATACGCGGGTACTGGTATCACAGCTGTAGGGGTTTACGGCCTCTCCTGACTGTTGGTGGTCCGTGACCCCATGATACCATACACCCTCCACGTATGATTCTGGACATCATACGTGGCTGCGATTTGTTAATTGTGTACAGTATTTTTGTATGTCGGCGGAAACTGTCGGAATTGCTCACTTTTCCGGCCCCAAAAATTTTACACCGACTGTTTACACATTTAACACGCGTATGTCCAACTCTCGTGTTCCCCGTCTTCGGTTATTTCCTTTCCCTTTTTCTTTCTCGGTCATCTGAGCGGTGCAAAAAAAAAAAAAAAAAAAAAAAAAAAAAAGCTTTTCTGATACCACCGCTACAGCATGACCCCTTACGTAAGTTTCTCTCTCTATCTTCTTCATTTCTACTTACTGTAAGGTCTGCTTCTCCTACTTTCCGGTTGTTGCATCTTGAACATAGACTTTACGGGTCATGCTCTTTGACGTCATCAACGACAACGTTACGGGTTGTTGTTGTTGTGTGGTTCAATCCCACGGATGCAACCACTGACGTCTGCAACAGCCGCTTCACTTGCTGTTGCTTTAAGGGGTGGGTAGCCCTCCGGGTTCTACTCCTGATGTCAGCAACCGACATTACGTGTTGTTGTTTAAGTTAACACTCCAGCAGTAATGACTCCTGACGTCTGCAACAGGTGAAGCCAACGTTGTTGCAACAGGTTCGGCTGGTTCTCTGCACCCCATCTGTGACGTTAGCAATGGTGACACACCGTGTCACTACGCGAAGATGTGCAGGTCTTACGGGCGCCACATCTGACGTCTGCAACAACTGCATCTCATGTCATTGACTCAAGGTATCAAACCCTCGGTTCCACCTTCTGACGTCAGCAATCGCACCATCACGTGTTGCTGTATACCGATAGCTGGCTTCAGGGCCCTATTGCTGACGTCAGCAATGACAATGTATCATGTTCTCGCAGCAGGAATTGAGGTTACCTGATCCTATTTCTGACGTCTGCAACGGTAACATTACGTGCTACTGCAGGGGTTTGCTGGCCTTAGGCACTCACCCCTGGCGTCTGCAACTGCGATATGATACTTGAATACTCTTATCCCAGGCACCTGCAGTCAGCACCAAGGTCATGTGTTGGTTCATACCCCTACCTTTTGACGTCCGCACCAGGTTACTGCCGGCCCTATGAGTATTCCACTTGAGTTGTAGGTGGTCGCTGGCGCATGGTCCTATCACCTACCTCTCTTGTCTAAGGGTTTTGTGTGTGTCTGGGGGCTGATGCCTGGGAAACATCAGTCCACATACATACACCACCTGAGATGCTCACTAGCCTGCGTACTGATCAGGTTGTCCGCCCGGGTAGCGGCACTGTTGATCAGCACGCGGCTGTTTTCAAGCTTTAACTGCAGGTTTGAACGAGTTACACTCGGCCTCAGCTGGGTTGGTTGCTTGACTCGTGTAGACGGTAGGCATTTGCAGTCGGTACTGCCTGTGTCTGACATCTGCAAGGGTTCAGCAATCTTCTTGTAAATTTCTTATCTAAACTCACTTATTCTCTTTCATCTCATCGAGCTGTCATACATAGATCTTCTTTAGTGTCCCCGCCGTAGTGGTTCCCAAGGGACCGCGGCACAGCCTCCGGTTGGGCCTAGAGTGTATAGGACCCCCTGTCATATTACATTCACTCGAAGGCCTTCGTTAACTGGCTTAACGATGCCCGCACTAGAGTCGCCACTGACCCAGAGTCCGCCTCCGCGGTCCACCCCCTGTTAGTCATGTAAGTAATAGGCACCGTTGAGTCCGCCTCAGCGAAGGTATTGAGTACGCCTCGATACATAACTGCGTCCGCCTCAGTTATTTTACACTCATATTCACCCAGGGACACCTTGTACCCGTGATCCCTTAGATGTTTTCGGGTGCGCCCTCAAAACATCCAGAGTATTTCATTTTAACTGACTGAGTGTGTCAGAATAGCACCCTTGGTACCCGTGCTCCTTCCCTCTTCTACTGTGTGACCTGCGAACCTCACTTCATCTCAGTGATCGGCAAACCCGGCCACCAGCTGTACATAATACTCCTGGAGAGTGTCCGTTCTGTTCGGAATGCGGGCTCCCGTTTCGGACACGGCTGTAAGTTACTTGCGAATGTCGTCCAACACGGAACCTCCTGTATAGTCCCTCTCACTATGCAGAGATCGCAATCGCTCCTGGCGAGTGAGGCCCGTTGCGTAACTGCGCGACCCCCTTTGCGTAACTGGGTTTGTAAATTAGTTTTGTCCCTATTTATTGCTCCCTCTTAAGTTCATTTTCAGTTGACCCCATCCTTTTCACCTTATGCCACTTTATGCGCTACTCCTGGTGAGTAGGATCTTGCCGGCTACGAGTCCGCCTCGCCCCAAGGTTTGTAAACTAGTACAGCGGTCGAGCCTCCAGGAAAAATCCCTCCTGAGCGGGTTCATCCGTCATCTCTTTTCGGCAGGAAAACCGCCTCTTCTTTCCTCTTACCTCTGATCTTTCCTCAACTTCAGCTATTGCCATTGCCGGGTCCAGGCCCCAACTCTACATTTTTGGCCGGGATCGATTCCCCCATATCTCAGGCCATGCCTCTGTCCATCACGGGCGACCAGATAAATTCCCTTCTGCATCACCCTGATGTACTCTGATCTTACATCTTATAATCCTATTCCATTCTAGCTCCCTTTTCGCGGTCGCTAGTCTTAAGCTAAATCAAGTTTACATTACAAACGCCGTCGCGCACGCGTTTTCCCGAATTCACGCGCTCTTCCGCCGCGAATTCAAAAGTAGTACTCACTTTCATTTTACACAATAGAGACACCCCGTCGTTCCTGCCGTCTCAGTACCCAGCCTGTACAGACCAGTGAGCCGCTCTCTATTCAATTTGACTTAATTGCTTCACGGGCAAGGACGTCTGTTCTAACCACCTTACGGGAAAACGAACACTCGGACATGAAGTCGGAAGCTGATCTCCCTTCACAGATCGAGAACAAAGTCCAGGTAGCATTTGAGAATGCTCTTGGACCCCTCAACCAAAAGTTAGACGCCATGAATGGTCGGAGGCACCCTCCCGTGTCCAGCTTTATGGCCCCTCCCACCTTCTCCGGTGCTTTTGGTGAGTCTATCACCGATTTTATGTCGCATCTTACTCGTTTCTTTACACTCCAGGGTGTAAGCGAAATGGATCATGCGTATAAAATCGCCTTTCTGGAGTCATGCCTCACGGGTCCTGCTCTCACCTCCTACCGGGACTTTAGCAGCAGCACTCCAATACCTACCCCCTACGAAGAGTTTACGGCTTTTCTACGGAGAGATTTTCCGGTAGGGCGCGACTCTGACCTGCATCAGCAGCTGATCCAAGATCGACTGCAGAAGCCGACAGAGTCCGCGATAGTCTACCTTGAGCACCTCAAGAGACTATCCACGGTAGCGTATCCAGATCTCGCGACGGATGTCCGAGATTCTATCATCAAACCTATCTTTCTGCGGGGACTGAAGCCGGTCCTCCGAGATAGTATCAAGTTTAGGGAGTTCACTACTCTTGAAGAGACACTCAATTCAGCCTGTTACGCAGAATCCCAAATCTTTCGGGACGAGATCCGGTACACTGCTCCATCTAACGCCGTTCTCTCTTCAGAACCTAAACACGCCGGATATAATCCCGAAATGCCTAACAGAAGCGCAAACGGTCGTCAGAGCAACGCTCCAACGTCGTCATCCTCCGCCGATGAGGTTCGCCGCTTGAAACAGGAAATGGCCAAGCTCACGGCCCACGTAGCGAAGCTCACGGCCCAGCAACGTGCACCCGCGCCAATTCAACAGACGCCGCCTCCACAGCCGTCGACACCGAATCAGTCCGCCGGGCGACGCTCGTCGGGAGAACACCTTCAAACGTGCTCCTTCCACGGACTATGTACACATAGCGACGCCGACTGCCGGGCCCAGCGTCCCACCGGTGCCGCTCCCGGTAACAACGCCGCTAACGGTGGTCGCTGTTATTTTTGCCGTACACGTGCCCACCCCACGGACCGATGTGATAGGCCATGCCCTCATTGTCGTCAAGTGCGAGTGCACCGATCAACTGCCTGTCCGCAGCGCAATCCGGCAAACACGGGTGAGAATGTCTACCAAGATACTGGTTATTCTTCCCAGGGGACAAATGTGTATCATCAAAGAAATGGTTATCACCCTCCCAACGGGATAGGAAACCAATATCGGCAGCCCATACGCCGCAACAACGCCGTTGGGGCTACCGATGGCCCTCCTCATCCAGATCCTCTTGACCTGGATGATGAGGCACTTGCTGAACACCTGACAGATTCTTCACAACAGTGTTATCCTGTCTGCGTAATCAGTATTGGATTTTCAGTGGTCCAAGCAGCCCAGGTACCCGTACCGATAAACGTATCGGACATACCGCTGCCACCACCACCAAAGTATGCGATGCCGGTCACTCTGGACCCCTCGACGACACCGCAGTTTGTTGGCCACGCTAACATCCTCGCATCGTATCGCATTCCTAAAATTAAGACTGCCGAGCCAGCTCCAGCCGCGAATACGACGTCTTTGGCGCCACCGGCCCGCATCGTCCCTCCAGGACCACCGCCTTCGATCCCCACGGATTCGGCTACGGAAGTCCTCGACCAGGTCGAGCCCATGAATTTGTCAGGTATACTACCTTCTTCTTCAGGTGATCCTAGAGTAGGAACCAGAAATCTATCTCAGTCCACGACTCTATCGATTTCTTGTTCACAGCGCCATCGCCCGTCCAAGACGCGATGTTGGCCATCTGGTCAGTCGACCTGGCCAAGAAATACCCGCATTTGCCGTGGACTCTGCTCAACGAGCCATCGAATGTCGAAGCGCTCACGGCCGCCGATGTCGTGCTTGCAGCACCCGTCTCAATGCGCCCCTTACGACCCGACGTCGCCCGACGGGCACTCGAGTTCATTGCCAATGGGACTATCACTATCTCGCCCGTCGAGAAGTTCTTATTGGACGGGGAGCCATCCTCGCCTTCAGTCGATGCCATCCGCCGAGCAGTCGAACAGGCCAGTCGGATCCTCCTGCCTGCTGCTGCCGCTACATCACCGGCAGCAGCGCCTCCTGTTGCCGTGACATCGCCAACGAAAATGGACATTACTGCTTCCTCCCCCCCGGCCAAGGAACCCGCAAATGATCCTGCACCGCCGGCAACAGCCCAACATACATCGTCGGCAACAGCCCAGGTTAAATCGCCGGCACCAGCCCAAACGACATCTCCGACCGCTGCGACCAAGTCGCCCGTCGTCGAACACATGGCCGTCGACGAGACCTTACGTCCGGTTAACGAAGATGTCAGCATCGTTGAGGAATCCCCGTTCCCAACGGCAGTCGCCCCACGGTCGCCAAAAATCGGTATCCTCCGGGAAATCCACCCGTGCGGTGGATTGGTCCTCGATTTTCCCGGCCAGGAACCAATCTCGTCCGACAGCGACGAAGAAGAAATCTGACACTGCCCCTCAGGCCAGATTTGTGAAATTGAGTGAACACTTACAAATTACGTTTGTACAGTTGTTTTTGACAATAAAATTGACCTTGGTAGCATCACTGTTTCTAGGGGTGAGTTTGTCAGCACCGGCGGCTCAGTATCAATTTTGCGGTCTCTCAAGAAGCGGACATCCACTTGAGTTACCCCAGCGTGTAGAATGTAAACCACCGCAATCTTCATGGAGCCCGCGGTGCATGAATGTTACGGTGTATGTCCCTAGCTCAGACCCGATTACAGCCACAGCGTGGAAATGCACATTGCGCTCCTGCAAAGTCTGCACCAACACTGGTTTCTTCGGCTCTAGGGGCATCACTGCAGACGTCATCACCACTCAGCATTTAGCGCCTGCGGCATGCACGCTAGCACATCACACTAAGATGTTTGGTTCACAAAAACTTGTCGGCATTCGCCCTGGCTTTTATAGCACAAACCAAACATTGGAAGTGATGTACGAATGGTGCTGCAGCGACGTCTGCAAGACAGTGACTAACCTCTTCATCCAGGAGGGACAAGTCGCTTCGTGGGACGGCACTACGGCCCTGAGCACCTTAGGCGATGTAGGTGGATGCAGTCCCACTGCAGGTCAGTGCACTACTCTAGACGGGGTCATTGTCTGGCCTGCACAAAACTTCACGGCGCGGTGTCATTATCACCCCAAGGGAAATTACACTGCGTCCATGTCAGGGAACCACGTCATCATCGATGATCTGCAGGTTGCCCTCAAGATCCCGGGAAACTCCCGCGTCTTCCAACTGTGCCCAGAACTACGTTCCACCACAGTCCGGACGGATCAGGGTCTCCTCCTTCGCATCCACGGGAGATACAATTTGACCCAAAACTTGTTCAGAGTGGCAACAGACAGCCGTCCCGATCCTGTCAATGCCAAACTGAACTATCTGGCTCAGCAGATCAAGGAGTCGGAAATTAATGGTTTCCGGTTCACGTGGCTTGAGCTCTGCTCTCAAGCTCAACGCTATCTTGATCTGACTTGGCAGTTGCTTCGCTTCGACCCTACCCTGGGTGCCCGGGCATTCCTCCAGAGGAATGACCTGACGGCGGAATTCACAGGCGATGTGCTGACAATATGGCCGTGTCAGAAGGTCAACGCCACCTACGTTTACCACTCGTACCGGGTGGGGAACGTTTGCTACAAGTACTTACCTGTACAGGTAGGCGGCACCATCTACTTCGCCACCCCCGGTGGTCAGGATCTCATTAAATCTAGCCCAATTGTGCCGTGTCATCACCACTTTACAGGGATTTTCCGAAATCGCTCGGGCTGGTTTACTGAGTCTGGCGCGGTCCATGTGAGCCACATCCCACTGGAACTCTTCTGGAAGCAGCGCTTCAACATCACTGACTTTGAGGCACCGGCGCTCTTCCATGACCAGTTGGCGATGACCCCTTCAAACTTTGCCTTCTTTAAACAGTACGTTTACAAGACTGAGCAAATTGAAGCGGTACTCAACCGGCTGGTAAACTTTACCCCTGGCCTATCCCTGCAACCCGACGCCATTTACCAGGCCTTTGCAGGGGTAGGAACCGACATCAAGGCCTCCCTGGAAGGTGTCGGTTTGGCAGCAAACCATGTTATTACGGGTCAACAACACACCCTCGCCCAGGGCTTGCATGCTGTCCTGAGCGGGCCGGTCCAGTTGATCTTTAACATCCTAATTACCCTGACAGTGCTGATCGGTGCCGGATACCTTGCCTATCTTGGTGTATCCTATTATCTCAGCTACCGTCTGCGGAGCAAACAGGTCAGGTTTGTTAGCCATTTCTCCCCGTTGGGTCTTTACCGCAAAGTCCAACGCTGGATCGGTTTTCACTACGTGCAAAACGATGTGCCCTCCCAGCTTGACCGAATCACACCGTGTTTCGTCGTGCTGCTGGATACCAAGGAAACTCCTGCTTTCCTTGACACGGGTTGCCCACGCACTATCATTAGCCAACGTCTTCATAAGGCCTTGGCTAAAGAAAGTCCGAAGGCGGTCATGGCGTTCCAGCAACATCACGACTTTAACCCATTGATGAGCATCAATGGTAAAGCCGTTCATACCATCCTCTCGGGACCATATGAAATCATGTTGCCCGGAAACCGCCAGCCGAACACGCGGATCGATGTACATCTCCATGTGTGCAAGACTACGTCTCCCTTCTGGGCACCTGTTGACCTCATACTCGGACTGGACTTCTTAGAACAGTTCAAGAACATTATGTTTGACTACCAACGTAATGTTTGTCGGCTGGACGCGGTAGAATTACCCCTCCTGCTGACCACGCCGGAGATTGACCAGATCGACCCCTGGTGGGAGAACACCCGTGCTCTCTCGCGAAACTCACACAGGTCGGGATCACGATCGCGGTCCAGGGCTTCATCCATCTCTCGGCCACACTCACGGGCCTCCTCAGTTGCCTCATCACGTGGGTCAACTAGGGGATCCCGGGCCTCTTCTAGATGGGCAAGTCGTCATCTGTCGACCTTGCACGGGTCAGGTTGCCCTCGACCTCCGCCTGGAACTTCTCCAGTTACGCTAGAGAAGGGCCGATACCGTGAACCAAGTGATTCAGATGCTCCGGCATCACCCGTGCCAAACGCGCCTCCGCTATCGGACACCGAGATTGAATCACTAGGAGCTACTCAGAGTCCGAAGGATCACTCAGACCACGTACTAACGGTACAGGATGAGTCCACCCTTCTGAATGACCCGGAACCCTCCATCGGATACGCTCTAGTAGGTCTTCTACGTCGTACGGGACTGCCGATTCCAAAGCGGTCCCGTAAGACCAAACACGCTAGTGGTGCCACCACACCTGATTCCGGTCATGTGGTCACTGCTTTTTACCCAAATGATATTCGGACACCCCATATCAGAGTTCTCCTCAACAACTGGGTAGAAGCGAAGGCACTGGTCGACACAGGAGCTGTTTTCTCACTCCTGGACCACACGTTAGCGGCCCAGCTGCCCAACTTGTCACTATCACCAACCAGGGCACGCCCTATCCCAGCTAATGGGTCCCCGATCCCACTGCTAGGAGCAGCCTACATTACAGTTACAGTGGCTGATGTCTCTGAACGGATTCAGGTCCAAATACAGGAGAACTGTTCAGCTGAACTGGTCCTCGGAACCAACTTCCTCGGCCGGTTCAATTGTGTCAGTTTGAACTGGGAGAAATCCTTCCTCCAGTTCAAAGAAAGTAGAATACCCTGTGACGGTCTCATCCACAGCCCACCTTCTGCCCGCCGCGCCTTGCCCCTGAAGGATTTGGTGATTCTAGAGCCTCGCTCCCTGACACGATTCACTGTCCCTGTCCCACCAATCTATACGAACGTGCCTGAGGTGGCCTTCTTTCCGAAGCACCTCACCGGATCGCAAAGACACGTATATTTTGCTGGAAGCGTGAGTACCGTGACCAACGGTCACATACCACTTCAGGTAGTTAACCCGAGTACTCATTCCGTGGTTCTCTACCCGCACACGACCATCGGTCATATGCAGATGCATAGTGAGCCCTCACGGGAATCACCGGTCGACTCAGACATCGTCCTCGATCGTCAGTGGGTCGAAGCCAACGCTGTAATCTCACCGGACATCTCCCCTCGGGACCGGGCAGCCTTACTCGATCTGCTGGTTGCATACACCGACCTCTATGCCCTTGATGAAAAGGACACAGGTTCCACTGATCTCGTCCAGCACGAAATCAGCACGGGCAATGCCCGCCCAGTCCGCCGTTTCCCTTACCGGTCCTCACCTAAGGAAAAGGATCTCATCATGCAAGAGGTCAAGGCGCTCCAGGAGAAAGGTATTATTCGGCCGAGCACGTCTCCGTGGGCTACTAATACTGTCCTGGTGCGCAAGAAAAAGGGTTCTCACCGTATGTGTGTTGACTTTTGTGGTCTTAACGAGGTCACGAAAAAGGATGTCTACCCTCTCCCTCCTATAGATGACATTCTCGACACACTCAAGGGTATGAAATATTTCACTACCCTTGACCAGGCTAACGCTTATTGGTCAATCCCGATTGCCGAGGCCGATAAGGAAAAGACGGCTTTTAATACGCCGATTGGACTTTACGAATTCAATTACTTGCCTTTCGGTTTATGCAACGCGCCAGGGACATTTCAACGCCTTATGGACCTCCTCCTTACTGGAATCCAATGGCGCACGGTTCTGACTTATCTCGACGACATTTTGGTGTTCGGGAACTCTCACACCCAAATGCTTGAGCGCCTGGCAGATGTGTTCGCCCGTCTTCGCCGGGGTGGAATGAAGCTCAGACTGAGCAAGTGCAAATTCTCGCACTCAGAGGTAGAATACCTAGGCTATCGCATCTCACAGAGCGGCCTAGAACCTGACCAAGCCAAGCTGGCCGCCGTCCAAAACCTACCCATTCCACAAAACGCCAAAGACATCAAGTCCTTCCTAGGCCTCGTGTCTTACTACAGGCGTTTCATCCCTGGTTGTGCCCGGCTCAGCGAGCCACTCACCAAGCTCTTACGGAAGGAAACTACTTTCCAGTGGTCAAAACCTCAGCAGGAGGCGTTCGATGAACTCCGCGGCCTGCTGACCAACCCTCCTATCCTGCGCCATCCGGACTTTTCGAAATCCTTTATCCTTCAAACTGATGCGAGTATTTCGGGGATAGGAGCGGTTCTTAGCCAGTTAGACGAAAATGGATACGACCATCCTGTCGCGTACGCCAGCCGAGGGTTAACAGCGGCCGAGAAAAACTACTCCATTACAGAACTGGAGACTCTCGCTGTTGTCCATTTCGTCAAGCACTTTCGACCATACCTCTTCCAGCACGAGGTGGTCATTCAGACTGACCATACCGCGGTCAAAGCAGTGTTGGAGAAGCCTAACCCCTCTGCTCGGATCGCTCGGTGGGGACTCGCGCTCGCCGAATTCAAACTGACAATTCGGCCGCGAAAAGGTCAGTCTAATGGTAATGCTGACGCATTATCACGCCTGCCGGATCCTAACTCCCTCATCAGTCAGAGTATTGATGATACTCCCCTCTACAGACCTGAGGGGCACGTTATGATGATCACCGATGGTGCGCAGCACCTGGCGCGATCCAGGACCTTGACCGATGGTGTGCAGCACCTGGCGCGTTCAAGTAATTCAGCACAGATCACTGTTGGCGCGGAGCGCCCGGTACGATCAGAGTCTTATGCCGAGATATCCGTCGGTGCGCAGCACCCCGACCTTTTCGCTGCTCAGCTGGAGGATCCGGAGTTAGCCGACATCATTCGTTCTCTTAAGCCTCTGGGCGACCAGAATGATGTGCGAGGCTACCATCTGTTGGATAACGTTCTTCAGAAATGGACAGGCGAGTCCAATAAGATCGTCATACCCAGATCCATGGTTACTACCATTATCCGGGCTCATCACGATGACATCTTAGCTGGACACTTCGGTGCTAAACGTACTGCGCGGCTCATTGCTCGCAGATACCACTGGCCCTCCCTCAGTCGGGATGTCAAGTCCTTCTGTCAGCGGTGTGATCTTTGCCAACGGAATAAGCCCGCTCGACAGAAAACCACTGCGACCCTGAAACCTATCACCATCACGGGACCGTTTCACCGGGTAGGTGTCGACTGTATGGGACCAATGACCACTAGCCAAGCTGGCAACCGTTTCATCGTAGTCTTTATCGACTACTTTACGAAATGGGTCGAGGCTTTCGCTACTCCGGACATCACTGCGCACACCATAGCCCGGCTGTTTGTAACGCAAATTGTCTGCCGGCACGGGGCACCGCAGATTCTTCAGTCAGATCATGGCACTGATTTCACATCAAAACTGATGACTGAAATCACTGCGATCTGCGCAACGAAGAAAATCCACTCTACCGCCTATCACCCGATGACCAACGGCGAAGTGGAACGAGCTAATCAGACGCTAGCCACACGGCTACGTATGTATGTTCATCAAGGACATACCGATTGGGATGAACACCTACCATACGCTGTGTTTGCCGTCAATATCAGCATGAATGAGTCAACGGGGTACTCACCCTTTGAACTCATGTACGGTCGCACACCCATGCTCCCTGTTGATGCCGCGCTCTCATTCAACCCTCCGGCCCATATCATTAATGTTTCCTCATATGATATGGAGGTCAAACGTCATTTCACGAATGCGTTAACCCTAATCCAGAGTCGGATTGAGAAAGCACAGGAAGCCTACGCACGGTCGTACGACCGGAAGGCACATGATGTCTCGTACAAAGTAGGGGATCAGGTGCTCAAACTGCGCACCTCCAGCAAACGTGGACTCACTCCTAAATTGCTGCCCATCTACGATGGGCCCTATTTTGTAACAAGTGTGGCATATCCCAATGTCACACTTCGTCTCGAGATGGATCAGGAAGACACTGTACATGTCAACCAGCTTCGACTTTACGTGTCCCCTGAACAACCGAGTGAAGCAGAGGATACACCTCCCACTTCACAGGCAACAGATTCGGCACCCTTATTGTATCCCTCAATAAGCCGGGACTTTACACCGAATCTGATTGACCCACATCTTGATGCAGAGGTCCCCGACCCGTAACTCAAGATGCATTCTCTTCATTGTCCCCGCTTACGGACGAGGACGTCCTTTTTCGAAGGACCGCCGTGCCCCTCACGAAGTATCCACTCTTGTCCATGCTGGATCTTAGTGGATAGAAGAGAGCGTTCAGCAACCCAAGCGTCACGCCTTAGGCGCATCCTCACGCGATAGCCTACACCTCACTGGGTGCATCCCCTGCGATAGCCCGATAATCTGTACCTCACTGGGTGCATCCTCTGCGATAGCCTACATCTTGCCCTGAAAATTTTTCTCTTCCGTGTTCTAGACTGTCGCACAGGATATTCAATGTCAGCAACCCCACACATCAACAACCTCCGGTCACCATACCACCGAACGAATTACGATCAAAGAAGGCGCCACCCGCCGACAACCCAACGGACCTATTCGACCACTTCCGCCGTCACACCTTGGAATGACCTACGACCACGGACACGCCGTACAAAACCTCACTACTGACCACTGCAAGGACGAGGACGCCCTTTTTCGAAGGACTGCCGTGTCACGTGCCGCTCAATTCTCCAACGTCACGTGATTCCGATCATGCCGACATTTTGTTATTTTTTCATGTTTCGTTTATTACTCGATCATGTTTTCGTTATTTCATTTTTACACATGCATTTTGCGTTCGTTTTTATATTTTTCATGCATTTCTATGTTTCGATTTGTTGTATTTTTTATTTTTTACAAACGCGGGCTACAGTAGGCCCTTTAGCTAAAAACTTCCGCCAGTCGTGCTCCACGAGCACATGGCTATTTTTGGTGCGCTCACGCACCTCTTATCATCAAAAATTAGCGTCGTTTTTGTTACGCAAAACGACTAGCTAAGAAGTTTTAGCTAAAGACGTTCATATGCTTAGCATAGGCACTGCAGCCGGCCTCAGTGCTAAACGCATGTGAATGAAAAAATGTCTATGTGCTCATAGGCATCTTCTGCATCGCGTCTAGCTGCAGAAGTTAGCTTGAGCGCCGAGAAACTCCGCCCAAGCTGCAGCTGTAGCCAAACATGTCCTTAAAAGGACATGTTTCTTTAGTTTTTCGCTCATTCTTGGGTTCACCAAGCTTTCGTCCGGTTGTCACTTCGCGTCCGCCGCCCTTCTTAATTTGCATATTTTTATATACTCGATTGCGTCCGCGGCCTATTATTTTAAATAAATTTGCATACCCTTGCATTTCTTACTGCGTCCGCCGCTCACCACCTACAGTACCCCGCTGCCCATCAGTGCCAGGTGTCCGACCGCCCCGGGTCGTGAATTAAACGTTGGAGTTTTGCCTCCCGCTCGCTCCCGCTCCCTCCCGCTCGCCGCCGCTCGCCGCCTAGGACGTTCGAGGATCGCCTCCCCCGCTCCCAGTGCCAGAAGACCGAAAGCATCCAGGGACTTGCCGCCCGTTGCGTCGAAATCGCTTGAGAAACAGGACTAGGTGAGTCTTCTCAGGGGATTATTGTTATTTGTGGGTTATTTGTTGGGAAATCCCTCCTAAGTCGGTTTCCCAAGGTTTCCACAGATAAGTAGGGCCTCCACCTCTCAGGTTTGGGCTAAAAGGGGCTGTCTGGTTCATAATCGGGTCCCATAATTTAGGTCATTTTACGGGTGACCCTGTCCCCACTCTCACTGAGTAGGACTCGGGGATTGTCGCACCTAGCCTGGCAGCGTTGTCCGTTACCCTACAGCAAGACCCCAAGGACAACACAAGAGAACCAACTATAGACCTCTCTATAGCCACCATTTGCCAGGTTAGGCCCCCAACGCCAACTTGGGAAGCCTGGGGAAAATGCCAGTATCCATCAGGAGTCACAGTCTATTACTCACTGTAATAGGATCAATCTGATATGGTTCACCATCAATGTGACGTCTAAAACACGGTATTACCTGATGAGATACCCAAACCTCTCCAGCTCTCCCGAGATAAACCTGTCATACACGTGACATGGCGTAAAATGTGACACTGTGGTCCACGCTCAGCAGCAGACATGCGCAAAATGATTGGCCTGATGGCAGCTGATCTTAAGCATAAATAGGAATAATCGTAACTGCGAAATCATCAAAATTTTTGAGAATTGACGGAAAAGTGAACTCGCCCAGTGGAAGTCGTAGAACATTAGAGGAACCCGTAGATATGATGTTGTTGTTTAGTTGGCTGTCAACCCCTTACGGTTTTAACTTAACGTCCCAACAGCTACTCACAACTAGACGCACTGTCTGGCGCAACATGTCAGCCGTCGCGGTCTTGACTGTCTAAACTAGAGAACGTGGATTTTTTGAGATGCAGGCTGCGAGGCCCGCGTCGTGTCATTAAGAATATGAATCTGCGAAATATAAAGAAGTTCATGTTACGAATTTTTCAAATTTAGAAGATACTTTTGGATTCCACTTTTTTCACTCGTCCACACCGTGGAAATGTATGTAAACTTTTCATTGTTAGAATGTTTATGCAAATTTCAATGTTAAAGGCATGAACAAAAATGGTTAGTGAATGTCGTTCATTGCAACACATTACATCTGATTTCAGAATTCACAGTTGTTGAAGATACCCCTCCCAGCTAGATTATTTTAGAGGCTAAGATGCGCAGTTTGCTCATATGCATGCGAACTGAATATTTTTGAGTTTCGGACAAAAAAATATCGGGTGTTGGATCCTTGACCCCCCCCCCCCCCCAAAGACGAGAGTGTGTAGTATTTTCGAGTCTGTTTTTATACATACAAATTTTTGTAAATAGAGAATATGGCAAAATTATAATTTTTCCAAACGCTTTTAAAGTAAAGGTACCACCCAAGCTACTGTTGGACGAGACAGTGACATCAATGGCTCGCAGAGGATTTATATGAGCTCTACGGTTATAAGACGCAACCAAACAACAGTCACAAATCCTGAGCGGAGGTACTCTAAATTCTTGTTTTATACAGTTTTGAAAAATCTTTAATATTTTCAAGATTACAAACTTAAAAACACACTATAAATTCTATATACATACATGAACGTGCCAAAACAAGCATAAAGTTCAACTTTCGTCGTCGGACAACGGTTCATAAGTCGGCTGGGCTAACATTTTAGCCGGAGCCGCCGGTTGAGTCGAGTTTGGCGGCAATGCAAAGTTAGGCGCGGTAGCCGTGGACGCCCGCCGACTGCTCGAGGCGCTATCGCTTTTCAGTTCCGTTTCGATCAAGGCAGCCACGGCTAACATGGATTCGTGGTCTTCGGAGCCGGTCGAACTCGCACCTTGCGTCCTGAATCCGGCGCCACTACTGCTCGGAGCTGCAGGTATCCATTTGGGGACTTGCACGCTAGGGCCTGGAAAAGAGGAACATTTTTTAAAATGTCACCTTCGTGGCTTTTGTGCTTTAAGTATGAAATGAAGCCATCATTGAGTTTAGGCACATACAGTGAGCACTGCCGATAATCTACACAAAACGGGGAAAGGTCAAAATTTTTTTGGTTGTTTTCATCAAGACAATAATTTTTTGCTTACCAATGCCTGCAGACCCTTTACTTGTGTATTTTTAAATTTATTACGACATTCTGTTGCCTTTCAAGTCGACTAGGAAAAACAAGGCAAATCCGATTTTGAAATAGTTAAATTACTCATAACAAACTAATTGTTCACGTTTTAAACATAATCGTTGCCCTGTTATAGGGCCTGAATTGAATTTAAGCCCGAAAGCCCGGTCCGGCCCGAAATACGGGCTTCGGGCTGTCTGAAAAAATTCTCAGGCCGGGCCGACCTATTTTTCAAAAGCCCGAGAAATTTTGATGTGCAAGTTATAGTTTTTAAATATGTTTGTTGTGATTACTGCATCAAATAAGTTTTGTTCGTGACATCTAATTTTTCTCAGTGTACCTCAACAAAACCAAAAGATTCTCGATTTTTCAATTTTTTAAAACCAAAAACGATGGACAAAGTAGCCAAAGCTTGGCCCGACCAACTATGCATTTTACTCACACTTTCTTCTCTGCTTCCGCTTTTTGCTCTACCAAATGAAATTGTATATACACAAAATTTCAAGAGACGATTTCTGGGAGAATTAAACTGAGTTGTGACAAGTAAACAATTAACTTTACCTGAGAATCACATATTTGGTGTAACTTAATGCGCTAGGAACGATGTCTCATTTTAAAAATTATCAAGTTTTGATTCTCTCACAACAGAGGTCGCAATTATCAGAAAGTGTAATTATAAGATGGTATCCATACTCCAAGCCTTGCGACCCTCTAGCAGTACATGAATTTCAGTAATTATTTGTCAGCAGATAGAAGACATCGTAAACTATCTATTAAATAGGGAATTTTTGGTGTTTCTGAGTAGATATGATGATTTTTGTGAAAAAACGGCAATTTTTGCTCTCAAAGTTTGATGTTTCGAACGCCACTGTATTCTTAATACATACTTTACCCTAATGAATCCTACAGTAAATTGTGATCCATTGATTGACCTAACATTGGGTAAGTTTTCAGAACATGATGTCTTACGTACCTAAACTTGCAAAAGTTGAAAAAACTGTATGTCAAAAATTGAAAAAATCGAAAATTGTCAATTTTTGTCCTACTGTAGCTATAAGAGTTTTGATTTTCAGACAGAAGGAATGTAGTTTTCGTTCCTCGCGCAACAAGTTACTCTAAATATGTGATTTTTATCTAGGGTTAATTTTTTACTTATCACAACTAGAGCTTCACACGACAAAAATTTCGTACCCACGTACCCGTCTATTCATTACCCGGGTACCCGAATTACCCGGGTATACCCGGGTACATGTTAAAATGAGTTGAAATGTTAATGTACATATATAATATTAGACAGATACACTGTGAAAATAGAATGATGCATTACACACACTCCGTAGTCCCTACTACATAATATTTTTCAACACTTGTGTTGAAACACTGGTTGTGTTGTTGTATACAATAGGCTGCATAGGTAGGTATATTGTGAATATAATGCTAGAGATGATGATTGATACACATCATCGACGCACCTACGCTGCAAAATACTACACATCACATCATGACAGCTCAATATTATTGACGAGACAAAGCAAAATTTGCATACCTCCAGGTTTTTTTTTGACCTACGAGTCACAAGCCAAGTGGCTTGTTGACCTTAAATTTTACAAGCCATTCCAAATTTTTGCAAGCCAATTTTATAATATCAGTATACGTGGATAAATTCCAATGCTAGGTTATTTTTTAAAGAAATGTATATTGAGCATCACGGCAATCGATCAAAAAAGAGATGTCATTCAACATTTATTCAATAACATTTTAGAGCCGTTAATTCATTAAAATTCAGGAAACATTTGAAAATTTTGAGTTTGATCGAAGTCTAATCTACAAGCATTGTGGAAAAAATTTTCCAGCAAACCATCCAAGAACATAATGACTTTGAATTAAATGAGAAATCGACGATTAAGTAGTCTATGATGACAAGTGAGAGCCCAAAAAAGCTATTAATCTTTCCTGCCTGAAACGCCGGAAATTTTTTTTGGGTATTGACATTCTGCGACACTGGAAAATCAATTTTCCAGCCACTTGTTTGAAGAATTAGTTTCGAATTTTCTGTTCAAAGGTCGTAATTTCTGGAATTTCATGTTTGAAAAATTTTAAAATCATCAATTTATTCACACACTCTAATGAACTTGGCCAAATAGATATGAGCAAGAAGAGTAGAAGTTTCCGAAAACTACTTCCATGAAGCTTTTGGATTGATTTTACGTTGAGAAAGGAATAATCACTTCAAAAAGTTTACAGACTTGACGTATAAATCTTTCTCAAAAAATGTGTCAAGGGAAAAATGCGAATCTTCATTAAATATCAAGATGAAATATTGCAGATTACGAATTAAAACATGAGATAATACGTTTAAGATGATTAAAACTATTAAAGATTAAATGATAAATGAAGGTAGACATGTTAGAAGCAGCGCCTGAGCTAGGAAATAAATAATAATGCTTATTTAAGTTATAACCGGCGCGAAGCGCCGGAAAATTTTGAGATTATGACCTTTTAAAATGCACCAAAATGCATCTTTTCTGTATCCGATATGATCAAACACATGACTCAAAAAATTCTGACAAGCCATTTTTGCTTGTTGGACTAAAATTCTACAAGCCATTTTGTCAGTCCAACAAGCCATGGCTTGTAAAAGGCTAAAAAAACTATGCATACACCTCTACTCTCAAGTCTACATATTATACGTGATACAAAACGGGTACCCGAATTACCCGTGTACCCGGGTATACCCGGGTACCCGGGTAATGGTTTTCATTTTGTACCCGGGTAATTCGGGTACCCGGTGTGAAGCTCTAATCACAACTCTCTATATGAGAAGGTGAATTTTCTCAGAAAGTGTGTCTTAAACTCGGACCTTCGGGTCGGGCCTTGGGCCTTGTTTTTTTTATTGGGCCGGGCCTCAAGGTTAAAGCCCGATTTCGGGCCGGGTTCGAGCTTCTGAAAAAAATTTTCGGGCCGGGCATGAAATTCCAAGCCCGATTCAAGCCTTACCCTGTTATCATCTCGACGTTTATCTGGATTTGAAGCTTCTTAACTGCTGGTAAATGGACCAGTCTTAATTTTTCTGGAAGAATTAGCTCATCTCATGCCTGACATTTATCCGTTTACTCGCTCACTTTTTCAAAAAATAGCAATAAGAGTGCAAGATTTTGGTGATTCGGGATAGTGAGAAATGAGAAATCTAACCAGCTATAGAAAGAGAATCATCAGAATGTGCGAAATGCATCAGTTTGTTGCTCGATTTCAGAGCACATGAATGACCAGGAAGACAGAAAATAATTATATTAAGGTTTACCATGTTAATATACCATGTTTACATTTTCTAAGCCTGTTCATTCAAAAAATTCTATTTTCGCTTTTGAAAAATGATGCAGATATCGGTTTAAAAAGGAACGCATTGCAGGGGCATGAAGATAATCGAGGTTAACTTTGAAGAACAAAATGATTCGCTAACGTTCGCGGTTGAGTGAAATTACAATAACTCATGATAATTTGACTCATAACCGTCATGAAGCACAGGAAACTTTTAAAATATTCTCTTGCTTTCTTTTTTCTTATTGGAGTTTATTTTCTAATCCCACTTTTGCATCTTTTATTTTAGCAGTAGCTTTTTCGTATTTTCGGAATTATTAGTGCTTTCGTATTTCAACTTCCTTTCTTCATGTTGTTCTTTTCTGTTTTCACTAACCCTAAATACTCTCAACTATACTTCATTCCTTGGTTATCTGTCCCTGCCCGTCAGAATGCTAATTATTTATTTATTATTTATTTATTTATTTATCTACGTTTTTTGTTTTGTCTGTAGACTGATTTTTTCGCAAAATTGTTAAGAAGGATAACAATTGCATGTCTCTTACCCTGCGGCGCCGTATTCGGCAACGTGAAGACATTGAACGCCACGAACGGTTGCGGCTGTGCTTGATTTACCGCTGATGCAGCTGCCGGCGTCGTCCGCATCATTCCCATCGTGGCCGGTGACGCGTTAGCGCTGCGTTGTTGAGCCGTCGCCGGCGGAAGGTTAAGCGTTTGCGGCGTCGGCAATGGACGCGTCGTCGTCGTCGGAGGCGGCGGCGCCTCGGGCGTTCTGCGTTCGCGCTGATCGTGTTGACGAGAATCGGGCGGTGATACGGGCTCCAAGTTGTATTCGAACGAAGAGGTGACGCCGAGTTTAGTCGCGTTAGTTAGCATTGGATTTTGCACCTAATGTGTAAAAGATTTTGATCTCCATGAACAGAGTTGAGAATTTTTTTTTGCACAAAATTTAAACCAATGCTAAATTATGAATAGAAAATGTCACATGATTGTAATGACAGCGAAAAAACAAGAATCAAAAATTTAATAATAGGCAGAAGGTAATTCAGGAGAAAAGCGTAAGAAAAAACACTTGTGACCGGAGCTCGAGATCTGACTCTGAGGTCCCTTTGCCTTTAACGAGTATATTACAGGGTACCAAAACCTTAGAAAAGGCTTGTAGAATGCAAAAAGTTCTGAATTTTGCCTCAGAGGCCAAAATGGTTCAAAAAACGATTATTGAGGTCGAGAAATCCATAAAAAATTATGTCTGTTTCGCAAAACGTATGAAAACTGGCATTTTCGATAAAAAATAAATTTGCCATGTTTTTCATCATTAATGACAAGGTCCCAGACACTAGCCCTATGATTGGAAAATTCATTGGAATTCATATGGTTCTCCCGCTCTAATCAAATTTATGATGGAAATAGAGAAACGTGACACGATGACGAGACATGGAGAAAACAAGAATGACAGGAAAAATAGCATAAAACAGATTCACAGCAAGCGTCAACGATAGTAATAAAAAAGTCCTCAGTGCCTTAGAGGAAACGAAAAAGACAAAAATAGAGGAATAAAAAAAAAAGCGAAGCTAGAATGAGAAAGGAATATAAGCAGGCCCGTAGCCAGGGGGGGGGCGGGGGGGGGGGCACTGCCCCCCCCCCGAAATGGGAAAGAAGACGAAATTTTCCTAAGTACCCTACCTTTGAAAAACCCGACGTTTTCAGCTTGAAAATTAGTTTGGCATTCGATCGTTATGAAAAGTTCATTCATGTGTACCTTGCAGAGAAGCATTCGTTGGTGCAAGATGTTTTGATTGCTTCATGTTGAATATTATATAAATCATGGATGTCGTGCAAAATAAAATTTGCTGATGTTAACCATCTTAAAGTGAGGATAGAAGGAAGTTTTGGTTTATTCCCTTCATTTTCTGTGTCGAAGCAGCTCTGGTTCAAGTCAAATTCAAGAATAAATGCTGTTATCTCATCTACTATGGCCTAATTTTCCAGATAAGACAACCGTTTTGCAACTGAATTTACTTAGGTCAAAACTAAACATGTGCCCCCCCACCGAAAAAATTCCTGGCTACGGCCATGAATATAAGTAAAAAGAAACATAAAAAAATACCTGCAGAGGGAAGGGCTTCAACCGAATAATTTAATCGTATAGGCAGTTATCGATGACACTTTTCCAAATTTTTAGTCCGCCGTGTTTACCCCCAGCAATCGAAAATTAATGGAACCGAAAATCAAATCTTTTGCTTAAAGTGACTTTTTGGCACTTTTAAAGTAAAAACCATAAATTATGAACATTTTATGGGCTAAAAACACATGTTTTCAGTAATTCCTGATCTAGTGGAAACAAAAAAACACGCAAAACGGAAAAACAAAGGGAGCCACGTTTTAAATCATTAAACACCAACCTGCGCGCTAAACGAGGGAAAAGACGGCGGCGTTCCTTCAGGCGTCACCGGTTCAATAACTGCCGCGACCGATGGAACGACAATTGTTTGCGGCGACGCTTTCTCCGCACTGTCAAGCATCGCTGTAGGTTTTAAATTGTAGGCGCCTAAAATTATGTCGTCAATTTGTTGTATCAAATTCGGGCTTGACGATCTGGACGGCTTTTGTGACGACGGATTTGTCTGCTTTTGTTGCTGCGATGGCATGGGTGGTGTTGCTTGAGCGGTTGTCAATGACGCGGGTTGTTTCACGGCTTGCTGCAGCGACGGTGCGTGCTGAATCGGCGGATTGACTACCGCTTCAGGGAACAAAGATCCGCTCTCGCCTAGAGCAACAACATTTTCTTTAAGGTGATACGGCTCAATATCAATTCAAACAAATGGGGAGGGGGCTTAAAAACCTAATGGACTATGTTAATAAAAAACCGCTAATATATAATCAACAGGGTGTCCAGCGGCTTTCTAAAATAAACTTTCTTGCCTTCCCCAAGTTGTTCAGGTCATTGTTCCATAATTTTCCCGGTTTTTTCGCATAAAAATCATCAATAATTCCAACATAAAATAGTAGAAATGTTCAAAGAAATATCTAAGCAATGTACCAGCCAGCTACATAATGCTGATAACCAACAAGAAAACCAAAAAAATCAGCTAGAAATAAACCATTTTTCATAAAATCAGTCAAAACAGCAAAAATCAAGTCTAAAAAGGCAACTAAAATTTAGAAATTATGCAACCAACCAAAAACCGAGATTCTTCGACTAGCAAGAACTTGTCATTGCCGACCAAGAGTTGTAAACACCTATAACATTATAACGCAGACATACAAATTTTATTGAATTGATTTTCTTTCTGTGGTTTGAAAGCTCAACACATTTTTTACTGAAAATAAATTTTCTTTAATTTTACATTCATTAATCTTTGTTTTCCAACAATTTAATATTAGCCGCTGCGTTTTTTCGTTTCAATAGCTATCTATTTAACTTTGAGTAATTCTGTTTCAACTCTCTAACGGCTATTTCGTGTCGGAAATCGGGAATGGCTTTTTTTCGCACGAACGTATATCCACAATTCTGTCAAGAACCCAATTTTTTTACCATGTATGAAAGATTATTTATAAACACTTTCTGCTTGAAAAAGATAACATAGTTTTATGCTAGTGTGCAAGTTAGAATAATGAATACTAATTATAGTGACATTAGCGTTTTGACTGATGTACTCGTACTACAAGGAAGCGTTTCAGGACATGGTTTATTCCTATTTACAATAAACAACATTTGTCATTCATTCAATCAAAATACTATTTTTGCTGATGATGTTAAAATCAATATACAGGAGAATAATTTGATGATGATAAATTTCTGATTAAAACAGAGAATTCTAGTCAAAGATTCAGATGTCACTGACTGGTCAGCCCACTCACTAGCTAATAATAGAACTGTTGCATAAGCACAAAAATATTTCTCAAAGTATGTTAAAAATTTCCCCGATTATTCTTATTCCGAGGGACATGCCATTCAGAAACTAGATACGTTTGAAAATGGAAGATTTCTACGCAATCAGGCAGCAGAATATTAGATCACAAAACAATTTGAAACTTACGAAAAAATATCCTTTATGAACAGAACAGTCAACATTTGGAACAGGCACCCTCAACACGTAGTTTTCGTCATTAATAACAGGGTATTTAAAGCTTTATTAGATAAATTTGATTTTAGATAAATGTAAATTCACTAGCCTTTTTTACCATACACAGCAAAATATTAAATTTTGATACGAAATTTTAATAGTTTCTGATTTGTTATCCTTATTTATTCGTAAACCACTCAATTTTTTCCTTTTTTCTTGTCTTTTACTAACGTACACTGTTTTATTTTTTATAATGTCGCAGCAATAAATATTATTATCCTTATTTTTAAACAGATTTTTGCAATGCGCTGTTACACACGTAGAAAATTTTCAAAACCAAGGAAAATGTTATGCAAAACATCTCTCCTGAAAGTATTATGCTTTAGCTGCTCTTCTATCACAACAATAAATCAAATTGTATTACCAGGTAATCAAAAGTTGCTTCTTATTTCTTGATATTTCTTAATGTTCATGAATGATGACGTTATAACAATCATCAAGTTAGCAATCATAATCTCAACAGAAAAGTTGAAATACTAATTACTCTTCAAAAAACGTTATAATAGTTAAAGAGAGAATAGAATATTACAAAATACAGATACACTAAAGCAATTAGAATGAGTAACGGCTGAAAACCGCTCTTTAGCCAAATTCAGATGATACTAATGTTTAAAACCGGCGCGAACCGCCGCAAAATTTTGTGATCTTGAACTTCTAGAATGCAAATTAGTATCATCTTACAATAATTTAAGCTTATCTTGCAATAAAAACAGCTACATTATAAAAATCCTGTTCGGAATTTCCCGAATATTTTTTCCCGATCTTTTCTGATTTCCTTGCCTAAATTTTTCAGGTTTTTCAGGTTGGCTGGACACTTTTTTTGTCTGGACAGTTTCTCTGAGTTGCCCGTCGAAAATACAGTCATTCTTCTGATAATTTAACCGCACCATTCGTTTTGAATAATTCACAGAAGTTTCGAAAAGACATTGGCGCTTGATGTCACGAAACAAAAGAAAAGATGAGGTTAGGTACGTTCCAGTAAACCGAATTTTTCATTTTTTCCTGAGGAACTGAAAATCGTAAAACCAAGACCGATACTTTTGGGTTGTAGATATTTCATTTTCGTGAGCAAGAAATTCAATTAATACTTGGCGAATGAATTTTCTTCTAAGTTATACTATTTTCGCTATACTTCATTGAAAATTCCACAGTTTTTTCTTCCAAACATATTTTCGTCAACTGATACAGGAATGCTGTCATTCTGAATGAACTAATGTTCCTATTCCCATTCGATATCTGTAATAGAAAGCCGAAATTCAAGACAGGCAGTTTTATCAAGGTTGCCATTAGTTCCACTTTCTATGTGAGATAATTGTATGCATACCTACACAAAATGCATATAATTGTGGTGTGAAGTGCTATGAGTTGATTTTCCTTAAGTCATGAGTCATCACATATAATGGTATAGGTGAAATTCTCTAGTATGGGCCACAGTAAACCAGAACGATAAATCGGGGTGAGTGTTCTGACCTCCACCCTCAAAAGACAAAAAATCGTTATGCACCGTCGCGTCATAGAGTTTTTATAGACTTTTTGGACCTCAAACACGCCTTTCCGAGACATATTCAGCAATTTTTGAGGTCGAAATTTGGGTTTGGCACCGCTTCCGATCCACCCCAACACATGCCGCATCGGTTGATCTCTGCGTAGCGCCAGGTAGAAGAAAATTTTTCAGTTTATTCGGAAACAATCCGTGATCGGATGGCGCACGATATCCAAGTTATCAATAAAATTTTTGTCAGACCAATGTTAATCGTATATCAGCTAGAATCACAGGAAACGTGATAATTCGTTCTAATTGTTAAAATATAACCATTAGATGCAAGATTTTTGCTTACTACTAAGTTCTTTGTGATGTTTTGTGATCATCGAATCGATCAAACTCTGAGCCGTAACTTTTTCCATAGGATTGGACGCGACACGTTGCTGCTGCTGCGGCAGTTGCTGTTGTAATTCTTTCAATTCTAACGTTTGGGGTCTATCTTTTTGATGCGACGCCAGATTTAACGCCGTTGTCGATGAAACGACGCAACCGAATTTAGCCTGCTCTTGATTATGGTGACGGCGATGATGATGATGGTGGAGTTCAGGTTGCGAGACGACGTCCTGACGCGGCGCGGTCACAATGTGACTTTGAACAATAGCCGGCGGTGCCGCAGGTTTTTGATGCGACTGCGGAATCGGAGCGTTTTGGAATGCGATTTGGGAGCGACTAGCCTGCTGCTAAAATATTATATGTACTTGCAGCAAAAATTCATTTCCGCCATTTTTTCTTGCAGCGTTGAATTCAAAATTGACTGTCACAAATTTTTTTGTTCAAGTGCTTCAAAATCAATTTTTCTATAAGATACTATTCTTGCAGGCGATAAATAAACACTTTAAGTTCTTCTGAAATGACATAGAGCAGAATACAAAAAGATGTACACATATTCTCTTGCAGACTGGTGAGTAACACGTGCACGGAGTTCTCACAGTTTTCGAAATGTAAGTTTGTGACCTAGAGTCGTGAAACTCGGTAGAGTACTTACTGTTATCAAGGACTTCGAAACCGGTTGTATGACATTCTGCGTTATCAAATCGCTGATCGATGTAGTTTTCTTTAACGACGGATTCGGAAATTCTTTCATAGCAGCCTTTGTCGGAGGAGCTTGAGCCGTTAACTGACTATCACCCATCGAAACCTTAAGACAATAAGCATACATTATGCTTACCTAAGCTGATCGGTTTAGAGTAATGCGTTAAAGCATTAATATTTTTCTAATAAGATGCGTCAATTTACACATGTTACGATAAATTTGAAAACTTTTCAAAATTTCATCATTTTGTGTTAATATAATTTGATATAGTAACCCAAGTATCAGAAACAATGTTTTTACGTATCTGACGAACTTTTTTTCGGCTAGCACAATAAAATTTCACCGAGTTTTTCGTACGGTACGGAAAAAATCTATTTTAGTCACTGTTTTTTGTGCAACACAAACATTTTTTCAATATTTTTATACAAAGTACAAAGAGATTTTGTCGACATTACCTGGTCAAAAATCGATTTTTGAAACTTTAAAATCAGAAATACCGAAAAACTTTCCGCCGCCTCGCGTCGAATTCTATTTAATAATTCTTCGGATTGGTTTATCCACTGTTTTCCCCAAATCGTGTTTTTAGGGGTAAAATTTTCGCAAAAAAGAAAAATTTTGGGGGTTCGACATTAAAAAAGTCAACTTTGGTGCATTTTAGAAAGCCGAAATATCAATTTGTCCAACTTTTTTGTCGCTGTACTTTTAAATACGAAGCCGAGTTCGGAAATATCATGGAAATTTTCAGAAATTTGAATTTTGAATTTAAATTTTTAAAATTTATGAAAGTGTGTGTGAGTTATATCTTTTAATTTATGAAATTATAAAGACAAGCTTTTTTACTAATAATTATCGGGAAATTAATTTCCCAGCATTTTCGAATGTCGAAACCTAAAACATGAAAGTAAGAACTGCAGCAGCATTCTTAGGAGCACTGTTTTTTAGCGCCATACCTATTGGCGCAGCCGGTTATTTCCCTTAATTTGTTTTAATTTTTCCTAGCATGACTAAAATTTCCATTAGTACAGGTCCAACTTTATTAGCGCCGCGCTGAAAAACAGTGATTAGAAGAATCTATGCTGTATTGAGTTACACCAAACAAAATGACAAAATTTTACGATAAGAAGTATAACTATCATTAATTCCCGCTAACATGTAATTATTGTCTAGGAGCAGTTTTACCATTGACGGTAAGTTCCGAATTTCGAAGATGACAAAATTTATTAGAAGAAATTAAGAGATGGATGGAAAACTAGATATTTTGGAGGAAACTGAGACATCATTGCGACTTTTTTACGAGAATATGTTGTTTTTTTTAAATTTTGCGGCATGTTTCCAAAACCTAGATTTATTTTGGCGTGACATTTCAAACCTCGTCGAAATTATGATTATACATTTTAGCGATGAGTGCGATGTTTGATGAAAAATATTAAAAAATTTCGCTTCCTCTAATTACTAATATATTCTTCTAGCATACAGTGAACGAATAAGCAACTTACTTTTGATGTTTCTACAACGGCTAAAAAAGGATTATTCTTTGACGAGGCCATTTCCGAAGCAGCCGTAACTTTGACAGGCGCCGAACCTGAATGTATGATCGAAGATTGACGGCCGCTATTGAATTGTAGACCGCTAGCAATCGTGGCGTGCAACTGATCGAGCAATTTCATTTGCGCGCCTTGTTGCTTTTGCGCTATAAGTGCTGGCGATTGTTGCGGCGGCGGCGCAATTTGCGGCCTCAATCCGGCGGCTTGATCGAATTTTGGAGCCATGGTGGCAGGTAAGCTAGCGTTTTTTTGTGCTTGATGAAGACTGACGTTCGACGTTTGGGCACCGTGCACGTGCTGGCCGGTCGCTTAAATTGGAGTCGTTACTTAATTAATTTTGATGTAAAATAAACTACAGAAGGAGCTTTCAAGTATTCAGGTTCGACTAGAAGAATTGGTATTTTTCTGCACGAGATGCATCCGTACTGTACAAAAAAGCTTTAAGAAACCTTCGCGAGAAAACTTTTGCACTTTTGCACTGAAAAAATGGCAACTATATTACGAAAATTGGCGACTCTTTCACATCATTGAATATGACTCAAAATGCTAAGAAATATACTGCATCCTACCGCATCGTTAGGGAACTTTTTTTACAAAATACTTTCAAGGGCTGTTATTAAGATAAAATGAAATTTTTTAAAGTTACTAGAAAAAAATGAAATTTGTATGAAATTAAAGATTTAAATTATATTTTTCTGAAAAGAAAATGAACAGCAAAATCTTTAATGGAATTACAATACAAAGAATTCAATAAAAAAACTGCTCGATCGCAGTAAGTTACAGGTCTGAGCACTATACAAAGAAATTCCAATTTAAGGCAGATGTTCGTTCTTTCCAACGGTTTGCATTAGAAATTTTGGTTACTTGTTAAAACGCCTCAAACACATTGTCAGGTTTGAAAGGTTTAGAGCTTTTTAGAACAAGTGCCACAATAGTGGAATAGTTACATTCCGAAACAACCCATTGAAATTTACTCTGCTGAACGTGAGGAATGCTCAATTGCTGCACGGTGAACGGCAAATTTTGCTGCGAGGGTTGCTGCTGCTGTTGCTGCAACAAGTGTTGCTGCGCCGGTTGCTGCTGCTGTTGCTGCAACAAGTGTTGCTGCGCGGGTTGCTGCTGCTGTTGCTGCAACAAGTGTTGCTGCGTGGGTTGCTGCTGCTGTTGCTGCAACAAGTGTTGCTGCGCTGCAGCCAAATTTACTATGTTGGCGATTTGCGGCTGCGATCGATTTTGTTGCTGCATCATCATACGAATATGATCTAATATAGCGTCCGATTGACCAAGCTGACCCATTTTTTGAGCATTCATTTGCTGGGCCAGGCAATATTGCTCGTAGGCGCGTATTTTTTCCAAATCGTTAGCCACTAGAAGAGAACAATGTGAGGTGTATACCAATTTTAGGGGAAAAAGATATCCTATATATAAAACAAAAGAGAACAGAAAGTGAAGAAACTTACACGAGAAAGAAAGGAGAAAATGAGGAAAGAAAAATTTGGAAAGCGAGAAAAAGAAGCGAAGTAAAACACAAGTTGAGAAAATAAGTTTGTGTGCTTTAAAATACAAAGAGACTACTGCAGGATTGGCCAAAAGATAGGAAACAACAAACTAGAAAAGGTAGAAACTCAACACCAATAAACGGTATAAAGCAGCAAGAGGAAATATATAACTAGGCAGAAAAAAATTATTATCCAAATAGAGAACAAGTGATTAGTAGAGGAAGGTAGGAAAATGGAAATGAATCACACTTGCAAGCAAGGAGTCTGACCAGTTGAGTACTGGAGAAAATCGATTTTGGGGGAATTGGGGTAGGGTGACTAATTTTCTCAAATTTTGGAGGGGCTAACTTGTGCGGGAATTTTTTTCGCCTACTTCGATGCGTAGCCCAAATTCTTTAATCGGTTTTTGTTTCAAAAGAGTCACTTATGAACAAAAAATTAAGGTTTTGACTGATTTTCGGCCGATAGATGGGGACGAGCGTTTGTGAGATAAATAAAAAGCATACATGAAACAGAGCTTCGAGGTCCGAGGACTTCAGACGGTTTCTTATGAGTGGGCGCATCAATTACTACTCAAAATTTTGAATCAATGGATGAAGAGAAAAATTTCGAATTTTTCGTGTAACGTCCGAAAAATAATATGAAAAATAGTAATTGTTGACGAAGAAAACAAAAAAAGTTGTATTTATAGCAAGAAACACAGAAAAAAACGTTTCCGATCATTTTCGTTAAAATTACTATTTTCTACCAAAAAATTGACATTTTTAGAATTTTTGTCGGCAAAGAGAAATCTTGGGAGAAAATCACTATTTGGGTGAAGATTTTTTTAAGGAGATGGTTCCAATAACATTGACTTAAATTAGATGTATGCTCAAAAGTTGGGGGCCATAGACCTAGTCCCTAAATGTAATTGAGCGAAAAAATTAGTAACAAAATGTCCAAGCTGATCGAACAGTTTCAAGCAGTGAAGCTGTTTGAAATATCATCATTATCATATGAAACCGAAACATTGTAAAATGTCGATTTTTAGGCTAAATATCGTCAATTTTGATCGAAAGAATGTGAAAAGAAAGACTTTTTTGGCTTTACGCTCCATATAGAGGCGTTTTGGAACTTAATCGTATATACTATTTGAAATATTCTCATACATTTTGAAGCTAAAATGTGTATTTTTCTATCGGTTCTGACCCTCGCCTAATCCGTCGATCCCCCTCATGTTATGAAGGTGTCGGAGATGGCCAAATGCTCCCAACTACAATGAAATAACTTAAAAACATTCGCGAACCGATAATCATTATGGATAATAAATACTGATTTAGTAAAATAAGGAAAAAACAATGAAAAGCAGAGGACGAGAAGTTAGAATTGACCATTTATGTACCTCCCACCATCCTTTGATGCTCAGCCATTCTTTGCTGTTGCTGCTGCTCCAATCTCGATTGCTGAAAATGTTGTTCTACAAGCTGTCTTTCATAAGCTACTTTCTGCGCTTCTAAAGTCATAGCCGCCGACTTTTGAGCGTCGACCATCATTTGTTGTTGTTGTTGTTGTTGTTGCGCAGCGGCAGCCGCGACCACTTTCTGTTGGGCCTCTAAAATCTTCTGCGTCGCGGCTTCGAAGTTCAACATGGCGACGTTGGGCGTAGCGGGACTGCTCGACGTTGAAGGCGTTAATGGTCGACGATGCTGTGGCGTCAGAGGACTATGAGCTGCGGATTGACTAAAGTGGGGCGATTGACACAGCATCAACGATGACGGATCCAATAGGTTGCCGACGATAGGGGTCATTGATTGGCGACCGATATTTTGAAATTGGGACTCGCGAGACGGATTACTGAAATAAAAACTCATCAATCCGTTTGACTTACGATTTCAAATAAATGTATAATAATTGTCGCGAAGAGAAAATCGTACGACTGAAGACATTTATAACGTAGATGTGGAAAGCTCAAATGTATTAACTTAATTTCTGGGTAATTCGTATCGTAAACAAACAATAAGTCACCTCGAACCGCCTAATGCCAAGGCTTGAGCCTGCTTCGCCGCCAACATCTGCGCTTGTGTATTCAACAATTCAAGAGCGCTGGGTGATGCATTGCGGCTACGTTGGTGCATTTGCAAGGCGGTATGATAATCGTTCATCAATTGAACGGCCGGCAAATTGAGACCGTAGAGCGAAGATAACGCCTGATGCTCCATGTTCTGGCGCAAAACTTCGTAGGCAGCCAGCTGCTGCTGTTGCTGCTGCGCTTCGAAATTTTGTTGTGAAGAAGATTGCGGATTTGGCGTTAGAAAATCGGATGGTTTTTCAGGACGGAAAGACTAAAAAATAAAAAAACTGAAATAGACTTTTGGCCCAGAAAATTATAAAAAGGTCCTTTTGACATTAAACATGTGCGATTTATTTTCTAACATTCAGCAAATTTTGTGAAATATCAAAAATTTGATTATATTTTCTACTTGTCCCTTGGCTAACAAGCTGCTTGATTGTCCTCGAACTATAGCATCGGCCGAAGAGCATGACTTTCTATTCGTCGGTGTCGGGGCTTGACTTGTGGATATTCGTCCCATGGGCGTGCTGCTTGCGGGAGGAACGACCGGCCTTCCGGTGGTCAACGAACCGCGCACAGGAGCCGATAATGGTAACGATGTGGCGGGACTGCTCCGGTTGGAAACGCCGAAAGTCCCGTTGGGACTAGTTGTTATTAATTTGGTAGGTTTTGGATTTGGGGCGACCTGAATTTGGAAAGTTTGAATTTACAGGTATGTTGCTCACCCTAAAATTGAAAAATTTACTTTTGTGACAACTAAGTACATGGCTAACATGAAGTTTTCCCAAAACATTAACAGTAAAAACGAGATATTTCTCAAAATCTATGAAAGATAGTACACAAATACTATTTATAACTAACCGGCGTGGCTACTGTAGCCTGGACAATATTGTTTGTCGACCTGTGTACTTCGCCGACTATAAGAGGCGATTCGCACCGATTTTCGTGTGCAACCGACAACTGAAGCACTGTTTGACTTTTATTTTCGATATTGGTTTCCGGCGGTTGACTGTCGAAATTTTCTTCTTTCACAATTTTCGACAAACTAAAATCCGTGACAACGTTCGGTTTGGCGAACAATTGGCCCGATGCAACTTGCTGAACGGTGTGTTGTATAATCGAGTCAATACGATCACAAGCGCCGGATGACATATCGTTTTTTTGTTTTGAAGATTCCTCCAGTTGTTTTTGAGTTGAAGCCAAGTCTGATCTGACATCTATAATAGAAATTTCGGCTACTATAGAAGATTATAAGGCATGCACTCATTATCTTGGTCATAGATCAGGATTCGTAAAATTTAAGAAGTCTCGAGTCTCATTAAAGTCATATTTTTCAAAGTGAGACGATATAACTACAGTAAAAAATTATTTTTTCATATGGTATTTTGCTTTCATAATGGGAAAGAAGGCGCAATATACACTCCTTACACCCCATGGTAATTTATGTGTCACAATAGTCTTTCAAATTTCTAATACGCTCTTCTAAATGACGTATAGCATGTCTTGTGAAAATAAACAGGCTTTTCCCTACACCCTTACGCATAAACTATTAGACACCTGGTATTTAACTGAAACCGATTATATTACCAACCTGCCATGGACAAAATCGGTGACCGACACACAGGCAATTCCGTCGGTGGAATAGCACTCGAGTAAGCCAACGTTTCTTTTTTAATCGTCTGTTGCTCACTAACTTTCATAAATTCTATGGCTTTCTCGTCTTTCACACACATGTTGGAAGTAGTCGACGGCTTTTTGTAATGCGATTTTTGCCGTTGAGAATCTACAGCTGCATCTCCGCCGCGCGATGATGATTCATCAGCGCTCAACGTCGCACAACTTTCGTTGTCGCTTTCCTTGGCCGTTTGGTCGCCAACACCACTGGCGACGGTCATAACGGCCGTCGACACGGTTTCCTTCGTGGTGTCAGTCCATTTAGCGGCATCGGCGAAGTACGTTTTTTGCTCTTGTTTGGCAGTTATATTCGCTGATGGCGAGCATATTGATAGTGAGTCAGTAGTTGAAATGTCGTCTGATTTGGAAGCTTTCTTTTCCTCTTGCTCTGAAATAAAAACATTCATACAAAAGCTAGAAACAATGAAAAATCATATAGTTATTACACATCTGCCAAAAACTAACTCATTTTGTAGGGTATTATTATTCATATATCTTGGTAAAACACTGGGTTGCAGTCAGTGACCAACCGGGCGGCTCTGATCCGGGCCCTTTGTTCCTGTGGAAAGATGTATCACTTCAAACAGTACAATACTCTCTTCTTAGATGCAGCAATACGAAGCCAATAGGAAATTCTATTCTATTTTTTTAACAACCAGTAATGCTAAAAGTTTGTACACACTGGTATCGTTGAACTGAAATCTTTACTGTTCTTCTTTGCATAAAAAACTGTTACGAAGGAGCTGATTAAAAAACGTCAATTCAGCCTTATTCTAGCATGTTTTGCAATTTATATATTATATGTATATTATGTATGCATATTTTTTGTACTTGGTGCGAGAAACAACTCAAAGTTCTTGCTTTGATCAAAATCCTTTCCTAAGCATTCAAAGATAGTCCAAAAGAGTAGATATGTATTCAACAGAACTACTAATCATTCACCGTGATTATAGGTAGCTCAAATTCACACATATAGATGGAATCTGTTTAAAAGTAAATATCAACAGCTGCATGTCAAGTCTTCGAGAAGAAAAAATCCTATGATTCCCGATAAGAACGAAAAAGACAGAGAGATCCACGTATTTCTTATTAGTGCTTCACACAGTCAGAATGTATTTACGATAATACTTCGTATTAAAGGTAATGCCAATAAATTATGCTAGTTAGTTTCGCGAGACAATTTGAAGCTGCAGCAAGTCAGTTGTCCTAAAATATAGAATGGCATTGGTTTTGGAATAAGTCGGTTCACTGTCTTCATCTTTATGATTCTTCGTAGCTTCCATTTTTCTAGCAGTCACTTCAGCAGGATCAGTTCAATACTATAGTCATAAGTGAGACACATCTTGCGATTAAAAGATGCATAGTGCATGTTTCAATGTGGGACGATTTTAAAACTAATATTCAGGGTTTAATTGACTGCACTGCATTTTTTTCTACTGCGCAGCTGAGATATAGTATCTTGCTGATATGGAACATTGATTTGACTACTAATCTGATTAAGTCGCACATGGAAAACGAAAGATTACCGAAATCTCAATGCACTGATATTCAGTAAATATGGAAAGCTATTCATCTCATTGAATGAAGGAAAAAATCCAAGAAGCTAGTCAGCTGATAATCATGAGGTCGCTATTCCAATAAAAACTCGCCAGGTGAACAGTTAATACTTTTCGTATTTGATTTAAAGCCTGAATATATTCGTCTCCTGGAAAGTTTTTGCTAATCGTACTCATCATGCAGGTATAGTCAATAGCTTATACAAGTCCGGCAAGATCGACCCGAGCCCGTTGTTGTTTGCCTGACCCGGGTGGAAAATGTGGGCCTGGCCGATCACTGGTCGCAATGAGACAAACTCTAAAGTCGGTATCTTTAAACGAGTCAGTCATTGAACGTAAAACCTTTTCAAGACCGTATATACCCCCAATTTTCATACAAACTGGAAACGTTATATCAAAAGAAACAAAGAAGAAAAGAGAATATAGAACAAAACAGAACATCTTATCGAAAGAGAAGCACACAAATGAGGCAAATAAAAAAATTTCCAAGTTTCAAAGAATACAAACCTTTAAAGAAAACAGTTGACAACGGATAGCCGAATTCGAATTATAAACATTGCCAACACAAAATATATCATGAGTACCTGTTCCTTCATTCGACGCTGAATTTTTCGGACTGACGTTACAACTATGATCTATGCTACTTTGAACGGTATCTTCATCCGAATTAATTTGCTCTTCTTCCTCTTCCTCTTCTTCGATTCCAGGGACCTGAAAAGAGTTTTATCCAAAAACTTGAAAAATTCATAAGATCCGCAGCATTAGTTACCACTCTGAGGGAAAACCGAAGAAATGCATGGATATGAGAACATAATGTACACCAGGTATAGAATGCTTCAGTTGAACTCAGATACAAGCAAGTCAAATATAACAAGAAAAAATACTTGTCCAGGTTTAATTTTCGCTTTGCTCTCGGAATCTGTAGGCGACAATTGTTGATTCGACGTCAGTGAATTGAAATATGACGAACAATCTTCAGCACTCTTGCCAGACAATAAAGTAGCGATTTGTGACCAATCACGGTTTTCATTTTGCGTGGCTATGTGGTTTTTAACAATGATGAATGTCAAAAAATGACACGAAAATTCGATGAAAAATTATTTAAATGCAAAAAATAGGAAGGAAAGAGTAACTTTAAACACCTAGTTCAAATTCAAAATAACTTTTGAGGAAAGTAAACCCCCGAAGTAGATAGCGTATCGAATTCATACCTTCTTTTAAAATATTAATCTCTTCTTCTGTCCATATTTCCTGCTTGATGGATACCGTTTCCGAAACAATGACACTTTGCGAAGATTCCGTCTTTGACAGGATTATTTCTATACGACGCTGTAGCCTTTTGTAACAGCTATGACAGCACTTGTTAGTATTTTCAGGAATTTCTGAAAAAGTCAATTGATGAGTACGCCAAAATAGAAAAATGTGAGATTGTTTTTTACGAAATTCGGTCGTCAAAGAAACCTTTTGTTCACTGGACAACTCTGTCCATCGCACGGGAAAAATTCTCGGTTTTATGCGACGTTTGACGCCAGAACAGATTCCTATCGTGCATCTGAAAAATAAAAAAAGTATGGAACTAAATAACAGTACCTACTATATGAAAACTGAAAAATATTAGCGATTCGTTGCAGTATGATGATTCGCCTCACATTGCATAGCTTGATTTATGCTTTCGAACATCATTCAGGCGGCATCGAGCGCAAATTCGAGCATCCTGGGCGCTAGGATCTAACGGATCAAGACCATATTGCTCGTAGCACGATCGCGTCAAAACACGACCGGGATTGCCAACGTCGATCTTCAATCGACACTCGATGCAAAAGTATTCTGGCTCTGGAAAAGATGAAAAAAATACAAAAGATGAAAAAGCGTTTTCCTGAGGCATCGATCTTTGGCCTGGAAATAGTCTAGATTTGAACCCGACTGAAATCGCTTTGATATTCTGAAAGGCAAAGTTGTAAGGCTCATGCACATGGAATCTGGAGTTGGCCGTTATTCTTGGGAAACATTATCAAAAAAATTAAAAACGGTATTAAATGAACTGGAATATGATACGAAATTGTTCTAAAGCTTTTCGAATTATCATTTCGTGACACCCTGTAAATGGGCACTATCGCTAGCCTAAAGTAGTCTAGCTCATCGCTAGCCTACGGCCCAATAGACCAGACTACATTCTTTGTGATATTTTTTTCACTCGAAATTGGTGGAACTTTGCGATTTTGTTCAAATCTATCAAGAATAACTGATTTCTAGCTAATGTTTTGATTTTCTAGCTGGCTGACAATACTTAGCAAGCTGAAAATATCAACAAATTTTCCAGGTTGGACAAGAATTATCACAACCACTTAAAAACTCAAACTCGTTAATTGAGCTTTTTATAAAATTTGATGAGAAACCCCAAATAAATCAGGAAACGCACAGAAAATTAAACAGAATTCTTTTGAAATGAGTATATAGCTGAACAACACTTGCTACATTCATCAAAAAATGATACCGAGAGATTATTATTATTGAGAATTGTCAGTCCGACAGAGGCTTTTTCGGTCATTTTAGAGGCCTGGGCCCTAAAATTCGGAAATGGCTCCTAAAATTTTGGATCTAGCCGCCATTTTGACTCCAAAAATTTTTATTTATGTATTATAATTCAATGAACTATGGTTATTCCTAGTCAATTTCAGATCAAAGTAAGTGTTCTGAAGGCTCTAAAATAAGGAAACACCAAAAATTTTCGGGCGATCCGCGCCGGATTCTATTTTTTTATTCTTTGAATTGTCTGTTCACTATTTTTCCGCAAATCAAACTTTTTGGGGAAACAAATTTTTGAAGAGGAGAAAAAATGTGGGAGGTTTGATGTGGAAAAGTAAATTTTTGTGAATTTTAGAGGTCAAATCTCAATATTTTTCAACTTTTTTGTCACTATAGTTTTGAATATGAAGCCGAGTTTGAATTATTAAGCATCATGGAAGTGATTTTCAAAAATTTCAAGTTTAATTTAAATTCTTTCAAACGCATGAAAGCGACTATATTTTCTAATTTGTAACAGAAAATTTGAATCATATGTTTATTGAATAAGTTATCCAACTTGATTTCCTAGCATTTTAGAATATCAGAATCTGAAAAAATTTTCGGCGCTGCAGGGATAAGCTGCATTTTTCAGGCCCTAAATTTTTTTTCAGAGGGATATGAACTCAAGTGTTATACTGGAAGAGGGTTCGTGCAAAAATACACGAACACGAAATATCGTATTTTTGTGAACAAACAAGCCTATTTTTCGGATTAAAAATTTTTGGCTCCCAAAATTTAAATTTGCCTCCTAAGGATTTGGCCTAGAAACCATTTAGCTCATTATTTTCGAACCAAAAAGGCCTGGTCTAATCTAGTTCACTGGATGCGTGGTCAAGATTTTCAACATAAACATTCTAGCTAGTCAGGCTACTAATATCAAGTTCAAGCCTGATGCCATCTTCTGAGAGATATTTTTGACTGAGAAAACAACAGTTATTTGCTCAACTTGACATTGAAATCTGCGGCTTCCTGCTGGTTTTTACTCTCTTCTGGACGATTTTTACTTCTCCTACAATCCGGGGATCCAAAAGTAGGCTAAATCTGTTGGTAGCTAGATGGAAGATAATCGCGCAAGTCTTATTCAGATTTTCAGGGCAAAAAATTCGTACTTAAGAGAACTAAAAAAAGTCATGTCAATAACAATGTCGTTTGCTACATGTCGCATAATACCCTATAATTTATTCCCGCCTTTTAAAACATATTGTTACCAGGTTTTGGTTCTTCGACGACAGCCCTAAAAAACAGATCGTAGTAGAAAAGAATCATGAACAGAACCACACTATCGTTACGTCTGAGAGATATCCGCTTCTTGATCATTTGATTGTTTTGTACTATCTTCCTTCTTTGGCATCTGAAAATTATCATAATCAGATGATAACGCAAATGACTAAATCTTTCAAAATCTTTCGGGACAAAACTTATGCCCTCTGGGTAGAAACGTTCACGAAAATCACGTTATATCCCATATTTCTTGGCAAACAAACTTACTTGAGGCGGTTTGTACGGCTTGCCGCGGCGGCGATAAGGTCGTCGCATTATTCGTTTATAACTTTCCCTTTTTTTCGTGAGATAATAATACTGAACGCAATCTTGCGTAGTCTACATAAAATAATAAAATATACCTAGAAAAGTAATCTAAAAAATGAATATATTTACAAACAAAATATTCGAACTGACTTTTTTAGTAAAAAACATTGCGATGGCGGCAAAATTTTTTCCGTATTGTATAAATTTTTGTTTGAATAAAAGTTTTTCTTCGTCGGACCAAGCCACTCGAAAATTGTGTAACCTTAATATAAAAACAAGTATATTAAGCATGAAGATGATCAAAAACGCTGAAAAACGATGAGGCTCATTCATGAGCAGCAGTCAACAAAATTTTGATTAAAAATATATAAATAAGATCACTTATTCAAATCCGTCACATTTTTCAGCGAAAAAGTGACAGACAATCTAGAATGAACTGGTTCCTCGAATGTATGTACTACAATCAGAGACTTTCGTTATATGCTCAAAAGAAATTTAGAAAATTACAATGTTTTATGATCTCCGGCCACGTCTCTAACGTAATTATTATTATTTATATAGCCGAAATGTTTTTTCGACCATTCGTCTAGCATCAAGGGCGGTAAAATAGCGTTCTGACGCATCTTCATTCGTTCATCGGGCTGCAGAAAGATGATGAAAGAAAAATCGTGAAAATGAAATTTTAAAAATTTACGTCATTTGCGTAATAATAATCGTAAGAAAATAACGGCTCATACTCTTGTTTTAATGGCGTATTATTCCCTTTAGCATCCAATCTAAATATAAATTCGAAAAACGACTTAGGATAAATCATGTAAAGTTCATCGTATATGTACCTCATCAACCTCTCTCGTTCCTCGCGCTGTTTTTTCAATTCGGGAAATGTTTTTTCGAATATTTCCCGATACTTGGCCTCTTTAGCACTGAAAAAAAACAAGAAAAAGCGAAAGCTTCGAAGGTTTAAATAATGAACATTTATATCCTCAATTAGCGCTCGAATATTTACATTCGTTTAGGATTTCTTTCGAATCTTTCCATCTTCTTTTTCCATTCGTTCATCAACTCATCATACGTCTGGGCAAATAATTTCTCCTTAAAGTGGAAACATGTGAAATTATCAAGTGAAGCAACGGTGAAAGCCTTTCAGTCATTTAATGCGAGTAAGAGGCGGGCTGCGCGTTAGGAAATTTTAACATTCTCAGAAATAGCAAAAAATCACCACATACAGAATTATTTTGTATACAAGTGAAACAAAAAGGAATTATAATGTGAGTGAATTATTATATGAGACATTTATGAGCAACATTGGAAAATATTCCAACGAATTTTCGAAAATGCTCCCAGGATATAGGCACAGTAATCAGAATTCAAAACTGTTATTGTGTACCAAAGACATGTAACGATTCCGGAAATGGGGGGAGGTGGTAATCGTGTCTTCAGGGGTCAATTGTAGGATTGAATCATTTATGATAAAGAGGCCATTTCAGTGACATGACAGTTGTCTCAGAGGAGAGAGAGCAAGTAAACGCATTGGTGTTGGGTTGGCGAAGCTGAACCTTGGGTGGAGTTATCCCTGCAATGCCCTGTTACATGTCCGTGTGTTACATACTCTGGCAATCTTTAGCTGGCGCATGTTTTTCATGTAGGCCAACAATTTTGGTTTGAATTCTTCATTCCTGAAAAGTTTCAAAATTAGCGTACGATGATACATAATAATACACTATTTATTTTGAATTACTTTCGTTTAACTTCTTGTAAGGATTCAATTTCCCAAGGTTGTCGACATACGAACTGAAAAACGAATAACTAAAATATTAATGAAGAAACATGTGACTACTTAATTGAATTGAGAATGACATTCTGACCAGTTTTTTTGTACTCCACGTTAAAATGGTATAAAATACAAACGATATCTTAGCTGTTTAGTACTGAAGAAATGTGTTTCCCAATCTCTAGAGGCCGAAACGACAAGCTAAACATTACAGACAACGATGTGATCTATTGTTTCTATCAATTTAATGCAATTCGGTAGTCAATGACGTGATTTCGATACAAGATGAACTGATTTCCACTATCAGATCCAGACTGGGAGGGGTATGAGGGGTATTACCCCTACATAAAGTCCTAAAAATTGATCACTGGGTTTCTAATTTTAGGACAAAATGAAGTGTTCAGTGGAAATTTAGCTACACTACCCCCCACAAATTTTTAACTTTACCCCTACCTGAAAAATATAACCTTAGGGACCTCTGATCAGATCAAACTTTGTATCAGGGCAAACTTCACTGAATAAGTGCTAAGCTTGAAAATCACTCTAATTGGATTGGAGATTCTAAAAACGATTCGGGAACTAGCCAAATTTCTGCTGGCTGATACCAGTCGAAGCGATGGGTTTTATCCAGTGCTTAACTTTTTCAAAATTCTCAATTTCTTCAAATGAAATCGGCTCACTGAACTTCTCTTTTGTATTTTTGAATTACGATTTAATGAAAAACGTCAATGCATCAGTTATTAATTGAGTTAAACAAAAATATTGCTTTTGTATTGTTACTCAAAGCTGGTGATGCGGATAAAATGACTCTACAATCCAATCCAAAATTTAGGCTAAACTCATCAATAATCTATATAATCGTACTACATGTTTTCATTTTCGTACTAAACAGCAAATTCTATGTCAGATCGTAATGTTGAAAAATTGAAAGTTTCCGGCGATGCATGTTGTTTTTAAACCATTATAACTATTAAAAAAAGTGCAAGTGATAATTCTAATCAGTAAGGCTTCGTAATGCAAGAGAATGGAAAAACAGAAAAAATTTATAAGTATCAGTTTCTCGAAAGTTGCGACACTCTTAGGAGCTAATGTTTCACAGTCCAAAGGTTTTACGCTTTTGATGGAATTAGTAGTGCGATGATTTGAAATCAGATATAGCGCACTGAAAGTAATGAGATATAGTAACTCTTACCGAATTCGAATAGCCACCAGGTGGATCTAGATGCAACAATTTATTATGCGCGAGTTGAGCTTTGTTTCTATTTTCCGCATAGATGGTTTCGAATAGACTTGGTGTAATACCAGCGGTTTTCGACTCCGAAGATACAGTTTGAGCAATTTCAGCAACGCTCGCCTGATTGAATCGTTTTGTAGTAGCTTCCTCAAGCTCTTGCTAAATTTTTCATCAAATTCCGAAGAACAGTGACAAGCATAATTAGAATTACGAGAAGCTGATTATCATTTCTCACCAGTAGCACAATTAGATTTGGCACAAAAATACAACAATTTGTGAATTAATGATTCTGGAGCTTTTGGTGGTTAATTAATAAATAACATCTGCCGTTACTTCATAATAGTATGCATCCAAACAAAAATTACTTTTTTCTTGTGCAGCTTTCTAATTTTTTCTTCGACGAATGTTATTTCGTGATCAACTTTTTTGATAGTATCCAAAATTTCGTCTTTGTCCGTGTTTGCTAAATCGCCCACATCTTCGGGTGTAGGCGAAATGTTTTCGACTTGTGGCGTATAAGGAGGCAAGTGTGGCTGAAAATTTGGTATACAGAAAACTCAAAACTGAAAATAAGAAGTTAGAGAGATTATACTTCTACGCTACTCCTTCTCAAGCCAATGTCTTTTAAAAGGGCCGATGAAGGACCTAAAAATAAAATAGATACAATCTATAAGACGAAGTATTTAAACAAGAAATGATAGAATACTGAATGACATCACAAATGTTACTTATTCAAAAATGCAAAAAATGAAGGATAGAAGCAATGAATTCACGACAGTGATTTTCTAAAATTTCACAAAATAAAAACATCGATTGGAAAAAAATTAAGTGTCGAGAATTTTCTGCTCAAACATGAACGGCAAGAATTTTCCAGGGGGAGGGTCTTCATCGAGAAGAGTAGGGTGGGTGAACAGAGAAAAACAAAAAAAGCTCCGCAAGCACGTTTTTCATGCAAAATATGCATAAAAATCATCAAAAAACTGTCCTCGAAAAAGTTCAGAGGGGGCGTTTGACGATTTTTTCGGGTAAGGGGTGTCCAGGGTCTCAGGAAAGAAGGTTTACTCCTCTCTGACACATCAATGTGCATGTATGTTTCTCCTTCACTGCTAAATATAAAGCTTTCATAGTTCATAAAGAAAGCTTGGCAATAAAGTGTGAATAAAGTCAGAACTCGACGTACTTGAATGTGGCATTTGTGGTATAACCGGATTGTGGTGACTGAGGTGAAAATCGGACATCAATGAACGTCTTTTCATTTTCCCACCGTCGATCTCACGATGAGAAAAATCAGCTTCGACCTAAACATGGCAAAAATCAAAACACACACACCTAAATAAATGGGCTAACATTTATTTTACAAATTTCAAAGGCATATCCATGGGTCTGGTGTGCAGAACACCCGCCGAAACGCTCTGTTGTACATTTGGAATAATGGGTGGAGCAGTTGCTTCGTTGATATTGAAATTTGCAAAAGTGACTGAGGAGATCGGATCGAAAGCTGATCGCGAAGATCCGGATGTTGAAGGCGTTTGATTAGGCATATCGGGCGATTTGCACGATTTTCAACACAAACATTGGCATACTGTTTTCCTTGTTTGGGGTAATTTTAGAAGGGAATCTGAAAAAATAGAAAAAAAATTTTAACAAAAAGTATATTCTGGTACAAATCAGGGACGGGGTACCTAAAATATTCACTAAATATGTCCCTTTTCCCCAGAATCATGTACCGATTGATTAATCAATAGGGTTTTGGGTACTGCAGGGTTAATATCTACAGATAGGCCAGTTTAACATTTTTGGCTTTTCCGGTTTCGGTTTTATTGCTTTCGAGTTCTCGGTTTCGGTTTCTAAATTTGAAAAATGTTGGTTTCGGTTTTTGTGATTCATTTTAATAAAGTAGCACATAAGTTCACACGAAAATTTTTTTGTCAGAGCTGATGAAAGTCAATTTTTTTAATATTCATTCCAATAAAAAATTTTTTTGTGCTATCATATAAGTATCAGTTTCTCGAAAGTTGCGACACTCTTAGGAGCTAATGTTTCACAGTCCAAAGGTTTTACGCTTTTAATGGAATTAGTAGTGCGATGATTTGAAATCAGATATAGCGCATTGAAAGTAATGAGATATAGTAACTCTTACCGAATTCGAATGAAAAATGTTGGTTTCGGTTTTTGTGATCCATTTTAATAAAGTAGCACATAAGTTCACACGAAAATTTTTTTGTCAGAGCTGATGAAAGTCAATTTTTTTAATATTCATTCCAATAAAAAATTTTTTTGTGCTTTAACAAGTTTTTTGTACGTGCATGTCAGCGAGCGAATTCTCTTCGAATTGTATATTTGTATCACCGCAGCAAACTTATAGCTTGTCAATGAGCAATGAATGAACTTCCTCTGTTCAATAAAATAGATAAAAATAGTGTAGACACGATATTTATGTAAATTAGAGCGGTGAAAGTATCTTTAATTATGTTTTTGTTGAACTTTTGGCATAAAAATTTTTAAGTTTTGAGTGTGTCATATGAAGAAAATTTTTTTGTGCTATTGGCACAATTTGTTGGCCTTTTGTGCCAATTGGCACACATGTCCGTGCTATAAAAACACTGATCTGCGGCCACATTATAAACGTTTTTAAAAATGTGGAAAATTTTTGGAAATTAAAGAAAAAATTTTGAGTTAGGCTCGGTTGTCATGCGGAAAAAATCGTCGCGGAAAAAACAACCCCTAAAATTTTTTCGCCTTTCCAAATTTGTTTGCCAAAAATACCGATTTGGTGGGAAAAACAGTATCTAGCATTTGAAAAATCGGTGTCTCGTACAGCGCAAGCGGCCAAAAAAAATTGTGCCGATGGCACAAAAAAAATTTTTTCGTTAAAAACATACGGAAAACTATGAGAAGGATTATGACCAAAAATTTAACAATGCCATCAAATATCTATCTGAACGGTAAGAAATACTGTCCAAGAAAACGGTCAACAATTTAAGAAAATGTCTAATAGTCATTGCCGACTTTAAATGTTGATCTCTTCTGTAATTTAAGGACACGGTATGCTCTTGGATAGTTTGAATAAAAATCCAAATATTTTAATTATATTAAACTCGAAAATTTTCATTTTTTTCAATTTTTGACGAATCAACGGCTCTAACGACTTAAGAATGTTAGAATAAGTTTTGAAATGGCTAAATAAGGCGTCTGTGAGCATTTTTACACGCAAAAACGACTAGCGAAAAAATAGGGGAAAACATTTGGCATCTTTTCCGGTTTGAGAAAATTCTGGTGAGGAAAAACAGTGCTTGGGAAGAAAATGAATTCAAAGGTTGCATCCGGTCGAAAAATTGTGCCAACAACTTCAGTTTTTCTATTTGAATCAAACAACAAAACGAAAATTTTGTTCTCAATCTCAGATCCCACTCGATAAACTAACAGAGGAAGTTCAAAATTTTCGTCTATTTATCAGTCATTATTTACAACTTATAATTTAATTTTTTTCGCCATTTTCGCCATGTACTTTTTCGCTTAAATGCCACTGCATGCTTTATTTATATGCATTTTTGAGCACATTCATCATCCTTCTGCAGTCGGTAATTAATCAAAAATTAAGAAAAAACGAAAAAATTTTGATTTTTAGATCAGATTACGATAAAGAATTTATCTCATAGTAAGAATTTTTTATTAAATGTAACTTTTATTCTGAAATAGAAAAAAATTAAGCATGCACAAAAATCAACTGTAAGACGACGATAAAAAATAATTTACGCCGGGCACCAAATTATACAATTACATAAACGCGACTTGACTTTTAAATCATGAAGAACAAACAGAAAATATAACACATTTTATGCTAACTAAAAATACTATTAACAAGGAAAATAAAGTTCTCAATTCACAAATTAATCACGGGTTTATCAAGCCTACTAATTTTATCAGCCTCATTCCTTGATAAATGGTTTAATTTTTCATTCAATTCAATCATTTTTCATAGTCGGCAAAATGCAAAATATTCTATTGAAGCATGCACTTAATTTGAAAAAATTAGAAAAGCAACCAAAAACTTGGATTATTCAACTAGCAATACCTGTCACTGTCCCAAATTGATAGTGTTTCAATCGTTTGCCGAATGCAAACAAAAGTATGTTCAGAGTTCAAAAATTTGTTAAGACCGAAAAAAATCTTCATTTCGTCAAACTAAAGACGAAATGTCAAAGATAAAGTGATGAAACCATGAGATGAGACATTCTAAGTGGTAATAACTATCGAATGCTAACTAGTAAGTAAAGTATATATCCTATGCCCAACGCCCCCCCCCCCAAACTCGGGAAAATTGGGGATACTCTTTTTGGGATAATTTTCGACTTTTTTCGCCCACCCCCGTCGGACGATTTACATATGTTTTGACCTTCTAAAATGCACCAGAAAGCATCTTTTCGACTCAAAAACCCCACATTTTTTCCGCTACTTGGCGAAAAAAACAGTGCCTGGCGCCACTGTTTTTCCCACAAATGTGGAAAGAAGTCAAATTTTTTTTCCACATGTGAAAAATTTTTTGACAAGTTTTCGTCTTAAAATCCTATGAATTACTAAGGAAACATGTAAATATATGACTGGAAATCACAACGAAATGCCTCATCCCACTGTTTTTTTGTCCAGCTTTCTCTCCAAATAGGGAATAGGGTCAAAAAAATTTTCTCCATTTTGCAGAATTCGTTTTTTCGCTTTAAAATGCTCATAGGCGCTTTATTTAAATGTTTTTGAGCTATTTAAAGCAATTAGTTTTTGAACATATATGTCAAAAATCAGATTTAATTTTGTGTTTATAAATCGTAATTTCTAGAAAATTATCATTTGAAACAATTTAAAACCAGTAATTTGTTCGTAACCTTTCACAAATTTGGTCGAAAAGCTATGAGTCAGAAGTGTAGGAAATTTTCAAAAATACTTCCATAAAGCTTTTGAATTACGTTAAGAAAGGAACAAACCCTTCAAAGAGTTTAGAAAGTTGACGTGTTGATCTTTTTCAAAAAATCTACGAAGGAAAAAATGCGGATCTTCATTAAATATAAAGATATAATATTGAAGATTGCCATTTAAACATGAAATAATACGTTTAAGATGATGAAAACTGTTAAAGATTAAATGGTAAGTGAAGGTAGACACACTAAAAGTCATACCTTAGCTTGGTAATAAATAATAATGATTATAAAGTTATAACCAGCGCGAAGCGTCGGAACATTTTGAGATTCGGACATTCTAAAATGCACCAAAATGCATCTTTTCAATATGAAAGCCCCAAATTTTTCTTCCACATTTGTGGAAAGACCCCACAAATTTTTTCCACATTCCAAATTTTTTCCCACATTATAGTGCAAATGCGGAGTGTCCAGAGTTCAGGCTAAATTAAAATAGTCAACTATGTTGAGTAACAAATTTTGCGTCCCCTAAAATGCCTAAAAATCTAAAAATCAAAGAAATCTAGACTTAGACGAGTCAAAAATTTGTGCCAATAGGCGTACCCGTATCCAGGATTTCCAAAAAGGGGGGTTTCCAAAATTTTTTTAGAATTTACTGAATAAAAAGAAAATCATTTTTGCAGTAAAGACGACTTATATTTTCAGTTAGTTTATGTGTGCTTGGATCACCGTTTTTTTGCACAGGCCAGGTAGTAATGTGCAACTTCGGGAAAAATTTTGGTTGCACAGACGGATTTTTGGTTGCTCGCTTTAAAATCAATAAATTATCTCATGTTTATCGGAAAAAAATATCAGAAGCTAACTTTCTTGTATTTCATTCGATTCACGTTGGTTTCCAACTTTCAAAACCCAATTTCATGAATTTTGAAAAGAAAATGAAAAAGGTTGATATAAATCAACTTGTTCGGCGCGTAGATCCGGAATTTTTTTTGAGCGCTGGAAATCTTTTCAATTTTTATTTCCTCGACAGAAGGTTTAATTTGTCAGTAAAGTTCGATGAATTTTCAGTCGGGCAAACTACAATTTAAAAACTAGGAAAGCAACCAAAATTTTAATTCTTCAACCACCAAGAACTTCGACTTGAACTGTAGAAATGTTTTAATCACACAAGTGTTAAAATTTTTTAAAGATCGCAAAAAAAGTATGGGGAAAACAACCGAGAAAAATCTTTCTTTTCGTTAAATTCGCCAATCATACCTCTATCCATAATATGTTGATAATTAAAAGCTATAAGTAATAGCTAAAATGACATTTTCTAACCGCGCACTAGAATAATATAAAAAAATTATTAGATGATTAAAATCCGGCGCAAAGCGCCGAAAAATTTTCACCATTTTCCATTTTATAACGCAGATCGCAAATTTAATTTGGGAATTGTGATGTGTGAGCACAATGATATTGCTGAAAAATTTAAATGTAAAAAAATTTAGGGGGGAATTACCCTCTTCCCCTCTGAACACGGGCCTGCCAATGCAGAAGTGCTTGAAATCTTTCGTGCCATTCTAAATTTAATAAAACACTACCAGCGTTTTTTTGTGCACGGACATTTGTGCCAATTGGAACGAGAGGCCAAAAAAATTTATGCCAATGGCACAAAATTTTTTTTCCTACTAGAAATACTCAAAACCGCAGAAAGGTTTTGGGCCGAAATTTTGACAAAGAAGTTAACGTTTAACGCTAACCTATTTTTCAGCTAAACATGTCAGTCAGTGAGATAAGAAAAAACTGTGCAAGTAGTTCACGACGATTCGAAAAGAAGTGGAATGCTGAGAAAATTTAAATGACTTTAGAATTGTTCAGGAAGTTCAAATTGATTCAATTTTCGCTAACGCATCTTATATTTTATTTAACAACAATGGAAGACTAATGGAAATAAAGTCGAAAATAGCGTAAATTTTCGGTCGTAACATTTTACCATATCGAATTTTTTTATTTGAATAAATCAAACACAATCACAAATCACAAAAAGTAAGAATTTCAGTTTTAAATCCGAATGTGACTGAAAGACCAGAGAAAATTCAGAATTTATTTATATTCATCATTTATTGGCAGTCTATAAACTTTGCGGAATTTTTTTACAAGTCGGTTCCCTTCCCAATTATGGCCTAAACTGGCATTTTCGGACTACTTAAGATGGCAGCTATCTAGATCAGTTCGAAAATCCAGGCGCTCATGCCATTCAGGAACTCACTTGCATAAAATCTGCACACATCTCACATAATCCTTGTCACTACAGAAAAATCCTATCTACTTCAAGTTCAAGAATCGAACCTGGTCCACCAGCCCATGGACTTAATGCGTTTACTACTACACAATTTCATCAGAAAGTATGAATACTATATTCCATTAAGACCCTTGATACTATTTTAACTAACAACTTCATTTGGGAGAGCCTCAACAGCGCAGCTACTGTGCCCTAAGCCTAAGAAAAATTTAAAGGAAAAATAAATGTCTACCCACTAGTCACAGTCCATGCTCAAAATTAACAAACAAGTCACATAAAATAATAAGGCTGAAGGCCGGGAACCGACTTATAAAATTTAGCCAACTTTGCTGCAACGATGCTGATACACTGTTCGAAGAGAACTCGTCCGCGTTCAGGTCCACTGTTTTTTTCCACATTTGCACTATAATGTGGAAAAAAAATTCTGGAATGTGGAAAAAATTTTTGAGGTCTTTCCACAAATATGGAAGAAAAATTGGGGGTTTTCATATTGAAAAGATGCATTTTGGTGCATTTTAGGAGGTCCAAATCTCAAAATTTTCCGGCGCTTCATGCCGGTTATAACTTTAATAATCATCATTATTTATTAAGGGCCGTCTTGGTCTAGTGGTTATCGCCTCTGACTGCTAGTCTCAAGAACCAGGTTTGATTCCGGGTGTAACCCGAAATTGAATTTCTGGTAGCTGGCCCAGGCAGACACAGCCTTTCATCCTCTCAAGGTAGATAAATTGCGTAGGCGAGCTTGGAACGCTGCTTGCCGGGGTCCACTCAGCCCAGTTAGCATGTTGGCGATACTGCGGCGAATGAGGAGGTGGGCCTATCCCATTATGAGGTAGGTGGCCGATCAAGTCCTGCTTATCAGGCAGACGCCAGCCTGTAGAATGTGGCCTCCACTAGGCGGTAAAGAACACCCGAAGAGCGCCTCTCATACAAGGTGGGCACTTGTATGACCGTATAAGCCTGCCTTTCCGGCTATAGGAAAAATGGGTAGGTGTATACCCGCAAAAATTTAAAAAAAAACATTATTTATTAAGTAGCTCAACTTAATTTATAATAGTTTTCATCGTCTTAAACGTATTACCTCATGTTTAAATTGGTAATCTTCAATATTTATATCATAATATTTAATGAAAATTCGCATTTTTTCCTTTTGAGAGAGATCCATACGTATACGTCAAGTTTCTATGCTTTTTTTATGCGATTATTTCTTTGCTAACGTAAAATCAATTCAAAAGCTTCATGGAAATATCTTTCGGAAATTTATACTCCTCTTACTCATATATTTTCGACCAAGTTCATGAGATTTTACAAATAAATTAGATTTTAAAATTTCTCATGTAAAATTCTAGAAATTGCGAATGTTCGGAAAATTGATTTTCCAGCATCCTAGAATGCATACCTGTAAGACCTCCGACCAGTTGGGGGGGGGGGGGTAAATCCGAAATTTTGGAGGGGGGGGGGGTAGAAAAAAGTCAAATTTTTTTACAAAAAAGGCCAAAAAACATACACTTTTTGCCAAATTTTTTCAATTTTTTCCCAACTGGGGGGGGGGGGGTAAATGATTTTGGGTACAGGGTCGGTACAGGTATGTACAGGTATGCTAGAATGTCAATATACCCAAAAAATAGCTATCACTTGTCATCATAGAGGACCTGACCATACCAACAATGCTTGTAGATTAAGGTTAGGCTTTAAAGTCGAACATTTCAATTTTTTCTTCAATTTTAATGAATTAACTTCTCTAAAAACACCGGAAGGCTTGAAAAGGCTCAAAAACAGCGCGATAACGCGTCTGTGAGCATTTTTAAGCGAAAAACGAGAATTTTAAGACGAAAAAAATTTTCCACATGTGGAAAAAAATTTGACCCCTTTCCACGTTTGTGGAAAGAAGTTCGTGGAAAAAAACAGTGTTCAGGTCAAATACGAGGGAGTAGATAATATTATATTTCTCGACTCGGCGCAAAGCGCCGAAAATTTTTTGCGTTTTCGACCTTTAAATCGTCGAAACATCAAGGAAATTTAATGTTTGAACAGCTAAAAATTTTGTGCCAATTGGCACAAACGATAAAAATTTTTTGTGCCATTTTTCCAAATTTTTTGAGCCGAAAAAAAAGTTTCGGCACAAAAAAAAACAGACTTTTCGAGCTACCGTAACATATCGACTATTCTATTTTATAGGCGCTTCACGCACAACTTGTATGTTGTTGATTGAAACAACGACTCCAATCAAAAAACAAGAAGATAATCGATCCTAAATCGGGATCATATATTTAAGAAATGTAAACAAGTGATTTGTTCGTGTCATGAAGAATTGGAAATAATCCGAAAGTTGAAAGATTTATAATCCGTATGACTAATCGGCGGAATCCGCAACAAATGGCGGATGCGAAATTATCTGCACATCTGCTGTCTAAAGGCGTATTTATTACTTTGCTCGAGGAGGCCTCCTCGAGGAAAATAACTGAAAAGCAGCCAATCAGAATGCTGGAGTACTACGTTTCATGGCTTCGTTCCTCGAGCAGAGTATGAATGCAACTCTGGCGAGCATCCTGGAGTATGAACGAAGTATGAACGTACCCTTGGCTGCTCGAGGATACTAGAGTTCGATCCGGATAAGAAAAGGAAAAATAGAACATGTTCTATTTTTCTGGCCTCTGCTAGCGTGCGCTTGGTATATTTTGTATACTAAGTTGAGGGGAAGTGCCCTAAAAACCGTCAGCTCTCTACCCCATCGTATTTCTAGCTTATTTGGTGCTACTCCGGCGGCTCCCAGCGCTATCCCTTCCCCCATCGCATCGAAAATTTCAATAAAATGGTAAAAATGTTGATTGGGATGCAGATCCGCAGCCTACTGCACAGCAGTCTACTGCACATTAGCAGCGTTATCCGCAGCCGAAAAGTATAGTATGTATTCATATCCTTTTCATTGCAGGAACATAAACGCATGAGGCCAAAACTACAGGCCAAAAATTGTCCGTTTTTCGTTAAAATTACTAAAAATGTCGAAATTTTTCGGCACTTCGCGCTAGAATCAGCAATTTTTACGAGTAAACACTCGAGGACTCCCTCAAATTTGGTCAGCTTAAAGGGCTTTTAAACCCAGTTTTTAGAATTATGGTGGATAATTAAAAAGACCAAGAAACTCAACACTCGAGGACCCCCTGAATTTATGGTCTGTTTTTCTTAAAATGCTTCCAAATAATGGAAGTGGAAAGCAAGTAGTATTTCAGATTTTTGCGGTTTTCTGACAAACAAAATACCATGTAGGACTGGAAATTTGTGAGCATACTGACCTAACCTTTAGCAATTTTTCGAGTGAAAAATTTTACAAAAACAATTTTATGTAAACGATTTTGACGACAGTACTGATTTGTGTCACTTTTCTATTTGGAAGCATTTTATAAAAAACAGACTATAGGTCAGCTTAATTTTTCAATCTTTATTTTATTAATTTTAAAAAATTAATTTAAATTTTTTAAAATTAATAATATAAAGATTTAGTTGCACAATTCACAAATTTTGTTTTTAAAATAATTTAGTTTTAATTAATAAATTTGAAAAAATTTAAAAATTTAATTTAATTTTAAAAATTAAAAAAAATTAATTAAAAAAATTTATTCAAAAAATATTTTTTTAAACCATAAAATTTTTTTTAAATTTTTTTAAATTTAAATTTTTTTATTTTAAATTTATTTGAGCACAATTTTAAAAATCTTCAAAAATCCATCAAAAAACCCAATTTTCGCCAAAATCATTGACTTGCCCAAAAAATGACAATTTTTTTTGCTTGCGGGAGCTGAAAACATGCGTTCAACAGCTGAAATTTTTCGGCATACAAATGCCTTTTCGCAGGGGCCGTTCTTAGGGTCTTAGCGGCCCTGGGCGAACTCAAGTTTAGCGGCCCTAAATTCTTTTCAGTAATTTTTTTTTATTTTTTTTAATTCGCCATTTTTAGGTAATACAGATGATTCACTACTTTACATACGTTAGAATATCTAAAAACGACGCAGAATCCCATTATTACAAGATTTTATTCATTAAAAATAACGCTTATGAACCGGTTGAATGACAACAACTCTGGTGTTGTCATAATAGACGACTTGTATATAATGCAACATCTGCACATAACACTTTAATAAAACGCCTGAGGCAAGGTGTCCAAAGGTTTTTCCAAATGAAATTCTGACTTTACCTGGTTTTTCAGGTCTTTTTTCCAGAATTTACTGTTTTTTTCCGGAGAAAAATTCAATAATTGTTACTAAAATAGTAAAATGTGTGTACCATACAGAGACCTGAGCAATGTGCTGATATTTTCTATCAGCTAGATAATGCTGTCAACAAACTACAAAACTAAAAACATCAACTAGAAATCAACCCTTTTTTGCCACTATTGGCACAAAAAAGTGCAGTGTACAAAAAACAGATGCTTTACAGAATTATGGAATGTGTGTTCTCGGATACAGATTCCATAATTGTGTAAGCTGTAAGGCACTCAAAGTTTTTCCCAAATGGGAAAGTTATTTTTAAAACACGTTTCTGCTCGAAGAAGCTTATATAGCTGTTGTTTGCGTACAAGTTAGAATGATTAATACTCATTAGTGACATTAGCGTTTTGAGTGGTGTGCTCATATGTACCTCAAGGAAGGTTTTAGTACCTGTTTTGTTTCTACTCTAAATAAATTTAATGTATCTAAAATGTAATGTAATCCGAATCTAGTGATTAAATAGTCATAAAAATTTCAACTATAAATCTGCCACTAATAAGCGGTTGACAAAGTACAAAAATATTTCACAAAGCGTGTCACTTCCCCAATTATTGTTAGCCTGAGAGAATAACTATATTCTGAAACTATCTTGTCATCATGCAGTCGACAACCAGATCCGGAAACAACTTGAAACTAAAAGCGATGCCGAAAAAATTATGTTTTATAAGCAGGAAAGACAACATTTGAAACAAACCCTTCTCATAAGATACAGTTTTCGTCTGTAATGATCGGGTATATAAAGCCTTATAAAAAAATTGATTCCGGACAAATAAATTCGTTAGCCTTTTTGACCATGCACAGCAAAATACGAAATTCTGATATGAAATGTGTGACTTAGTTGTAAACCCCCCACTATTGGCTTTCTTCATTTAGTTTTGTTCTTTTTTGTAATGATATGATTCTTATTTTAAACTTATTTTTTCAATGCACTGTAAGTAACATGGAAGATTCTTAAAACCAAAGAAAATATAATTTTCTGAAATTCGTTTTAATTTCAACATGTACAAAGAATATTTGCAGAAATTTTGTAATGTTTGCATACAAAAATAGGCAATTTTATTAAAAAGGCATTCTTCAAGCATACACTAAAAAATTTTTAGCGGCCTTGGGGCCGATTCGTTTGTACGTGGAATTCCAAGTTCCAAGTCTCCAAGTTTCCAAGTTTCGATTCGTTTGCACAAATAAATTTTCCAAGTAATTTTATTTATTTGACTTGGAAAATCGTTGCATTTTTTCCAAATCTCCAGGTTTGTTTTCCAAGTTTCCAAGTTTTGATTCATTTGCTGTTTCCAAGCACTTGGAATTTCCAAGTCGAGCAAATTTGGTTTTCCAAGTCCAAAGTTCATTTATGTTATATAACAATGTAACGTCTCAATCGATTAAATTATGCCCATTATGTGCTCTTGTTATTCTGCATGTGTTGAATTATATTTTTTATAAATTCATTATTTATTTTTCAGTTTGATATCTTACTTGTAATGTCTTGCAACAAGAAAAAATCTCTTACAAATGATAAGATACGTGAGAAAGTGGCATTTTTGAAAGCCATGGAGAAAAGACGAGATGTCATATTTGGAGCTTTTTCGCCATCCTTGACAAACAAAGACAAGGAAGAAGCGTGGAAAGAAGTTCAAAAAGACACTTCCTCAGAAGGTTTCATGAAATATTCTATGAAACCATGGTCGAAATTGAGGGATGAATGCTGGCAAGATTTACGAAAAGCCAGGCTCTGAAAATACGACAAAAATCAGCAATCCAGATCCGGTGGCGAGTCGTACACTGAAGTAAATAATTTGTAATATGTAGAAAATTGATTAAATTGATTAGTAGATTATTTTGTTCTGAAAGTCTGTGTCTTGGCTAGTTAAGGAGATACTAAATTCATTTGAGGGTAATTATCACTTTGATCCAATATAATATTTCTCTAGGTAGATGCACTGGTATTATCGATCCTTGGCAAAGAATCTGCTGTTCTGCGAGGAATCGGTTCGGCCGAAAGCAGCGAACAAGAACCAGATCAGCTTGATGTTGATGATACAATGATAAATGGCGATGGTGATGATCAAGAGGAAATTGATATAGAAGCTAAAAAGGTCGGTAACAAATAGTGCACTTTTTATTTATGCTAGATTTCGCTTAAAACATTCTAAATATAAACTAACATGCAAAATTTTGTTCACTGTGCAAGAAAGTTTGTAGTTTAGAAATAATTCGGCAAATATGACATAGGGCACTTAGAAATGAGCAGAAAAACGGTTCCAATAATTATCCATTATCTACAACTATTAAGTTTTACAGGTACAATCGATTCTTCAAGGTCGCGTCACTCCCCTGTCGACAATTCCAAAACCTAAGCGCCGACGAATTGATGAGTACGAAGTAAATGAGCTACAAATTTTGAAGCAAACTCTGCTGGCACAACAAATAGAAAACGAGAAGCTTCAAAGTATTGAAATTCGCCAGAACATCAGTGGTTTAGCAGCCAAAGAGAAGAAAGATTTGGCTATTGCGATGTATTTTGAGCAGAAATGTAAAGCAGGAATATCCAACAGCGATGAAATTCCGTTGTATTACCAAATGTGAAAAGTGTCGTTGACTGTTGGATTATGTTTATAATTAAACCTGATGAAAATTTTGTAATTTGTGGTTTTTTATTCATCAAAACATAATTTTACAGCAAGTTTACACATCAGGACGAAAATTTCTGACCATGAAGTTCAGCCTCTGTCGTCCGCTATCTGTGGGGCTCTCATCATTTTCGTTGTTCTCGTCGTTTTCAGGGAACTCGACGTCAGTTTCTTCAAAGTCGTCTTCACTGTTTTCAGCAGTGTCGAGGATAAAGTTGTGGAGCGCGAAACAACATTTGATTACGTTGCTGGCGAAAATCACTTCTTTGACGCGCAATCTTTCTTTTAGACATTGCCATCTATTCTTCAAGACGCCGAAAGCACATTCAATTATTCGTCAAGTTCTAGCATGTGCTCTAGAAATAAAATATTACTTCAATTTATATGGCTCTAAATCAATACACAAATTCACCGAAAGAAATCGGACAAATCGTCGGGAGCTGATGGTTGCATCAGTATTAACCAATCAAGGGCTGGATATATTGAATCTCCCAAAAGTACTGCATTAGGAAATGGACGATACTGTTCAACTTCGAATCGTTTGAACAAACTGCTTTTCCTCAACACGCGTGCATCACTCACAGAGCCTGGCCAATTAGCTGACACAAACTGGAATCACATTTTAGAATCACAAACAGCAGTGACATTTATTGTATGATTGCCATGGCGATCAACCAAATCACGTTCTTTTTCTTTGGGAGCTTTAATGCCGATTAAAGCTCCGTCAATAGCACCACAAACAAACAGCATGCCAATGTTTTTCATTTTGAAAAACTCACTGCACAATTTCTGACAATCCTCCGCAGTTTCAGGAAACTTTACAATACTGTGAAACAACTTTGTGACAATTATCCGAACAAATTCATGGAAAATGTGGCATGCAGTCGCTTTAGAAATTCCTTAAAAAAGATGACTAGGTGAAGAACTGTGAAAAAAGAATGTTTGGTGAAAAATAAATACAATGGTATTGCCAATAGTTTATAAATTACCATGAGAATCAGCGATGACGTAGTAAAAGGCACTTGATGCCAGGCATTGAAGACCAAGTAAAATTTTCTGATCAATCGTGATATTACTGTTTCTATTTCCCTTTACTTCATAATAGGGCAACATTTTTTGTATCAATTATCTGGCTTGCTCATGTGAAACACGATATCTCTCTTTGAAGGGTTGTGGAGGCAGATAAAAGTTGATACGTTTTGAGTAATGTCGAACAAGATCAAGATCATCTTCATTGTCAGTTTCAAAAGTCTCATTCATTTTCTAGAATATGAAGTAAATAAAATGACATGCAGTAAAATGACCAAACCATACACTTGGAAAAAAATTTCCAACTGAATTTTGACAAGGTAGAAAATGTCTAAATTTCCAAATCTTTTTTCCAAGTCCAAGATTTCCAAGTCAAAAAATTCGAAGCAAACGAACCGAAACTTGGAAAACCTGCAAAATACTAGGAAAACCACTTGGAAATTCCAAGTCTTGGAACTTGGAAATTTTGGGTGCACCGACAATTGAGCACCGGACAATTGAGCGCCGACAACTGAGCGCCGGACAATTGAGCGCCGAAAACTGAGCGCTGACAACTGAGCGCCGGACAATTGAGCGCTGACAATTGAGCGCCAACAACTGAGCGCCAGACAACTGAGCGCCGTGACAATTGAGCGCCATGACAACTGAGCGCCAGACATTTGAGTGCCGACAACTGAGCGCCAGACATTTGAGTGCCGACAACTGAGCGCCGACTATTTAATGCATTATAATTGAGCGTTTTTTTCATTTACTGAGCGCTACGGAATACTAGCATTTCAGTGATTATCTACCGTAATGATTATCTACCGTAATGTATATATGTCCATACATCTAATATTATGAATCAAACAAATATGATCATTTTTGATTCGTATGACGAAGCCTAAGCCTAAGCCTAAGCCTAAGCCCCTAAGCTTAAGCCCCTAAGCCTAAGCCCAAGCCTAAGCCTAAGCCTAAGCCTAAGCCTAAGCCCAAGCCTAAGCCTAAGCTTAAGCCTAAGCCTAAGCCTAAGCCTAAGCCTAAGCCTAAGCCTAAGCCTAAATGCAAAATAGTAACTTCAAACTGATTGGGTTATTTATCTGACATTAAATAGTCGGCGGTCAGTTATCTGGCGCTCAGTTGTCTCGGCGCTCAGTTGTCCGCGCTCAGTTGTCGGCGCTCAGTTGTTGGCGCTCAGTTGTCGGCGCTCAGTTGTCGGCGCTCAGTTGTCGGCGCTCAGTTGTCGGCGCTCAGTTGTCGGCGCTCAGTTGTCAGTGCTCAGTTGTCACAGCGCTCAGTTGTCTGGCGCTCAGTTGTCGGCGCTCAATTGTCGGCGCTCAATTGTCCGGCGCTCAATTGTCGGGTCACGAAATTTTGGGAGCAAATGAATCAAAACTTGGAGAAATGTGGTTTTCCAAGACTTGGGACTTGGAAATTCCAAGTCTTGGAAATTGGAAAACTTAAGAGCAAACGAATTGAAACTTGGAAAATTTCGATTTTTTCCAAGACTTGGGACTTGGAATTCCAAGTGCAAACGAATTAGTGATTTTTCCAAATTTCGGTTTGTATGATTTTTTACTTTCCAGGTCCACCAATTTCCAAGTCCCAAGTCTTGGAAAATCGGCAATTTTCCAGGTTTCAGTTCGTCTGCTCAAAAAATTTCCAATTTCCAAGACTTGGAATTTCCAAGTGATTCTACCCAGTAAAACTGCATATTTCCAAGCGTCGGTTCGTATGCTCTGAATATTTTCAACTAGAATTCCAAGACTTGGAAAATTTACTTGGAAAATATTGAAATTTTCTCCCGGTCAAATTTCAGTTGGAAATTTGTTTCCAAGTGTGCCAGTTGCATCTTTGACAGTTCATTGTCTTTGTTTTATTATCATGGATTAAATGTTTGATGAAGCGCTTCAGCAACAAACAAGGCAATATTCATCTCGAATTAATTTTTACTGAACCCCCAACCATTAAAGGAATGGTATTGATTAAGTCCAGCTCACACTCGTTTACTGGTTGATAGGATTTCACCTTATTTCGACCTATGTGGTAAACGAAATGTTGATTTGTCTATCGATCAAAGAATCTTCATTGGACTGAAATGTTTGATGTCGAGTTCGTTTTATTATGTCATTGGTGATGCTCATGGTAAACATTTAACATTGCTCGGAACTTCTTTACAAAATAGTTGCCCAGAAAAATCTCCAAACATGATGCCTCTTCGTTCCTCTATCGCATTCAAAAACACAATTTTTTTTGCGAATTTTGTCATTTACTTTGGCAAATTTTTGACAAGACATTCTGCCAAAAAACAAGGTTAATTGATTTTGATACAATTAATAACAATGACTCATTCTAAGACCGAATAAACAGGAAATGAAATAACCCATTACTTACACACCTTATAAATTTCATAATTTGGTGCACTAAAAATAGCCTTATGCAAAATGGGACTTGAAAATTTCAAGTCCTTTGGAAAGAGCATACGAACCAATACTTGGAAACTTGGAAAAAAGACATGGAGACCTGGGAAATTTTTAGTCATTTTCCAAGTCGGAAAAAGAAAATGACTAGGAATTTTCAATCCAGCATACGAACCGAAACTTGAAGACTTGGAATTCCAAGCCCTTGGGAACTTGGAACTTGAAATTCCAAGTACATACGAATCGGCCCCTGGGCGGCCGCCCAGTTCGCCCCCTAAGAACCGCCCTGCCTTTTCGAATCATACCTTTTCATAGTTCTTGTATCAAATGCGGTGAAATTTTCACTTCAAATATGACTGGAAAGGTTCAGATATACTACTGAAATGTGGAAGCAGAAATAGCCACGCGAAAAAATTTCCAGAAACGAACGAACAATTTTTTTGCTCTCGGCGCTGTTCTATTTGCCGAAAGCGGAGAGCATCCTCAAGAAGCACATGCTCTCCTCTTTGCTCTAAATCATCCTCGAGGAGCTGTCCTTGAGCGAAGTATAAATACGCCTTAATCGGCGGACTAAAATGGCGCAATCCACACTCTTTAGGCACATACTGAGGTCTAATCGGCGGATGCGAAAAATGATGGCGATATTTTTTTCCAAATTTTTCATTGATTATTTGCCCGAATCCAAAATTTTTTTGGCGGATATGTACACTTCTGAGAGGCGGATTTCAGAAGAAACGGCAGATCCGCATTTGCTATCCGCCATGTAGCAAAAGGGCGGAAGAACTGCGCGGACGCAGCGTATTAGATGGGGCAGGGTTAGTTTTTTCATTTTGCAACAAGATTACAATTTCAAATTAAATTTTAAATTGGATTTTGAAAAATTATAATAAATAAATTTTAATTGAACTATAAATTTAATTTAACTACGAAAATATTAAAATACAAAAAAATTAAAAAAATTAGATATATAAGTTAATAACATATTAAAAATAATCCTCCCATTAATAGGCACAAAAGTTATATTATTTAACATGTCGGATGATCTTAAGCCGAATTCAGAAGTGCAGTCGCCGATTGAATCCTATGGTCTGTTTTTTATAAAATGATTATGAATAGAAAAGTGACACAAATCAGTACTGTCGTCAAAATCGTTTACATAGAGCTGTTTCTGTGAAATCCTTTATACGAAAAATTGTTGAAGCTTAGGTCAGTATGCTGACAGGTTTCCAGTCCAATACGATATATTGTTCATCAGCAAATCGTTAAAATGTGAAATACAACTTGCTTTTCACTTCCATTATTTAGAGGCATTTCAATAAAAACATACTATAGGAATCGGCGACAGCTGGCGATTGTCGCTGACAAGAATCCCAGTATTTTTCACTTCTGAATTTAGCTTCACTCTGAAAGAGAGGTTTATCGCATTTGACCATAATCTAGTCAACGGAAAACCAAGGGTGGATTTCGCATCCTTATCCGCAAAAAAGAGCTGATTCCGCATCCGGATTCCGCCGATTAGTCATACCCTCCTTTTTGTTTCTTACTCCATTCATTTTGAAATGATCGATGCAACGAGATGGCATCGGCCGAACTTTTATTCAAAATTATGGAGGGCCCTATTCAATAAATTCAATTTCCATTCAATAAAATGGGCTCTATTCAATAAATTTTCCCTTCATTATACAGACATCTTGATGATCACTCTTTGCAACCCTTTCAGGATCATCAAAGTTTTTGTTTACCGAAAACTCCAATTGCTGCGGAAAGAACGTAAAAAACGGAAGAAAAATCAAGCAAAAAGGAAGATTGTTTAGCGCCGAAATGGCCAGCGCTTTTTCTGGGCACCGGAACATCCCTTTCAGGCATGATGTATTTCAATGACATTGGCCTTTCCATTCTCACAAAGAAATTTAGCATTTTTCTACAGTGCAAAATTTTCGACTGAGTCATAACTACGTATAAAGCTGAACATACTTTTTTTCATCCTCGCTGCATTCTTGTAAGGTTTATCAATGTTTGGGTCAATGGAAAATACAGGTTACTGTAGCTGAATAACCTGCAGATCGGACTGAATGCTAAAATGTTCTTGATTTATTCTTTCTTCTTTAGAATCGTCAACAAAAACGAAAAGGTCAAGGGGCGAACGGCAGCGACAACGATCAAGAAAAACGCCAAGGTAATTCGAAAGGAAAATCTTAGTCTCGTAACGAAAATATATTTCTTTCCAGGTTCCAATGGATGCAAAAGCCGGACGGAAAAACGACGTTTTACCAGCGACCCTACGACGAAATTAGGGAGCAGAGAAGAAAAGCAGGTAAGCTAGATTTATTAGAAAAGAGGTGAAGTAATTTTTACATACAAAACCAACATATTTATATAAATAAAAAGACATAAAAAAATGACATAAAAACTAGGTAATAACGTCATAAAGTCACGTAATAATAGATCATAATCTAAGTAGGCCTAGTCGCAAAAAGAGTTGCATGATGTAGGGCGAAAATCTTGACGCATTGTCTACAGTGGGATGGGATAACGTAGGTTTGCCTGGTGTGTGTGCGATTGGGCGAGAGTCGCTGTTTACTGTAGGTTTCTTAATTATCGATTGGTTTAGAGCGCTCTCACATTCTTCCGACGCTGGCGAAAAGGCTGCCCCCAGCCTCATTTTGGCAAAATCGGACAGCGAATTGACGGCGAAATGGATGGCGAAATTGAGGGTAAGTGTTTTCATAACGGTAAACAAAAATTTCTCCTCGTGTTTTTCTCCAACTCTCAAATTTTCTTCTTTATAATTTTCTTCGTTCTTTTTTTTGTCTTCCATTTTCTCCAATTTTGTTTTCCGTTTTTTTCTTTATCATTTTTCCTGTTCTGTTTTATAATTTTCCTGTTTCACATGAATTTAAATTGTACAAATTTGTAAAGAATTAAAAATTAAAATGGTTTTTCGGTGGTTTTTTTCTTTTTTCCATATATACACAATACGAAATATACAACGGAAAAGTGACAAGATTTCGACGAATACGGCGGCGACGAAACGATAATTGGACAATAGGACGGCGATGATAAATTATTCGGCGACAAAACGACGACGAATTAAGGACGAACGACGAAAATATTGGACGACAAAAGTTATTGACGGCGACGACGATGATTAATTTGACGAATTGGACGAAAATAATGGACAAAAATATTTACAACGGCAAAATTTGAGGATGAGGAGTTACGAGCAGTGTTGACGGTCGGCGGCGAGTCGAATGACGCGGCTGGTGTAATATTTGGTAAGAATATTAAAAAATTTAGCCACTAGGGCTTCGATTTGTTCCAGGAGCAGCCGGGGGTCCCGTCGACGTTGATTTCTTAGATGGACGCTGCGTAGTTCGGCGAATTCTCTGGCAGTGGGCGGCATTTCCGAGTGATAGGGGGGCATAAAGCAAACGATAAAGGCAGCTAGGTTATCGTCCAAATGGCGATAGGCCTCTCGTTCTGCCTGTGCCCGTAAATCGATCGCTTCGCGGTTGGTGACTGGTGTATCAAAGCGTCGGCGGAAATAATTAAAAGCCGAAAAATGGCAGTCTGGTGGGGGCGGCTTCGGTTTGAAAACGGTTGGCATTTCGAAAACGATTTCAACGAAGCTTCGCTTCTTTTCGATTACGCGGCGGCTGCTACTGGCCTGAGGGGAGTTTGATTTGGTTCCCACTTTGGACTTTTTAGGTGGAGACTTCGACGATTTGGCTGACGATTTTTCCTCCCTTGTTCTTTTGGTCGACTCGGTTGAAGACGTCGGTAATGGTTTTCCCTGTTAAAGATTAGGTGGATTCTTTACACCAGTTTGTTTATCCTTCTTATTTATCAAGCTAAAGGTGTATTTAACAGCTTCTTTTAGAATTATTTTCAGGGTGTAGAAAACTGTTTCTTTTCGTTCTTCTGATTTCAGGGAAACAAATAGATTGTTTCCTGAAATTTCTGCCTTTTCTTCGGATTTTTCTCTTTCTTCTTCGTCTTCAGTTGAACTTTGGCTGGTCAAATTTCGTGGTACGGGGTCTTTGCCTAACCTATCTAAAATTATAGATCTTAGTTTTACTTCTCGAAGGGGAAAATCAAGAATGGCGAGGGATAATGGTTCGCATTTCGAAGCTCGTTTTGACATCATTATTCGCTCCTTCGATGTCATGGTTCTAATTTCGTCAAAAAGGGGGTAAAATTCGTTCAGGCTATAGTAAACGTCGAAATGGGCGATGGCATCCAAGGCGGCATATTCTAGGGTGTCGGAGGGCAAGGGACGCTTGGCCCATGCCAATTCCCGACCTTGGAAGCCTTTATTGAGATGAATGCCAAAAAAATGTTGTGCTATGGCCGCCAGACTGTTTCCTGTACGATAAAAATCGGCCGTCCCTTCGACTAAATGCTTGTACAGGTCGGGGTTCCTGTTGCTAACGTAGTCGAGGCTACGATTGCTCTTCAGAAATCGTTGTATCTGGCTAGTGTCAGCCCGTATCTTAATGTCCGCGAACCGTACGTCCACGTTAGCCAGGGCAGTTAGGTTGCAGTTGGAGGCGAAGCCGACGATGCCGCGGGCGTTTTGCAAAAGTTTGATCAAGGAGATGGGAACGATTCCCATCTCCAAAAGATCAAAGACGATGGTGTGGCCGTCGGCACGGCAAACTTGAATGATGACGGCGAAAGGCCCTTTTGAGTATCGCTGGCCATGCAAAGCGATGTCAAGTTTTGTCTTGGCCAAATTGGCTAGCGGGTCAGCCTCCTTCTTCCCCCAGTCGACCCAATCCATATGGTAATTCATAAATTTGGCGTCGAGCCCGTAAACGCCAGGGTGACCCGGGTCGCTGGCTAGAAAGTCAGACATAAGTTGACTTTCTTCGATGGTCGTACACACGGCATAACGACCATTTAACAGCAATCGCCCAAGTTCTTGGCCAAATGTAACGATGGCCTCGTGCTTGATCAAGGGCGGCGATATTTGGCAAAGACGCCAGCGATCGGCTGCTATTATGGGTGGGATCTTCGCGAAAGCCATGTCTTTAGGTGTAAAAATAAATTAAGGACAGGGTATAAATAAGTACACAAAATAATAATTTACCCGAAAAAGAATAATAAAAAAAAATAAAAGAAAATATTTAGCCGAATAAATGTAAAAATATTGAAGAGAACGCACGTTAGGAGGAGCGATAAATCTTCCTAATGACTTATACAGAAAAATATTATGCATTTTATACAAACATTTAGGCATTTTTTCTTCCTTTTTTTTCTTTCTTTTTTTCACATGGACGAATCATGCAAATGAATGTTTCGAAAGTTGCTCCGATGATACGATCAAAATTTGCGTCATGGACAAATTTACGTCCATCTTTTTCATTCTTGATACATCGGAATGTATTTCTTCGTGCGGGCAACTCGAATTTTCTTTTAATCGCGATAAGTTCATCGAATGTTTCTTTTTAATAATGACGTAAAGTCCTATCCATGAAAAAGTAGGTTTAGGTGAATATTTGGGCTTCACCACAGAACTATACTTAGAAATTTCTTTTCCTTCTGTGAGTTCTCCTTCGTGTTCTTTTTCATCATATGCAATTTTCTGAGCATGCTGTATAATTTTTATATTCTCTTTGGCAGACTGCCAGGTGTCGGACAAAAGTCGTTGGACGTCGTCGCCAAGATCAACATCGATTCGACAAAAAGCCGGCAAAAAACGAAAAACGACGTCAATCGAGAAATTTGGACGGCGGCCAGAAAAAGGAGAAAACGGTAAGCACTTTGTTGACTTTTGGGTGGCCGTATTACATGCAAAACACGCGTAGGGCAAACAGGAATCCCAGTCGTTTTGTTTTTCATTGATGTTCATTGAGATAATTGTAGCCAATGTTTTATTGAATTTTTCCACTAATCTGTTTGTTTGTGGATGGTAGAAATTCATGTTTGTTTTTCTTGTTGTACGTAATTCACAAAGGCATAACGTTGGATCAGATAAGAAATTTATTTCTCCATCTGTTAGTGGCGCACCAAATTGTAGCATTATTTCTGCAACTTTTTCTATCGTAGTTTCTAGTAGTGCTGCTGCCATCACATTCTTCTTTAAATATTCTCTGAGCACAATAACGTGTTCGTTTCTATTTTCGCTCATAGGCAGAGGACCGAGAATGTCCATAGCCACTCTGTCAAATGGACTTGCGACTAGTATAGGCATGAGAGCGGCGGGGTTTCTTTTTAGGCCTGTTTTTCTTATATTGCAAACGATATAATTTAAGCAATGTTCTCGTACATCGCGGTATACTGTAGGCCTGTGGTGGCCTAAGCGAGTTTTTCCTAATGTTTTCGTAAAACCAAAATGTTCAGAAAAAATGTCATCGTGGCAGGCTTCTAAAATTTCTTCTTTTTTCGAAACTGGAACTTCTAATTTCAATTCGTTTTCGTCCGCGTCGCCCAAATAATATAAAATTTCGTCTTTTATCGTAAATTGAGATGCTAGTGAAACAATTTTCTCGGCTTGCTTAAGATCTTCAGGCAGGTAATCAGACTGTGAATAAACCAATAGTTGATCACAAAATTGATCACTTCTTCGCGCCTTGCGAAAATTTTCTATCTTGCTCGCGTCGAACGTGTTTTCTTCTCTTTCTGTAACTATAACTCGAGTTTTCCTGAGAGTAGTTCTTTCTATAGTTAGAGATTCTTCAAAATTCGCATCTTCTTGAGTTGAAAAGAGGTTATCAGGCGTTTTTGAGCGTGTAGGTTGAATTTCATCTAGTCTAGTTCTTGCTATAGTCAATGTTTTTTCGGAACCTGCTTCTGCGCTATCGAAAATTGAGTCATTCAGCCTATTTTTACAAGTTGGTGAGCGTGTAACAGCATTTATGTGAAATTCTACTCCTTTCTTGCCGTTTTCTTCACGTGCTGGGTTTCTTGAGAAAGCATCTGTGTTTTTGTCGACTTTTCCCGTGCGATGTTTAATGTTGAGTTCTTGAGATTCTTGCACTACTAGTCTCCATCTAGCTATATGACTGGAAGGTTTTGGTTTTGAAAAAACACTTTGTAAGACTAAATGATTCATAGGAACGGTGACACGCTGCCGATACAAATAGTGACGAAAATATCTCATGGCCCGATCTATGGCCAAAGCTTCCTGTCCCATGATTACGTAGTTTCTTTCCACTTTCGTTAAACTTCTACTGGCATAAGTGATAGATTTTTCTCCATTTTCTGCTTTTTGAAATAGAACTTCTGTGTTCGTATAAATGGTTCGGTTTCGTAAAATGCATTGACTGGCTATAATTTGATTCAAATGTCCCTTCGTGGACCAAATGTGCAATTTTATTTCACGTTTTTCAGCTACGATCAGTGGCGAAAATTGATATCGCGTTGTTATCGGGACCATCAAGGCACGACTGCCTTGCGAAACGCCACATTGGAAGAAAGGGTCGCCGAACGAATAGCCGACGAGAAAAGAAAGCAACAGGATAACGGCGAACAAAAAATAAGAAGAAGTAAGTGAGACTAAATTTCTAAAAATTCGCTGAAAATTTTGTTGAGGAATTCTTCTTCTGTTGCGACTTCTGCTTCTTTGAACTGCTTCTGCTCTGAATCGAAAGTATGAGTTTTCTAGCCTTCTTGGATCCATTCTTGAGTCAGTTTGAGTTGACTGGTGTCGCATGGGATCTTCTGGGGAGGTGACTTCGGGCCTCCAAGCAATCCATGGTGCCGACTCATTGGTCCATCCTTCTGTCGTAAATTCCAAGGGTCCTTGTCTAGCGATCACTCCTCGTTGTGACTGGCTTCCAAATCCTTGCATATGCATACAATTCGAAATTTTACATAAATTACAAATACTAGCTGCAGCGGGCCCATTCAAAATTCTAAAATAAACTTCACCCACGGGGTGGATTCCAAAGGGACGGTCGGAATTATAACCTCCAGTCTGAGCCGTATTCATGAAAACATTAGCTGATTCAGCCTGCCCAGAATTTTCAAAACGTGGACGACGTCGTCCCTCTTCATAATGGTCGAAATCAGAAGTTTCATCAAAATCAGAGGTTCTGTCTGAACCATTTTCTAAATGACTATTTTCTAAATGTTCTGGGTCTTCAATATCTAAATAATTGCCAGTATACCCGTGGGAGGCAATAGTGGGATTATCGCTAATTTCTTCAGATCCTGTCCCACTACTCACCAATGTGGAGTGTCCGGTTCCAAAATATAATTCATTATATCGGGCCATAAAAACATGTGCCTGAGGCCTCACATTGGAATTTCCAAACAGATCGAGATCATCGCAATTCCAGGGATCAGACTGTTCTGCGATGGTGTCAGGATTAAATTCTGACACGTTGGGCCCATTAGCCTCGGCAAGACAAAGCTGACCATTGACTCCTCGGGTTCCAGAAAGGGCATCTCCTGGACTCCTAGGTTCGAAATGCCTCGGGCTGGCATTTGTACTCGGGGCGGTCCCTCACACCACGTGCTACGCGGGGAACTCGAAAATCTGGAATCTTGATTTCGTTCGAGCATAGGGCAAGTAGAAGAATAATGCCCACTTCTACCACATCTAAAACTAGAAATGGTGCCATCTGAGGACCTTCCTGATGAGCGGCCACGACTAAAGTTGGTATTTAGCATGCTAGTTGGGCGACCTCCCATCCTGTTGGGCTCTTGGGGACCGTTCAATTGAATTTGAGAATCTCTCGTGTTATTCCTAAGCCAAAAATGATTTTCTTGTCGTGCCATTACTTCTCTATTTTCAATTAAAACGTAATCTTCTTGATTTGCCAAAATTCGTAAATCTTCTCCTAAATTTTCTTCTTCAGACGTTCAAGAAAAAGTCGTCAAGTTCGAGAAAAACGTCAACGTCGAGTTCTGAAAACGTCGAGTAAGTTGCCAAAAATCGTTAACCTTCGTGCTTCTTTATTTTCAGGCTTCTCCAACGTCAAATCGGATCCGAAGATTGTAGTCGACGTCCTGCCACGAATCGCCACTTGTAAGGTTTATCAATGTTTGGGTCAATGGAAAATACAGGTTACTGTAGCTGAATAACCTGCAGATCGGACTGAATGCTAAAATGTTCTTGATTTATTCTTTCTTCTTTAGAATCGTCAACGAAAACGAAAACGTCAAGGGGCGAACGCCAGCGACAAGGATCAAGAAAAACGCCAAAGTAATTCGAAAGGAAAATCTTAGTCTCGTAACGAAAATATATTTCTTTCCAGGTTCCAATGGACGCAAAAGCCAGACGGAAAAACGACGTTTTACCAGCGACCCTATGACGAAATTAGGGAGCAGAGAAGAAAAGCAGGTAAGCTAGATTTATTAGAAAAGAGGTGAAGTAATTTTTACATACAAAACCAACATATTTATATAACTAAAAAGACATAAAGAAATGACATAAAAACTAGGTAATAACGTCATAAAGTCACGTAATATTAGATCATAATCTAAGTGGGTGTAGTCGCAAAAAGAGTTGCATGACCTAGGGCGAAAATCTTGACGCATTGTCTACAGTGGGATCGGATAACGTAGGTTTGCCTGGTGTGTGTGCGATTGGGGGAGAGTCGCTGTTTATTGTAGGTTTCTTGATTATCGATTGGTTTAGAGCGCTCTCACATTCTCTGCTATATTTTGTACTTTTCTGTTTTCTCCGTTTCACTCTAATTCGCAAAATTTAATTTTTTGTTCTTCGACTTCATTTATTTTTGCCCAATGGGACCCACAATTCATCACGATGTTTTTGAAAACAACATTGTGCATACTATCACCGACGTTTTGCTCTGAGCTGCAGGATATATTGTGTGCTGTTCATTCAGGGGCTTCGATTCTCCGTAAACAATCATACTGTAATTACCATACAATTAATGCCCTTTTTCATCATAACGACGTAACGTATGCGAAATGAAAAAAAGTCAAGATTTCAAACCGATGTCCAATGTCAACTAAGCGGGGTCAAATAACAATATTTAATCCAAAAAACTTAATATCCGCATATCAACATACGTTTACATCAAAAACGAACAAGACTAAAAGCACAATACGCTTCGCAAGTACAATTTTTGGCTATAACATTATAAAAAATGATAAAATAAAAACTTCCGCATAACAGAGCGCCTTTTTTACAAAAATAACAAAATCCAAAATCGAAAAAGGGCTGAACTAGCTTTCCTAGTAATTTTTCTACATAAAAACGTAGGAAAACAACGCAAGCAGGCACTAGTGCAACAAAATTTTCGTTTAACAATCGATTCGAGCAGTTATTTCATTCACCTTGATCAACGGTAATTCTTCGTCTTCATTAGAAATATCTTCGAAGAATGCATTACCCGATTCGTCCTCGGACTTGAAGAAAAACCTGCAAAAATTTAAAATTATCATTTGTAGCTTAACTACGCAATGAACAGGTGATTGTTCAAAAAACAAGCAAACCCGAAATTAGAATGTTTGAGCTCTTGAGAGTAACTCCACTGTGTTTGTTTACAACATGGAGGTTGGTATAAAAAAAGAACACAAAAATGATTTTCGAAAAATAATGCTGCGAGCCCTGATTATCGAAAAAAATGTAGACTATACAAAGAACACGACATAAAGTAGAGTAAAACCCTAGCAGCTTACTTCGCTGACGAATATTTTCTGGGGATTAACTTTTTAAAATCTTTCAAACGAATTTTATAGGATTCGCTGCAAGTGAACTTCGTTCGAAACGGCGTACGTTCGTTCGGCAAGAAATAAATAATACAAATCGTCTTCTGAGCGTTGTCAATATTTAACGCAGAGTGCGATCCATTGTAAATAGGGCTAGAAAGTTGATTGAAACGTTGTTTGATATCATCCTGTGCAGGAACATGCCTGCAAATTGAGACAAGACAATCAAGCAAAGAATGATATGACCAATAAATAAACGGCTTCCTTGAAATCCTCAGCCACACTTGAGCATTGTGGGGGAGCCGAGAGATTATCGCTACAACTGTAGATTATTAGTGCAGAGACAGAAATCCGTTAAATACCATTTAGACCAAAACAGTCACAGTGGTTTAAGACACACTTTCTGAGAAAATTTAGCTTCTTATACGGAGAGCTACCATAGGTAAAAAATTAGCGCCACTTGAAAATCACAAGTTTGATATAACCTTATGCGCTAGGAAGGAGAACGATATTCATTTCGTCTGTAAGTCAAAACTCGCAAAAACTGAACATTTTTGATTTTTTCGATTTTAACATATATATACTTGTTTCGACTCTTGCAGGTCTAGGTGCGTCAGGCATCGGGTTCAGTAAATTCACCTCGTATTAGAAAAATGAATGGGATACAATTTACTGTAGGATTTATTAGTGTAAGGCGAGTACAACGCTCCTAAAAACATCAAATTTTTAGAGCGAAAATTTCAATTTTTTTTCCACAAAAGTCACCCTATCTACTGCTAAAGCTCAGAAGCACCAAAAATATTCCTATACTATAGATAACTTACGAATCCTTTACCTGCTGACAAAAATTACGAAAATTCATGTATTGCTAGGGGGTCGCACGAGTTGGAGTTTGAATGTCATCTTATTATTGCATTTTCTGACAGTTACAATATCTATTATGGAGAATCACAACATTATAAATTTAAAGGATGAGACAGTTAAACAAATCTCGTATGCCGAATATTAAAATAATTCCCATCTTGCATAAAAAATAGAGTTCGCATACCTGCAGCCAGTGTTTTTTTTTAGCCAAATGGCCTATTTTGGCTAAAAAAATTTTGGTTTGGCTAAAAAATTTTTAGAGGTTTTAGACAAATGGCTAAAAAAAATTCGAGTACTCTTTGTTCGTGAAAATTGTATCAATGACAAGAAAACATATTGTATCAATGACAAGAAAACTCCATTATATTTGCCTGTCATAACAGCTGCTCCATCAGAGGTGAACATGAAAATTTTTTTTTATCAATGCCAACCATTGTAACCCATTTGTCGATCGCTTCGGCGATTGAGGACGCATCACACTTTTCTATTTCATGTTCCAAATTTTTCTCCATCCATCAGACACTCAACATTGCACACATTCAGGTAAATCAATAGTAACTTAGAACTACTGACATTGGTTGGGTTGACTCATCAATGTGAATACAAACAGCGGAGGATCGTTTAAAAATTTCAAATTGTTCGTTTTTTACGGACTGGTTCAAAGCCAAAATGATTTTTTAGGTCGAATACAAAGATCGATGCTTGCCTGGTAGCTTTAAACTTTTTCTCCTCCTTCTCCAGACATATTTCCATCCATTTTGCAGCTACTCAAGGAATGGTCAATGTGAATATCACACAACAAATGAATAAAGTCCACTTTATTTATACTCATTTCTTTCTGTAGAGATGCCAACACATTTATCCTAAGACCAACGGTTTGTTCTGAAGCCTTTTTGTTTGCCGTTATCACAGCTTTCTGTAAAAAGTTAGCTTGTTATCAGATATTTATATCAGCATTTCAAAATTTCGAACAAAAATAATCGTTTTGTTCCTGAAGTGATAACATAACTCTTGAAAACACCTTACATAACCTGTTTAATATTTAAAAAACAATCAGTGTATCACGTTTGGGCGAAATGAAAACTTTAGCCTTTGGCTAAAAAAATTTTAGTCGTTTTAGCCATTTGGCTAAAGACGTCGTGCTAAAAAAAAAAACAGTGCCTGCAGCGCCTCAAACTTGGGAATTTTCGCAATTTTTAGCATTTGTTGTCTATTAACGAGACTTGAATGAAGCAACTTGATCGTTGAGCACTCTAGATGCGGAATACAATGCTCTATAATGTGGTATAAAAATGTTTTCCCTGCTCTATATTTTACACCTCCCAGGAAGTTTTAAATGTGAAAAATGAGAAAAAATGTTGGGAGTGGACGTAAATAGATAAGCAAAGCTCCGCAAGCTTTTGAATCAATCGGTTGGGGAGACATCACATTCCATCTGCAAATTTTGGTCATATAGTGCCAGGTCGCTCATCGTAGCTTCTGCTTCATCTTCTTCGCATAAATTGTCCGTAGGAGGGTATCGTGCTCGGTTGTTTCGTCTCCACGACGGTAACTTGCTTCCCATGATCAGAAACTTGCAACTTGTTGCACTGTCAGAAATTCATCTTCGAAACACTGTTCATTTTTGCGTATCAGTCAGTGAATCCAATCCTATGGCTAGCCATACGGTAGTCGTAGGGACCCCATACTTTTGGTCGAAAAATACTGAAAAATGTCAATTTTTGAATAAAAAATGGTCAAAAACGTCAATTTTCTCGGCGCTTTGCGCCATGAATACCAGGCAACCCCATGGGAAGGGGTATGAGGGGGGTATTACCCCCACCTAAAGTCCTTAAAATTGATCACTGGTTGCCTTAAAATTGATCACTAATTTTGAGACAAAATGACGCGTTTAATGGACATTTAGCTACACTACTCCCGAAAATTTTCTATTTTACCCCTACCTGAAAAATTTGACCTTGGGGGCCTCTGATGAATACATTTTTTTGGTCTTTTTAGGCAAAAATTACTATTTTTTGTGAAAAAATCGGTTTTTTCACTTCAAAGACCATCCCCCAAAATTTTGGGAATCACTGACCTCCGGGCCAAAAAAGTCGCGCCACCCCTCCTCCCAGGAATCGGGACCCCGTTACATGTATTAGTGCTATAGAATATAGCAGAAAACTTGAAGTAGCCTGCTCGACGACCTTCAAGAAGCACTACAATACAAGCATCCTACACTGCGGGGAGCACTAATATTGTAGAAGAGGGATGTACACTCGAAAGTAAAAAAAAATGTAAAACGTTTGCAGCAAAGCAAAAGCACTTTCTACAGAGCAAATTTGATGAATGAAGCAAAAGTTTGATGCTAAAGTCACATCCAGCCCAAAAACGGGCAATTTTTCAAAGAAAAATTTCTGATGGTGCACAAAATTGCAAATTTCTGGTCAAGGGAAACAAAATACCATCGTAAAGACCGATGAACTTACTACGATCTAGGTGAAGCAGACCATTAATGCGAAAAAGATGAAGCAGAAGCTATAAACGAACCCGAACTATATGAACCGATTTTGCAGTTTGAATGTGATTTATTTCAAACCGAAATCGATTCGTTTTTCTATTTATGCCCACTCCCAATACTTTACTCTCATCTAATCTGAAACATATAATTCCGAGAAAAGCCAAATTTTGTTGATCAAGACTTTAAATTGAAAATTTATCAACTAAAATTTAGCCCACTCCCACTACGAGAAGTTTTGCCAATTTTTGTAGGCAATTAGGAGACATTATTAATTATCCAGTTATTTCTGCTCAAAAAACATGTTTTTTACATTTTTTATGGACTAATTTTTGAAATTTTAAGTTTTTGAAAAGTGTAAAACGAAAAACAGGGAAACTATTTTTATACCAAATTGTTAACGATTATGTTGCTTCATGCCTGGCCGATACATTTCAAGTCTCGTAAATAGACAACGGAATGCTAAAATTGCGAAAATATACAAATTTGAGACGCTGCAGGTATGCGAACTCTATTTTTTATGCAAGATGGGAATGGTTATAATATTCAGCATACGAAATTTGTTTAAATGTCTCATTCTTTAAATTTATAATGTCGTGATTCTCCCACAATGGAGGTTGTAATTGTCAGAAAATGCAATTATAAGAGGGTATTCAAACTCCAACTCGTGCGACCCCCTAGACATGAATTTTCGTGATTTGTCAGCAGGTAGAAGATATCGTAAATTATCTATTATTAAGAGATTTTTTTTGTATTTCGAGCTTTAGCAGACTTTTGTAAGAAAAAGTGAAATTTTTGCGTGGGGAAAAATGGGCTTCTTCAGTGATTTTGAAGCGAGTTTTTCAATAAATTTGTTGAGAAAACTGTTTTTTTACTACCACATTCGTTTACAAACATTTTAGTTTTGGCCCCTTGAAATACGGATTGGCCTCTAAAATTTTGATCCTCGGAGCCAACTGGCCTGTGGAGAAAAAATGAGAAATAAAACCCTGCTTAGGAAAACCATATCACTGCTTTGCATTTAAATGCACTCTAAATAATTGACAAGTAAAACCCGAATTTAGAGATTGACCTCTAATTCAATGATAATAGTAAAGTAAAATCGAAATTTTGGGGTTTTAGGTCGAAAAAGTGCATTTTGGTGCGTTTTAGAAGGTCGAAATCTTAGCATTTGCCGAGACTATAACCTTTAACGTTCACTGTAATTAAACAGAAACGCAACCACACACTCATTCATTTCTCAATAATTTTTGTTTGCTTGCATGCATCTGCTGCCTCATTTAATATTACACTGAGTAAAACTCGTAATTTCATTTGGAAATACGAGTCCAAATTTGAATTTGCACTTTAGCACAGTTGACAAATGATACTTTTTGGTCTGAAATTTTGGTGCGAGTTGATCGATTCTGATAATTTGCTTTTATTGAATTGCCAGGTCTTCTTTTCGGAGGGGGCACACATTTTCCGACTCAATTTACCGTAAAATTGGCATTTCTGACTTGATTTGAAAAAAACAAAGGTCCACCTTTGCCTTCTTTAGCACATCAAACATTTCGTGGGGACATGGCCCCCATACCTGTAAGACCTCCGACCAGTTGGGGGGGGGTAAATCCGAAATTTTTTTTTGGGGGGGGGGTAGGAAAAAATCGAAATTTTTCCCAAAAAAGGCCAAAAAACATACACTTTTTTGAAAATTTTTTTAATTTTTTCCAAACAGGGGGGTTGGGGGGGGAATGATTTTGGGTATAGGGTTGGCCGAGTTGGGGGGGGGGGTCCCCCCAAGTACAGGTATGATGGCCCCCAACTCTCCTGCCTACAGGCCTGGGTATCACCCTTCTTCTAGTCAAAAAACCTGAAAATTTTTATTAGCGGCAGAAAATGTTCATTTCCGAACAAAACCACAGTTGTATAATACATCTTCATGAGTTGTAGTAGTGGCATACTAGAAAAAGTCCGCTAACCCTCATGGACTTTGACCCTCAGCAGATTTCGGTTGGTGTATGTTATATATGTATTAACGTTAGGGTTTTCCCGAGGCAGACATTTTATCCGGGGCCGGGGCAGCTTCCCCCGTGCCGAGGCCTGGGACAACCCTAATTAACGTGTACAACTATGTACAACAACAGAGTTCGAACGATCACAAAGATAAGGGTTTTTGACGTCGAAAACCTAATCTGACCTAAAAGAATACCTTGCGCAAGTTTCTATGGATTTTTAGAAAATTCACATCTTTCAAAAATTGAAACACGATCCAATTTTAAAGAATGCTCCAAAGTTTCAACAATTAAATTTCCGAATTGAAATTGAAATCAAAGCTTTCTTCACATACCTATTCGGATTTGTCGAAATCTGAGATTTGTTGATCGTTGACGAGCCAGAAGCTGCAACGTTGTGTATGGTCTTGGCTTTTCCTTTCGGTCTATCAAGTTAGAAACATTACTATTTTCGAGCGACTGTTACCAAGAAAAGCAATAACTTACAATGTCTTCGAAGCAGTACTTTCGTTAGACTGAAAACCGCTCCAGAACCCGCTGGTGCCATCACTTGTATATCTGAAATATGGGCGAAAATAATTTTGAAAATATGTAAATGAAAGTGTCAACCCGAAAGGCGGATGTAAAGAAATGGCACATGATTTAAAATGCTTTGTAAGTGAGAGAAGTTATTGCTACAAAAATACGGATTCTATCTGCAAAGAAAAAATGCTTCAAAAAGTATGAACATTTATAGTCGTAAAAAAAGAGGTTTTCTACATTTTGATTGAATATGACCACAGCCTGTCTACATTTAGGAGTTGCGTATGCATTACGTAGCATAGAATTTGAAGCAAGCACAATAATTTTTCGTCAATTTCTAACCTCGAGATTGCACTGAATCGCTGACTGGCCGCCAACGACGTGGTTGGCTGATGATGACCCATTTCGCTTTCGAATGACGTCAAATATGGCTGATGATGCGTGACGAAGATGCCGGTCTGATTCGGCTCTTGATTTCCCGAAGAGGAAGGAGCCTGTTGCTGCTGCAAAGACGTTTCGGATGAGTAAGCTCTGGCATTTTGAGACTCGAGTTGAGAATGTTGAGGCAGAAAACAATGAGGTCGTTCCTGAAAACAGTGGTCCAGTCATTTTATAAATTTTCAATTTGATTCTCAACGAGCATGCGAAATTTCTCCGCGTAAAGCGTCGACTATATTTTCTAATTTTCTTGGAATTAAATATCGAAAAGATGATGTTCCATCTGAAAATTCGATGACTTGACTCGAATCATAAAATCTAAGCTTGTACTGCTTGTTTGAGAGCGTGAAACAATACAGGATGTTTCAAATATATCTGATTCCTCTAAAAACTCAATTCTATGTAAGACAGAAAAAGATTTTTTGTACTTTTTCGTATAGAATTATTACCTTTATTACCGTAAAGTGAAGTTAACTTTCAATTAAAAAAAAATCATCAACTTAATGTTTACCAGCAGCTTTCGAAACTTGTCCACGGCGATCATGATGGAAGATAACAGACTCTTGAAATGATCTTGATTAAATTCTAAATATGACAACATAATTGGAAAATTTTCCTGTAAGGTGGTCACGCCCGGGTCCTCGTTCTACAATAAGATTTTCAACATTGTCCTTTACAATTTCACAGAATTTTCATGATTTATGACGTTTCAATCATTAGATGCTAGGTCGCATTTGCTCTCATGCGCAGTGATTTATTGTACACGAAGGTGCTTTCTCCAACAACAAGCATGTTATTTGGATCATTCAAGAATGGGATAACGTTCGGACTCAACACGACACCTACATGGAAAATATTTTTCATTCCACGATCGACCCTCATCTCTGATGATCCACAATAATCACTGAGCAGTGAACATTAGAAATAAACCAATGCAAGTTGGACTTTAAAAACTTGTTGATAATGTTCATTATTACCCATCTCACACTGCCGATACACTACTCTTACGTGGAGCGATCTGCTTTACTGTCCAGAATTAAATTCTCTACAAATAATGTACAGAACATTCTTCTACTAGCTTAACTAGAAGTCGGTTTTCAAAGGGAGAAGATAGATTCGTAACAATGTTTTTCACTAAAAAAATTGAAAAAAAAGAAATTAAATCCTTACGTCGATTTTCGCTCGCGAACAAGAACTTTGCGGCGTTGTCGAGCAAATCGACGCAGCATTGTTTGGGGACAAAAATGAAGCCACACCGCGCAACGGATAAGACGTCATCATACGATTTATGACGTTGGGCGCGATATTTTGCGCTAAAGATGAAGTGCGAAAAATCGAACAATTTCATTTTATAAATACTAAGCATTATTACGGAGCGGTGACCTATCTCTACGATGATTGACGCCCGGTGACCTTGACGGCGAATTTTTTAAACTATCACCCCAGGGATCACCCAAAATACTCATGTGAGCGTCGAGAATAATATGTGGTGGTTCGTTGTTATTGTTCACGTTTTTGTTTATATTGGCGCAATATTCTTGTATAGCCTAGAATAGAACATTTTTAAAACGAATTTGCGCACGAAAAATTATAAAACTGACAGTAATCGAATGAGATAACTGAAAAAGAAAATTGAAAACGGCTGTCATCTACATTTTTCAACGAAAAGCGAGCAATTTATACACGAAGTGAGCCGCAAAAGATGAAGCTGAATTCGATAAATCAATTAATGTGTATCATAATCAGACAAAGACAATGAAATAAATCATTTAAGCTGCATAACAGAAGCTTCAAATTGAACAAATTTAGTTTACCTTCCTGGGATTTTCTTTGATACTCCGTCTTAGTTCCATTTGATGTTTTAGCTCTTCAAGTTTTGAGATAACAGCTTTCCTGTAAGACTCGTTCAACATATTCTGCGATTGATGATCAGCAAAGCGCGGTTGTTCAGTACGCTGAATAAGAAATGTTAAATAATGATTAAAATAATGAAGGTTTATGGAATCTATTACGGGAATATGATTAAAGGTGTCTCGATTGGCAGGGAATCGTTGAGCTTGACAATCGACATGATGTAAAAATCTTCTGCTAAAAATAATCGTTCACCATAGCTTTACCGAGCTTCAAGAAAAGATCAAATTTTACTCGTTCAAACGATTTTCCGAATTTGAATTTCGCGACTGTTCCGATCGACACATTTTTAAACTTTCTGTATTCGTGCCACTTGACATAGACTGTCTTTCTGAATCTTGAGTGCTAGTCGTTAGATAAGGTTTATAAGGTCGTGCAGTGTGATAAGGATTTGGCGGTTCGTTTGGTCGGCTGAAAGTGCACATAAATCGGAAAAGAGGTCAGAAAAGTACGAAAGCTTTAAAAACAGAAAATTCCACAGCATCAACTGTTCAATTTCGTAAAATTCTTGATCATCAGCACTTGGGTAAACTAAATTTTCTACAGTAACACTAACTCATAGTTATCTGAGCTTACCTGGATAAAAATCCGTTGGTATTTTGAATACGATTTTGATAGGTCTTTTTCAATAAACTCTGGGTCAATTTAGGTGCTGAATCAAGACTAATTTGCGAAGCAACTTGAGACCGCGGATCCGACTTGTCTTTGAAGTTATACGGTGAATCAACGCTCGTAGAAGCTGCAGCGCTTGAAAGTCTACCCGGCAGTGTATGATAATGCGTTATTTGGGCTAAATATACTGAATGTCTTAACTTTGCATTTTTCATAGACCAGAATAAAGCACTTCTGTTTCAACAATATATAGATATATATACATTTACATAAGCAAGCTGCAGATGTGAGATTAACCTGTTTTGTCCTACCAACTATCATACCTGATTTAGGGAATTGGGGTGATCTTTCCTCAAAAAGTAATGCAATGTATGAAAACATACGATTTTCAAGTCGCGTCACAAGATACTATACTTATATCTTGCCTAACGGTAATTTTGCAATCAAAGTCTGACTTATCGTTTTAGGAATGTTTCTGGTACTTCTATTACCAATTTTAACAGAAATCTTTTAAGATTTATAGATTATCTAAAGAAATTTACGTCCGTTCAAATGTACCAAATGATGATGTGAGTTTGATGCATTATAACTATATGATAGAAGTGGTTTCTCTCAAAAAGTGGAGTTCCACAGGGCAGTGTTATGTATCCTTCATTATTCCTTTTATATATCAATGATATAGATAACCTACCACGATCACCTGAAGTAAGCATGTTTTTGTTCGCTGATGATATAAAAATTTATAGTCGTACTGAAAACAGTGGGGACCTTCAAAAATTCTCTAGAATCTATTGTCAGATGGTCCAAAAGATCTCAACTAACTCTCTACTTCTGAAAGTAAGGTAATGCATTTTGGATTTAATAACAAAATGAAGAAGTACAAAATTGATGACAAAATAATTGAGGATACTGATAATTATGTTAAAGATCTTGGTATTTTTTTAACCTAAAACTTTAAATTTTATGAACATATAGGCCATGTCATAAAGAATACTTACTACAGATTATATCTTATACTCCGTCGATTCGACGGCAAAGATAAATTCTTACTGACTAATGCGTTATTCTGCAATATGCAGCTACCATCCGGTCACTCCACTGAACTAAGAACATCAGAGCCATTAAAAAGGACAGAAATACGTCATAAAAAGGATTCTCAACATAATGAGCGTTTGACTTTACTAAAGTTAGAGACACATGAAAGTAGAAGACGTTTAAATGATTTGGTTATGTAAGATAATAAACCATAAAGTAGACATAAATTTAAACGATTTCTGCACCATTTCTTACATCTCAGACCCAATCCAGCCACAATCGGAAGTTACAAACGGATATTCCGAGGACTGATATTAAGAAATATTTTTTTACGCATAGAGTTATTCCTATCTGGAATAAACTTCCTAAATCGATAATCACATCTAGAAATCGAAACGTTTTTCGCTCTAAAATGGATAAATTCAATTTTGGTCAACTGTATGAGCCTTTTTGACTATGCACAGCATATTCGCTAATATACTGCATGTTTATCCCGTATTTACTAACTTATTCGTTCATTCTTTTTATATTATCCCATCACTGCTTAATGTTGTCGACTAAAATCATCACCATCATAATTAAATTTTCGAGAATTGCTGATTTTACGATTCTCCAATTGATAATTTCTTCTAAACAGACCTTCTACAGAAATCTGAATTCTGCATGTCAATGCGATAGAATTTATTATACATTATTAGAGATGTATCGGGTAGCATTTTTTGAACATATCGGGTAAAGATCCAAAATTTTAATAATATCGGATCCGGGTTCAACAAAATGGTTGGGTAATCTCGTGTCCGGATGCCTGATACATCTCTAATATCGGGTAGCATATCAGGTTCGGGAACGGGTCCAAAATTTTAAGAATATCGGGTCCGTCTCCAACAAAAAATGGTCGAGTAATTTAGGGCCTTCCATGTAAGTTCCATAGTCAAACGCACCTTCATGGTTAGTCAAAAAATGAAGTGAGAAACACAATTTACGTTCATTGTCAGGTAATGAATCGATCTCAGATTCTTCTAAAACGGTAGATAAAAGTCGCGATGGCGGCCTAGCTTCATCCATCGAAGCGGTCGACGTCGCCATGGCGTCGCCGGCAGTGGCAATGCCGGTCATGCCACCTACCTGTGAATTCGGGTTTTCGGCAACGATATGACCTTCTTTGGCCTATGAAAAACCAACAAAATATGATTGATAATGATAAAAATGTGCAGTATGAAAATCAAAGTTTTGATAATTTCAATCGTTTCCACTTGAAAAAAAAAACATTTTTTATAAAAAACGGCTCCATTCGGCTGTTCGCCGAGCATAATTTCAACCTATGTTGTGTTCCCGTCTTACGAAAAATATTACTTGCAAAGCCTTATTTAGGGGGCGAACTTGGGACTTTACATATTGTCGATTTCGTATCCATTACTGAAAAAAGTCCCAGAATCTTAAGGCGCTTCGCGCCGGTCAATTAGTACAACAGTCATTGTTTTCTATTAGGCGCGGCCACTAGCATATCTACTTCAACTTACTAATAAACCTTCAACAGTCTGAATTAACTGAATTATCTCATCTTTTTTGACTAGTTAAGAGCCAATATTTTGCCGATACCGTATTCATTTGAATAAACGCTGCCCTTAAATAAACGCCGCTCTCGAATAAACGCCGCACTTCTGTTCGAAAAAAAGAATAAACGCCGCGGCGTTTATTCGAGGATTTACTATCCTTTAGTTTATAAAGTGAAAAAATAAGTAACAGTTTGCAGTAGGTTGCAATTTTTTTATTTATTTGAATAAACGTCGCGGCGTTTATTCAAATAAATACGGTAATTGAAATTTTTCATCACTTCTTAAAATTTAATTCTCTCGCTTTTAGTTTTCCAAACGTTTTGAAGCGTGAAACTTTGCGATACGCATTGAAAAACGATAAAATCGTCATTCTAAGACTAGCTTGATTTAAATTTACGTTCATTGTTATGAAGATTGATTTTCCAGCTTTTTAGAATGTAAAATCAATAACATTTCCCCGGTGCTGGACGCCGGAAAAAGTTTTTTTGCTCAGTAAACCCCCTTAAATATTTCTGACTACGGTCCTGATTACTTGAATATAACTAATGTATTCGTCGCTTTCGACAAATAGCGCATGTCGAGTCCTCAAAACTTCTTCAACTTCTTTTTGCACAAGAATCACCAAATCCAAATGACGATCAACTTTGCCAATCAAATTGTGAACTTCCAAACGGACTTCGCTCCTGATACAAGGCATAGCGATTCGCGAATTGTGAACTATGTATTCTTAAAGAAAATTTTAATAAGAACACTCGATGAGCACTAAATAATTTCTTATGGTTAGAAAAATGCAAATAACCTTGATACACATTACATACCCATACAAGAAAAAGTAAATAAACACATACTGATTACCATGATAGAAATGCTTCATATATTGAGCCCATTGACTTTCTTTTATCTTCTTATCTGCATCATTCGTCGTTTCCTTGATAGACTTCTGCGAATCCTGATAAGCGATTTTCATGCCTTCGCAAGCGTAAAAAAACATCAATTCGTTCGCGTGACCCAATTCGTGAATGAGGAATTTTTCGAAAACAGCATAACCTGAAAAAATCGAAACATAATAATAAAATAGGATCAGGGCCGTGCACGTGGTGGGAGCGGGGGGCGGCTGCCCCCCCCCCCCCCCATTGGGGCAGCATGCAAACAGTGTATCGCGTAAAATCAACATTTTCTGGGGTTTAGTAAAAAAATTTGGTCCGCCCCTCCATGAAAAAATCCTGCGCACGGCCCTGGATGGGATAATTTATTAATTAAAAAATGAACGGAAAAATGAAATGGCTAAATAATATTAGCAAATCAAGTTACACCTCATCGGAAAAGTCAAGATGCATTTTACTTATTTTGTTTGAACAAATTTTTACACTACTCGAGGACACCGTATTTTCATTCAAAGAATTTCATGCTTCAACAACACGATTACAAAATTCATTCATATTTCGCTATATTTAATCCGCGTGATGTTTTTAAATGATGAATATGGCCAACTGCACAGCCAAGATTAGCAAGAAAACTTCAGCGATGGAACAGATTCTTTCCAATGAACCCGACCATCGAAATCAGTCAATCAATATCTTAAATATACAGAAATTGAGTCTGAAGCAACTAAAGTGGCTTCGAAAACAGCCTTCAAAAAGAATAAAGACGCAGCGGCAGCTCACCGTTTGGATCCTTCAAAAGACTATTTAAATCTCTGGCCCACTGTAAATAAGGCGGAGTTGATCTGTCCGAATAACACGGAGACGTAGAGCCATCTTCGCATTTATACGACGAACACGGTTGATCAGCCATAACCTTAGCAAGTAAAAAATAAGAAACGTAAAGATTAATCAGGCTCAAACATGCAAACCCCAAAAGAATTCAACATGAGGAAGAATATTTTGGGTGAACGAGAGTTATCTCGATTTGAATATTTGTGTTTTTTATGGTCATCATAAAAAACCCGATGAATGTTGAAAAACACAACTGGATTTGAAAACTTTTTAGAAAAATTCGAGACGATTCAATTGTTGTTGATTCATAACATTACAAACCCATACTTTTAAGGTCCGACCTTTTAGGGGGGGAGGGGGTAAACCCAAAATGTTTTCGGGGGGGGGAGGTCCCAGAACCTCTAAAATTTTTTGGTGGGGGTCAAAAAACCCAAAAAAGTCGAAAAAATTTCGAAAATTCTCCCAAAAAGGCCACTTTTTTCCCAATTTTTCGGAGTTGGGGTTGGGTATAGATTGACTAAGTCGGGGGCGGAGGTTCCGACATTTGGGTATAGGGTTCGACCAAGTTGGGGATGGGGTCCCCCCAACTCCTCCCCCAATTACAGGTATGCACAAACCTAAAAAACTCATTTTACAGATCGCTGATATGAAATCATTAAATCAATGATTTTCTGCTGAGTAGAATAAAATTTAATATCAATTCACGCTGAAAGTGACGGGGTCAACAAATTAAAAACGAATTTCGTAAATTCTTACAACTCACCAGAAGCTTGTGTACTTTCCAATGCAAAGCCACTTAGAAATTCGCGTATTATTCTTCAATCTTTATTACTAGCTACCCGACAAAACTTCGATAACGGTGCATATTTGAAGTTATAAAAATTGTTTCCTGATCGAACAGTCGGCAAAACGAATAAGACCAATGACGGTACGGGCAAATATTGGGAATTTTTCGCGTCTTTAGGAACGCTGTCAAGTTCTGTCTCACAGAACCTTTCGTGGGTATAATTTAATTTGTACTAACCTATGAGAGAAAAAAGTTACCATTTGATAATCAATTTAACCATTTTTTGCCAAAAGGAAAAGGATAACAAAAATTGTGTGCATGAGAAATTGGCGGCGGCGAGAACACGCAAGCAAAGCAAAAAGTGTATTCATTTGAGAGACCAAAAAATATAAAAAAAGCAGCCCCTTTTTGTGGGCATTCTGACTCCTTTGATCTACGCCGCTCTTTGATGAGCCGCTACAATTATAGATTGGACGACGCTGTAGACGAATGTACGTGCTTTTCGAAGTTCTAGTCGTTACTGTATGAATTATTCGACATGAGATCGATCTATGTGCTTAGTTTGAACGAATCGAGGCGATTCCCCAGCGCACATGTGCTCAGCTTTATAGAGTGATCAGCACAGATTTTGAAACAAGCTTGAATGGTTACTATTTAAAGTCAGCATAATTATAAATTACTGTATTGTGACGACAATTTCTGCGTATTAAACAGTGTTTTTTTTTTGTGCACGGACATTAGTGCCAATTGGCACAAGAGGCCAAAAAAATTTGTGCCAATGGCACAAAAAATTTTTTTTACTAGAGACATACTGAGAACTGCGGAAAAGCTTTGGGCCAAAAGTTTAATAAAAAGTTAACGTTTAACGCATTAATTTTTTGTAAAAATCGTGCTGAACCACTGTTTTTTTTTCCACGAACTTTTTTCCACAAATGTGGAAAGGGGTCAAATTTTTTTTCCACATGTGGAAAAAATTTTTTTCGTCTTAAAATCCGTTTTTTTGGCTTAAAAATGCTCACAGACGCTTTATCGCACTGTTTTTGAGCTTTTTCAAGCCTTCCGGTGTTTTTAGAGAAGTTAATTCATTAAAATTGGAGAAAAATTGAAATGTTCGACTTAAAAGCCTAATCTACAAGCGTTGTTGAACAAGTTTTGTAGCAAACTATCCAAGAGCATAATTGACTTGAATTACACAAGAAATCAATGGTCAAGTCCTCTCTGATGACAAGTGAAAGCCCAAAAAAGATGGTACTTTCCGGCGCTACGCGCCGGAAAATTTTTTGGGTATATTGACATTCTAGGATGCTGGAAAATCATTTTTCCGAACATTTATTTCAAGAATTAGATTCCAATTTAGTGTTCAAGAGTCGTAATTTCTAGAATTTTACTTGAAAAATTTTAAAATCTGTAATTTATTTGTAAACTCTCATGAACTTGGTCGAAAATATATGAATAAGAAGAATATAAATTTCCGAAAGATATTTCCAAGAAGCTTTTGAATTGATTTTACGTTAGCAAAGAAATAATCGCATCATAAATCATAGAGACTTGACGTGTATTCATCTTTCTCAAAAGGAAAAAATGCGAATCTTCATTAAATATTATGATAAAATGTTAAAGATAACCAATTAAAACATGAGATACTACGTTTAAGATGATGAAAACTATTATAGATTAAGTGATAAATGAAGGTAGACATGATAAAAGCCGCGCCTGAACTACTTAATGAATAATGATGATTATTAAAGTTATTACCGGCGCGAAGCGCCGGAAAATTTTGAGATTATGACCTTCTAAAATGCACCAAAATGCATCTTTTCAATATGAAAACCCCAAATTTTTCTTCCACATTTGTGGAAAGACCTCAAAAATTTTTTCCACATTCCAGATTTTTTTTCCACATTATAGTGCAAATGTGGAAAAAAAAACAGTGTGCTGAACCTATTTTTCAGCTAACCATGTCAGTGAGAAAAGAAAAAACTGTGCAACAAAATGGTTCACGAAATCCCAAAAAGAAATGAAATGCTGAGAAAATTTAAATAGCTCTAGAATTGTTCAGGAAGTTCAAATTGATTCAATTTTCGACTACGAAATAATATCTATGTTATGTATATTTAACAACCATGTAAAGACTAGAGAAAATAAAGTAGAAAATCGTGTTAATTTTCGATCGAAACATTGTACGATTATCAACGATATCGACTTTTCTATTTGAATCAATCAAACACAAAAAGAATTTCGGTTTTAAATCCGAATCTGACTGAATGAAGAGAGAATATTCAGAATTTCTTTTCACTCATCAGTCTTGACAGCACCGTTTTTTTTTCTCGAAGATTTTTTCCACATTTTCCAAAATTTTTTTCAAAAATTTTCCTCATTTTTAAAAACGCTTATAATGTGGCTACGGATGCTTTTTTATACATTTTAGGAGCATACCCATGCATTTTGTTGTATTTGGAGTCAGAAACCTGCAAAAATGAGAAAAAGGTTGAGAAAATTCTAGTTATATTAGCCAAAATGAGCTCATGAAGAATATATTGGTGTTCTACAGGAGCGGGTGGAAGCATGTTAACGAATAACGATAGAGTTCTCTCTCAGGAATTTATCCGCTATTAACATTTCTATGGCTCTCATTAGAATCATCTAATTTTATTTAGTTCTTGGTCCGGCGCGGAGCGCCGGAAAAATTTTCAAATTTTCACTTTCTACAACGCTGGAAATTGAACCTTCACAACGTTGGGAAATGAATTAAAATCCGACTCATGAAGTATAATTTGTTTCCCATTCCGGCGCGAAGCGCCGGGAAAATTTTTCAGTTTTTATATTCTAAAACGCTGGAAAATAAATCTCTCCAACAGATATTCATAAACAGAAGTTCTAAAATTGCAGTCTAGAATGATGTCTTCAATTTCTATCTTCAATAAACGCAAAAGTTCAGGTTGCAGACGTTTAAAAAATTCCAAACATCGAGAGAAAAAATTGAGAAAATTGATGAAAAATCTCAATATTGGGCGACATAATCGACTGATAACGATTAGAAAATGAAACGAGCTAACTTGATTGATAGAAACTGTTGAGCATTAATTAGTAAGTCGAAGTAGATATGCTAATGGCCGCGCCTGATAGAAAATAGTCAAGATTGTACCCGTGACCGGCGCGTAGTGCCGGAAAATTTTGAGATTTTGACCCTTTTAAGTCCACGAAAACGCATCTTTTCGGTTTGGAATTCCCCCAAATTTTTTCCTCAATGAGAACCATACCCAAAATTTTTTTCCTCATTTCGAAATTTTTTTCCTCAAAAGACCCCATTTGAGGAAAAAAAACGGTGCTTGACAGCCTATAAAGTTTGCTGCAACGATACTAATACACTAATCGAAGAGAAATCGTTTGCGTTCAGGTCAAATATACGAATGGGAAATATTATATTCATTGATTCGGCGCGAAGCGCCGAAAAATTTTTGCATTTTCAGCCCCTAAAACGTCTAAAAATCAAGGAAATTTAATGTTTGACCAGCCAAAAAATTTGTGCCAATTGGCACAAATTTTTTGGCTGGTCAAACATTCAATTTCCTTGATTTTTAGACGTTTTAGGGGCTGAAAATGAAAAAAATTTTCCGGCGCTCCGCGCCGAATCAATGAATATAGTAGTTCATATTCGTATATTTGACGCGAACGATTTCTCTTTGAACAGTGTATTAGTATCGTTGCAGCAAACTTTATATGCTGTCAAGACTAATGAGTGAAAAGAAATTCTGAATATTCTCTCTTCATCCAGTCATCAGATTCGGATTTAAAACTGAAATTGTTACTTTTTGTGTTTGATTGATTCAAATAAAAAAATTTATATCGTTGATAATGGCACAATGTTTCGATCGAAAATTAACACGATTTTCGACTTTATTTTCTCTAGTCTTTACATGGTTGTTAAATATACCTGTAAGACCTCCGACCAGTTGGGGGAGGGGGGGGGTAGGAAAAAGTCGAAATTTTTCCCAAAAAAGGCCAAAAAACATACAATTTTTTGAAAATTTTTTTTCCAAGCTGGGGGGGGGGAATGATTTTGGGTACAGGGTTGGCCAAGTTGGGGGTGGGTCCCCCCCAACCCCCCCAAGTACAGGTATGTTAAAGATACATAACATAGATATTCGTTCGTAGTCGAAAATTTAATCAATTTGAACTTCCTGAACAATTCTAGAGCTATATTTAAATTGTCTCAGCACTCCATTTTTTTGGAATTTCGGGAACTATTTTGTTGCACAGTTTTTTCTCTTCTCACTGACATGGTTAGCTGAAAAATAGGTTGGGCACGATTTTTACAAAAAATAAATGCGTTAAACAATAACTTTTTATCAAACTTTTGGCCTAAAACTTTTCCGCAGTTTTCAGTATGTCTCTAGTAAAAAAAAAATTTTTGTGCCATTGACACAAATTTTTTTGGCCTCTTGTGTCAATTGGCACAAATGTCCGTGCACAAAAAAAAACGCTGGGTCGAAATCTCAAAATTTTCCGGCGCGTGCCAAGTTTCTCATAGTTATGTAATAATCATTATGTTTAGGGCACTGTTTTTTTCCACGATTTTTTTTCACAAATGTGGAAGGAAGTCGAATTTATTTTCCACATGTGGAAATTTTTTTGACGACAAGTTTTCGTCTTAAAATCCTCGTTTTTCCGCTCGAAAATGCTCTTAAACGCTCGCTTGTTAAGTGTTTTTGAGCTTTTTAAAGCATTGTGATAATCATTTTAAACATATATCTCAAAAATTAGATTTAAATTTTGTGTTCATAAATCGTAATTTCTAGAAATTTATCATTCGAAAAATTTTAAAACCACCAAATTGTTCGTAACCTTTCATAAATTTGGCCGAAAAGCTACGAGTCAGAAGCGTAGAAATTTTCCAAAAATACTTCCATGAAGCTTTTAAATTTAATTTACGTTAGAAAAGAAACAAACGCTTCAAAAAGTTTAGAAACTTGACGCGCTGATATTTCTCAAAAAATCTATGAAGGAAAAAATGTGGATATTCATTAAATATAAAGATATAATATTCAAGATTTCCAATTAAACATGAAATAATACGTTTAAGATGATGAAAACTATCAAAGATTAAATGGTAAGTGAAGGTAGACATGCTAAAAGCCGCGCCTGAGCTTGGTAATAAATAATAAGTAATGATTATTAAAGTTGAAATTGGCGCGAAGCGCCTGAAAATTTTAGATTCGGACCTCCTTAAAAATGCATCAAAATGCATCTTTTCATTATGAAAACCCCAAATTTTTCTTCCACATTTGTGGAAAGACCTCAAAAATTTCTTCCACATTCCGGATTTTTCCACATTTTAGTGCGAATGTGGAAAAAACAGTGGTTTAGAGGAAAACACGTAACATGGATCAGGCCCTAACATGGATCATTTTTGCCAAACGGTCGAAAAATGTCATTTCGTTCTTTGTACAAAATGCAATAATTACCCCACATTTATTAGTCAAATACCAAATCAAATCCTCGAGTAAATGTAGATTCATACATTCTGATACACATTTTTCATACATTCTGGATATGTCAACGAGTGAAAATTTTCTGGAAGGAGTTCCATAATAAAAGTATGATTGAATCAAAATACAAAAATTGATAGGATATCAATTATTTTAGGTCACAATACAGACGAAAAAATAACTGAAAATGTAGCAATTAACTGGATTATAGCATTAGGAAAAATGTTCATATACAGAACAAGAAGTGCAGAAAGAAATCTACTCTAGAAAGTATTCATGAATTTGCTTGAATGTGCAATGAATATAATGCAGCATGATGAAAATATGAAAAATGTGTCCGAAATGTTGAATGAATTGTTTTTCCGCTAAAGTACGAGTACGTACGAGTTTATTTTTAATTCAAATCTCACTCTTTTCTCTACACAAAAAGTACAAGCAAAAAACAAATTACGATTAGAGTCGCCTCCTCCTAAAATTTATTTTATCACCTTTTATTTGTATATGTTGTTGTTTCAACTTTTAAATAAAAAAATATATTTCGCCATATCGTTTTTTCGCTTAAAATGCCATCATATAGTTTATTTATGCATTTTTTTAGCTTTTCAGAACATACTCATGCTTCTGCAGTCAGTTATTCAACAGAAATGTAAAAAACAAACAATTTCGACATGAATTATTAAAATTAACAGTAACAAAAAGCCAAAAAGAGGAAAACCTAATTTGTACAGAAATTCGACTGCTGGCATATCTGTAAGTTCACTTTGAATATCTTCTTAAACGCACTAGAACACACCTTTTTTGTGCTGACGACGGAGTCAAAATCAGGTACATATACATATCACTGTATATTTCAACTTTCAGAAGCGCCGAAAAACTTTCAGTTTTTCTGTCCAAATTTCCGAACTTATTTTCTTCATAATAGATGACAGAGAGTAAAGTTAAAGAATACCCTGCCTAGTTCTCAAAACGTAACGAATGGGCTTGCACTGAGCAGCGTTTTATGTCCTTTTTTATTCCTTTTATATGTGACAACCTACCACAATCACCTGAAGTAAGCATGTTTTTGTTCACTGATAATGCAAAAATTTATAGCCGTACTGAAAACAGTGGGACCTCCAAAAATTTTTAAAATTTATTGTCAGATGGTCTGAAAGATCTCAACTAGCTCTCTCTATTTCTAAGAGTAAGGTGTTGTATTTTGGATTTAATAACAAAATGAAAAAGTACAGAATCAATGATAAAATAATTAAAGATGAGTATTGGTAATTATTTTAAAAGATCTGGGTATTTTTTTAACCAAAACATTTAAATTTGATCAGCACATAGGCCATATGATAAAGAACGCTTAATTACAGATTGTGTCTTATACTCCGTCGATTCGACGACAAAGATTTATTCTTACTGACTCATGCGTACAAAACGTACGTTAGACCTATTTTTGAATAACGCAGCTATCATCTACTGAACTAAGAACGTCAGAGCCATTGAAAAAGTTCAGTAATACCTCACGAAAAGGGTTCTCAATTTCCGTGAGGTTTCTTATAATGATCTTCTGACTATATTAAGGTTAGAGATACTACTTAAAAATAGAAGAAGTTTGAATGATTTAATTATGTGATAGTAAAGCATAAAGTAAACGTTAAGTGATTTCTGCGTCATTAGACATTCTCATAACTGATCCAGCCACGACTGGAAGTTAAAAACAGATATTCCGACACTGATATTAAGAAATAATTTTTTACGAATAGACTTATTCCTATCTACTCCTTGAATCAATAATCATATCTAGAAAATCGTAAAATTTTTCATTCTTAATTGAATAAATTCAATTTTGGTTAACAATGCTTTCTGACTATGCACAGCATATTCGGTTAGATCGTGCTTATTTATCCCTCATTTATTAATTTATTCATTCATTTTCATTATATAATTTTAACATTTCTTGTGCTGGTTACGAACAAAAACATCATCATAAATCTTATTATTTTAGTCGAAAGGTCGTTCAGGCCTTATTTGCAATGTGCAACTTGAGAGAAAGGAATTGGTTGCACCAGCCTGAAATTGGGTTGCTATGTACCGCGGCTTTTTAGCTCGAGGTCTTTAGCCCAATGGCTAATGTAGGATAGAAAGAATTTTTTATATTAAAATTTTAGAAAAAGTAGTCAAATTTTCTCGGCCAATTGTCTAAAACGTCTAAAAAAATTTAGCCAAACCAAAAAAAAAATTTAGCCAAAATAAGTCATTTGGCTAAAAAACACTGCTGTGTGCAAATCAACCACGTTTGGAACTCTAGCTGATGAAATCATTTATTAAAGTGATATGACGTGCTTTAGATCTATAATTAATTTGCGCATGTTTGCAGCGCGGTCATGAGCTCCTTATAAATAATTGTTTTTCATCATTTCATCGTGCTTCCCTTTCTTTTCGTTGTTTTAGTTTTCGCACTTGCATCGACGATTAGCGTGGTTCTGATGTTTGGAAAATTGCGAATTTTTCAGCTGATCTGCTCTTATGTCATTTTCAATAAATCTGTTTAATCTTAAATAGGAAATTCAAAGATGGTAGAATGCGTCGATCCGGACACTTTACTCGAATGGTTGCAGACGGGTGTTGGCGAGGAACGCGACATTCAATTGATGGCCTTAGAGCAATTGTGTATGCTATTGCTTATGTCGGACAATATAGATAGGTGTTTCGAAAATTGTCCACCTCGCAACTTCTTACCAGCTTTGTGCCGCATCATTCTCGACGATTCAGCGCCCGATAATATTTTAGAGGTAAACTACAAGTCTCGAAATTATACTTAATCCATACCAAAAACGGATCTGTTTTTTAAAATAATAGTTCTTCGGCACGCAAAATTGACAACGCTAATACAAATCATTTTGTAATTCAGTTTAAATATCTTAGATTAATGAAATTCTCGTATGAAATTTATTTTATTACTTTCAAGGTCACTGCAAGAGCCATTACGTATTACTTGGACGTTAGTCAGGATGTTTTGAAACGAATTTTGTCGGTTGAAGGAAGCGTAAAAGGAATCTGTAATAGATTGGCATCCGCTGACATGAACAGTCGAACGAGTAAAGATTTAGGTAAGTTCGGCGTTGTATGTAGACATCATATCGAAATTGTATATAAGTAGTTCCTTTGGATATTCCCCATTTTTTGAGTCAACTGCAATACCGTGATCTTTTTTTATCGTTAGCGTGTCATACGAGAAGGTAAGAACGCACTATATACATGCCTACTAATCATGTCCTCACCTTGTTTTTCAACCAGATAGAAAACTAAAAAATGATCTGGAAGCACTAATTTTTTTAGCGCCGCGCAAATAAATTTTTACCTTCGTTAATAAAAATTTTAGTCATTAGCACATAACGCTAATGAACCCGAAAGTACAAGTTAAACATGAGTAATTTAACTATTACATGATTGCTTTCGAATCGGTGTGGTGAAAATTAGAGGACAAATCTGGCTCATTCTCTTTGTTTTTTTCTACATGGCGTTTTGAAACACGTTGTTAATGCTGGTTGGTACATTAAAATAGGAATAATTTTGTTGAAATAAGGAAAGTATTTTATTTTTCTGGCGTAAAGCGTTTTTTGGTATAACGAATATCAATAACACGATGTTCTTCAATTCATCTTTCCACTTGAGTGCAACAAACGAAGCAGTCTCTATTACCTAGAATTTAGGAACTATAGAGCTATTTGTAAATAGTATGTAACCGTTTGAAATTCAAAAATAACAGCTCAATCACAACAATTATTGTTTATTGAATCGATATAGTCTTGTAATTTGTGATATATCGTAACATTAAATGCCTACCCACTAGTACTACCCAGTCTATTGCAAAAAATCGATTAAAACATTGTTGCCCCTGTTCTCTTGTCTCGTGTATATTAAAGTTATCTCCCCTATAGTCGTTTGGCTCTACATCTCTTATTCCAGTTTCCATGTAAATCAGTTATTTTAAAATGTCCGTTCGGGTCGTTGTCATAATTTTAACTTTGCGTTATCATCATACATAAATTTTGGTCACTTCTTCCAGCGGAACAGTGCGTCAAAATTTTGGAGCTGATTTGTCAGCGCGATGCCGACGCAGTTTTTCAAAGTGGCGGCTTAGAAACTATGCTCAATTTTGTCGTTAATCACGGTCAATCTGTTCACAAAGACACGTTTTATTCATCGATGTCAGTTGTGTCAAAACTGTGCACAAAAATTGATCCAAGTGAACAATCGGACGTCATCGAAGCCTGTACTACTCGTTTGAGCCAGTTATTGAAAACGGTCGAAGATCAAAATATTGTTGATAATGTTTTACGGTGCTTCGTATCGATTTCGGATCGGTGTTTCAGAAAAAATGTGTCAACCGAATTGCTGACCGATCACGGTTTAATTGATCACGTGATAGACATATTGACGAATTACAATAGAAGTAATTACAAGAACTATTTTGAGTTTTGTAATTTCAGTTTTTTCGCGAGCGTTTATAGTTATGAGTCCATCGTTCAGGATTCGACACGGCAGGCTGTATAGGCTTGGTTTCCAATAGCTTGTCTAAAGCAGGTTTTTTAACACGGTGCTAATGAAACCAGAGCCGTGCTAATGGAAATTTTTTCACGTTAGCACGGGTGCTGATGCCTGATAGGGAGGAATTGAAAAAAAAGTACGAGATGAAAGTTAGATAAAAGACATCACCAAATTATTGTCGTTTTCACAAATAACAACTTCGTCAATATTCTCATTCTGATCGTCGATTTTGCTTAGTAAGTTACTGGGACCCAAATCTAAAACTGCTTCGGCTTCAACCTCTTGGACACTGCTTAAGTAATTTGAAAACAGTTGTTTTGACATATGCTGTAGTTAACGCAAAACATTTATAGTGAGTAGAGAGCCTATATCGAAGTTGAAGCGAGTGATCGAGAGCCTATATCGAAGGTGATGCCCTGATCCAGACACAATGAAAACTTGTAAACTTTCATACAAACAGAGTGTGACTTTAGTGATTTTTAAAAGTTTTGCTGTAAATCTAACCCCGGAATATGTACGCTTGTCGCTTAACTAACCGAGTGCATAATGTAAAAATGAGCTAATTTAATTGTTATCAAATGAGAGTCTCATTCCTTTTGAAAGTACCAACATCAGGCATGATTTCATGAGTCGATAACACAATAAGAGCAGGTTATTAAAATTGGCAAACCCATTAGATATGTATCGGGTCCAAAATTTTAAGAATATCGGATACATCTCTAAAACTCACACATTCGTTTGACACCAACAAAGTATTATTTGTCAACCGTGCTTACATGACCCGTGTTTAAAAAACCCTGGTCCAATGCAAAATTTTTTTAGCGGCGCGCTAATGAAAATTTTAGTCGCGCTAAAAAAAGTAACACGAATTGAGGAAATTTAACGGTTGTGCTACATAATGATATGCCGCTAAAAAGCAGTGGTTCAAACTCCTAAGTATGGAAAATAGGAAAATTGAAATTTTTATAGGAAGTAGTCATCCGGCTTTACCTTATTTTCTTTTCATTTTTATGTTTTTCCCGAAAAATGCTGTGACCTGCGTTGACAACAATAGGCTTCTTTAAAAGTTGGAAGTAATCTCCTCCGTGTTTTCATCGTAAGTTCATTTCTAGATTTGAATTCTACTGTCGCGCATAGCCAGGAAGCCGCAAGTCCGTCCGTGCCTGGGCGTCAATCAGCCACCAATCATTCTTCGTGCTCTATCATACTGAACTTGATAGCCAGTTTATGCCGTGGTAGCCAGAAAGTGACCGACGATCTTCTAAACGTTGGCGCCGCTAAATTAAAAGGCGCTTTGCAAAACATTTTGTCGCAAAAAGAAGAACGCTTGCTTTTAGATTCTTTATGGTTCGTTGATTTTATATTGACCATCCTAGTGGACGGCCGGCAAGCTCTAACCGCCGGTTACTCCAGCGGTAAAAGTTCGACACCGTCGACGGCGCCGGCCACCACTGGCGGTGCTTTATATTTAGTGGGATCGACGCCAACTTCTCGTTTTTATAATAATGCGCTGCAGCCTGAATCTGGATTATTTAGGTAGAAGATGTTCTGTAAAATGTGGAGGAATATTTTATTGTTGTTATATTTCTATTCTTCCATTAACTGTATGCTGAAATGTTAATTTTCTAACAAATATCTTTCATAATCATTTTTTCAGACCATATATTCTCTTTTCTCGCCAACTTGATGTAGAAATGTCGAATTTTTTAGACATTCAAAGGGGAAAAATGTCTCTCGTATGCAATCATATTTCTTTTCAAATCGTGTAGTTTAGTTGAAAAGATCTTGGTTTAACAAATTTTCGATCCCTGCTTTCAAAGGGATTGCAGCGGGACGTATTCATTAGCTGTCAAATACGTTTTAATGTTGACTTCAAACTTTTTCGTTCTGCAGCGTAACTGATATGGATCGAACTCAACGATACTTGACCGAGTGTATTCGCTACAAAGACACAGATTCATTAATTGAAGCGATCGAAAATGACGGTATCGATGTCAATTTTACGGACGACGTCGGTCAAACGTTGCTTAATTGGGCTTCGGCTTTCGGTACGGTAGAAATGGTCGAATATTTATGTGATAAAGGTGCTGATGTGAATAAAGGTCAAAAATCAAGTTCCTTACATTATGCCGCGTGTTTCGGTCGTCCGCAAATCGCAAAAATTTTGTTGCGTTATGGCGCAAATCCGGATTTATGCGATGAAGAAGGTAGAGTACAGTCATATTCTTCATTGTTCATTCTCCGACTGCTTATGATGAGATTGTTCATAGAAGCCTCGTTTCTAATCATCTTTAACCACGAAGACATGCACATTCAAAAGTTTAAATGTAGACTTAATTTTCTTCTATTGATTTTTCTTTGCATTAAGAATTCTCTGAATATTATATATATCAACCAGAGGTCCCCAAGGTTAGATTTTTCTGGTAGGGGTAAAGTTGAAAATTTGCGGGGGTAGTGTAGCTAAATGTCCACTAAATACGTTATTTTATCTCAAAATTAGGCAGCTAGTGATCAATTTTATTACTTTAGGCAGGGGTTATCCCCCCCTCATACCCCTCCCTATGGGATATTCTGATATCTACGGTTGTGATTGTAATTTAATATTTACTTATTACAATAGTGTTGACTGTTTTATATTAAATTTGTCAAGTGCATTACTCATTTTTTCAGGAAAACGACCATTAGATAAAGCTCGAGATAGAAACGATAACGGTCATAAAGAAGTGACGTCCTTGCTAGAAAATCCCAGTGAATGGATGCAAAAAGTGGAGCCCGATATACCGTCTACTCAGAATACTGCGGAAAATTTGACGATCGGAATTGCGGCATCGTGTGCAGTTTCATCCCCGCAGCAACAACCTTATCACAATTTGACCCCTGATTATATGAAATTCTTGTTACCGACTTTCGCACAAATTTACCAAAAACATAACTTGAATATGAATTTAAAACGTGTAACTCTACAGTTGATCGACAAGTGTTTAAAACGAATGGATGCCAAAACGCTGAAAGAAGCGGCCAATGATCACGGTTTCGGACCAAAATTGGTCGAAATTCTTTCTGTGGTGAGTCTAAGTTCGTAGTAAAATTTCAAGATGTTTTTCTTGCTTACTTGCTCGCACATCTTACGTTTTAGGTTTTGGATAGTGAAGACGAAGGCGATCAGCACAATGCTTTATGTATGATCAACGAAATGCTAAATAAGCAGAGTGAATTTTTTGCTAACCATTTCAAGCGATTGGGTGTCATACCGAAAATTCAAAGCCTTTGCGAACAAGAAATCAGAAGTTCAGAGGAAACATTAGTCAAGAGTGAAAAAGTTGTCGACAGGTATAATATCATACAATATTATTTTCAGATATAGATGATAAGTTTATGCATTCAGCAGCCGGTTCCATGAATATTGCTCTCCGAGAGCCAGTTTAGAGCAGAGACGGAGCCTATTTTTTGGCCCGACTGAGACAGTTTCTCATGAGCATACATGTAACGGAGCTTCGAGGTCTGGGGGGGGGTTGGAGCACTTTTTTGGGGCCGGGGGTCAGTAATTCCCAAAATTTTGGGGGGAGGGGTCCTTGAAGGAAAAATAATTCGATTTTTTCCATGAAAAATGTCCGAAAAACGGTTTAAAAAGTAGTAATTTTTGTCTAAAAAATGATAAAATATGTACTTGTGGCGCGAAGCGCCGAGAAAATTGACGTTTTTGACCATTTTTTGTTCAAAAATTGACATTTATCATGGAAAAAATGACATTTTTCAGTATTTTTCCGACTAAAACTATGGGGGTCCCTAGGGCTACCATATGGCTAGCCATAGGATTGGAAAATCCTGGGGGGGCGGTCGCCCAATGGCTAGCCATATGGTCGACAATTTCTGGGGGGGGGGTCCCATAGCACTTCCCCCCCCCCCCAATTACATGTATGCTCATGAGGCGGCTCTGAGTTGGCTCTGGAAATCTGTTCCACAAATGTGCTCTCTAGCCAACTCACTTGAACCAAAAAGGGAGCAAGAATAAAGCAAAAAGAGTGACGGCTCTGCGATGGAATTTTCGTTATTTATGACGCATCAGCGCATCCCTCATTAATTTTTCATCTCTCCAATTGGTTTGAGACAATGTTTGCGTTGGTATCTGTGTTTTTGCTAATTTTCTATGACTGACTATTTATAAAATAAGTAGTTTAATTTTTCGATAGAAAATATTGGTCTTTGAACAGAAAACGGTGAAAAATGTCAACTTTTAAACTAAAAGGGTCACAAAAAGCGGTGAAAAATGATTTTTAGTAGAAAATGCTCATTTTTGAACAGAAAACGGTAAAAAATATGGTTTTTCCGCTGTCTTCAATGTTTTTTTTTAACGAAAAACAGTTAAAAGTACCAACAACAAGAAAAACGCACAAAATTCTTTTTTGGAACAAAAAAACGGTCGAAAACCTTAATTTTCGGCAGAAAATGATCATTTTTGAACGACAAATCCTCGAAAACGTCAATTTTTTAATACAAAATGTCAATTTTTAAATAAAAAACGATCAATAATGTTGGCTCCTCGGCAGGGTCTTTTTTGGTTTTTTTCGACGGGCAATTTGGCTCCTGAGGTCAAAATTTTACAGGCCAATAGGAATTTCAACAAGCCAAAACTAAAAAGTTTGTAAATGAATGTGGTAGTAGAAAAACGATGTTTTTTTCAACAAATTTATTCAAAAACACTCTTCAAAATCACAGTAGAAGCCCACACAACAGATCAATCATTTTGAGTACATTCTTAACAAGCCAGGTTGATCTGTAACTTAGGGACAAATTTGATTGCACAGATTAATTTTTAGTTGCTCACTCTAAAATTGATAAATTCGCTTAATTTCGTTAGAAAAATGATTAAAAGATACTTTCCCTGCATTTCATTCACCTCGCGTCAGTTCCTGACTTTTAAAATTGAATTTTTTGAGTTTTTGGGTGCTAAAGTAACTTGTTCGGTGATTAGCGCCGGAAAATTTTGATTTTGAGCCCTTTTTTGTACTACCCCATTTGTACTGGTACAAACGAGCAGCTAAAAAGCATTTGTACTTTGGGGCGGTGATTTGTACCTTCATTTTTTTGAAAGTCATTAAAATATGCCATAAAATGGATAAAACAGGCTTAGCTAAATACTCTCCATACTATTAATGGTCTGTTATTCAAAAAAGAAGCAGATTCATGTACAAAAACTTTATTCGATCAAATTTATATTAATTCTTCTTCAAAAATATCACTTTCATTAAAATTGTTAGCGCACAAGTTTAAATTCTTTCAACCATTTGTTGTTAAAATCGTAAATTTTTTTCCAGAAGCAGATTCTTTTTTTCTTGTTATTAATGAAGCCGCCGGCTCTGCTTGACTATCGAATTCCAAGGAAACCTCTTCATTTTCGTAATTACAAATGGGTGAAGGCGTTCGAGAAGGCAGTTCAGTATTCGAGTCAATTCCTTCATCATCACCAACAATGGTCTGTGAAATTGATCTAGATCTAGATCTTGGTCGTTTTCTGCCAAAAAACTACTAATGTTGCTTTGCTGCATTGATAAATACTTGAAGCTGACAGCAAGGCTGAAAAATTTAAATTGTTTGTTTAAAAAATATACTAAAACACAGCAGATACTTGTTTAAAACATGCAAATGGAGAGAAATTTTAACACTGACATCAAAAAATGGGCAAAAAATAAAATTCGTATTACAGACAAGAAGCAAAACCAACCAAATATAGCCGAAAAATCTCTTATTCATAAAATTTTTCTAAAGTAACTAGAAGTCTGAAAGCATAAAATGCATTTGTACCAGTACAAACCGATTTAAAATTTTAGTTTGTACTCTGGGCCATTTCATATGTGAAGTACAAAAAAAGCGTGTTTTGAGGCCTTTAAAATGTCGAAAAATGCATTGTTTAGCACATTCTACTGCAACTGCCGATCACCGTTCTACTCAGCATTTGATTGGCTGAAGAGGTCAAACCAGGGCCGTGCGCAGGATTTTTTCATGGGGGGGGGCGGACTAGATTTTTTCACTGAATAGCCCCAGAAAATGTTGATCTTACGCGGATATACTGTGTGCATCACCGTTTTTTTTCCTCTAAGATTTTTTCCACATGAGAACCGGACCCAAAATTTTTTTCCTCATTTTCCAAAAATTTTCCACATTTTTAAAAACGCTTATAATGTGGCTACGGATCCTTTTTTATGCATTTTAGGAGCATACCCAAGCATTTTGTTGTATTTGTAGTCAGAAACCTGCAAAAATGAGGAAAAAAATCGAGAAAATTCTGGTTATGTTAGTCAAAATGAGCTCATGAAGAATATATTGGTGTTCTATAGAATGGTCCGGCGCCGAGCGCCGGAAAAATTTTTTGATTTTCACTTTCTAAAACGCTGGAAAATGAACTTTCATAACGTTGGGAAATAAATTAAAATCAGACTGATGAAGCGTAATTGGCCTCCCATTCCGGCGCCTAGCGCCGGAAAAATTTTCGGGTTTTTGTATTCTAAAACGCTGAAAAATAAATCTCTCCATCAGATAATTCGTGAACAAATGTTTTGAAATCGCGTTCTAGAGTAATGTCTTCAATTTCCACCTTCAATAAACGCAAAAGTTCAGATTGCAAACGTTAAAAGAATTCCAATCATCGGGAGAAAAAATTGAGAGACTTGATGAAAAATCTCTATTTTGGGCGACATAATTGACTGTAAACGATTAGAAAATGAAACGAGCTAACTTGATTGATAGAAACTGTTGATCATTAATTAGTAAGTCGAAGTAGATATGCTAACGGCCGCGCTTGATAGAATATAGTTATAATTATACCCATCACCGGCGCGAAGCGCCGGAAAATTTTGAGATTTTGACCTTTTAAAGTCCACCAAAACGCATGTTTTCGGTTTAGAGTTACTGCCTCAATGGGGGGAGGCGGCCGCCCCCCGGCCCCCTCTTGCGCACGGCCATGGCTCAAACATTTTACCTCCATTTGGATCTTATTCTAGAGCCAGTATTTTAGCAATCACAATTATTTATCAAAAGCGATTGTTTTCACATGATCTATAACATAAAAAAGCGCGATAGATATTTCAATTCGGACTTGAATATCTCCGGCACCTATAGCACTGAAAGAAAATTTTAGATTATGATATTCTATAGCGTTGGAAAATGCATACTTTTAATATCTTTTTCCTGCATGAAGGGTCTATTTTTTTAGTGAATTCAATGTGTTTTCAGTGGGGCAAACTAAAATTCAAAAATTAGGCAAGCAACAATGAATCTGAATGGCTTCTTCAGATAGCAAGAACCTATGCCATTTTCCCATGCTGATGATGTTTTAATCATTTCCCAAATGTAAAAATTTATGTTCGCCAAAGCCAAAAATTCTGAAGGGTCGCAAAACGAACTTATAAAAATAATCTAGAAAAAATATTGATTTTTGTCAAATACGTGGAAAAAAACAATACAAGGTCAAACATTCATCCATAATTTACTGGTTTCTGAAAGCTATAAGCATAAGCTAGGATGACATTTTCCAACCGCACAACAGAAATAATACCAAGAATCATAAATGAATTGAAATCCGGCGCGTAGCGCCGAAAATTTTTCGGTATTTTTCATTTCAAAATGCATCTCCGCACAGGAAGTCCTATAGCCTAATCAAAAAGCGTGGTTAGGCTCTCATTTTCACAAGCCAATTTGGCTTGTGCCCCTGAATTTTTAGGAGCCAATCAGAATTTTTAGGAGCCATGGCTCCAAATTTCGCCTAAAGAAAACCCTGCTCCTCGGTCGAAAGTGGTTATTTTTGAACAAAGAGGTCAATAATGTCGATAATGGTCATTTTTCCCACATGAAACGGTCAGAAGAAAATGGTGGGTTCTGAACATAGAATGGTCGAAAATGTCGTTTTTCTAAAAGTCAATTTTGATCTTTCAACAAAAAACGATCAAACAGACCTGTAGTTGGGGGATTGGGGGGGGGAAGGAAGGGTCTACCCCCCCCAAATTTTCAATCGTATAGGGCAGTTGTCGACAGCTATTTTCTGGTCGAAAATTACTTTTTTGAGCAAAAATCGGTTTAAAAGCAAAAATTTTTCGGCGCTTCGAGCTAAAATGATGCTCAGTATCATTTTTAAAGTAAAAATTCGTTGATCAAGGCCATGATTTGTCCATTTTTTGGTCAAAAAACACATTTTGAGCACTGACTGATCCCTTTCCCGGCAACCTCGGTAAGTTGGCTACTCTCTCGCCCTAAAAATTGCTCTTATCGTGTACCCAACGGTCCGAACCTGTTATAGATATGCGATCAAAATTTTAGTTTCCTGGTAGAAATGTTAATTCTTGAAGAAAAAATGAATTAAAATGTCAATTTTTTTTGCAGATGATTTGGAGAAAACTGTCAAAAATGGCAACGTTTTGTTGGAAAATTGTGTTTTCTGGAGCAAAAAAAGGAAAAAACGTTAATCTCTTGAGCTCCGTCGTTTTTTCATGGTTTCGCAGATAAAAATTATTTTTTAAAGTGATTTGCGGACTTTTTAGTCGAAAAATTTATTTTTTACTGTCTCCACCCTTGAAATAACTTTTGGCTATTATCGATGACCCCATCCATAGGAATAGTCGTTGAGCGCTCCGTTTTTAACAAAAAATTCAAATTTGGAATCCGGAAAGCTAAATAAAATCAATTTTTTATAAAACTTTCCTTTGAAATCCCAGTTCGGCGAAGGCATCGCGAAAGAAATGAGCAATGAACAACTTAAAACACGAATAATTACTTTAGAGAATAACGCAATCTTAATTTACGACCTAATACGTAGTTCAATATAAAAGAGACAAAACTAAGATAGCCTCTGGCAGGCTTTCAACTTTTGGCTCTGTTCTTGCTCCCGTGAGCACTTTTTTGGTTTGTGGGACCCATTTGGCTCTGAACAGTCTCTTGTAAACGCCATCTCGCAGAGCCGCTCTCAAACGCAGCCAGTTCTTAGAGCATCTCTCCGTCAGAGAAAATTTTGTGGAGTGCGTTTTCTCTCTTTTGTCTCTCCGACAGCTAAAACGGAGCAAAAATCGAGAGGCAGAGCCGATTTTTGCGCGAGAGACACTTTCTGAGGACCGGCTGCAGAAGTAGGTTGTACAAAGCTTCGACTTGTGTTCCGAGATCTGGGCACCTGGTGGCTTATTTGTGGTTGTTTGAGACCATCGATTGCCCAATATTTAGGAAAGGATAATAATTGACAGGGAATAAATTCGAACTTTTGGATTAAAAAATCATATAAATGTGGTTCAAAAAGTAGAACAATTATTGTCTAAAAAGCATAAGCCTTAGTGTTTACGGCACGAAGCGTCAAAAAATCATTTTTTCTTCGAAAATGTCAATTTTTGATCGAGGGTATGTAGACATTTTTCTGTTTCTGTACAAAACAATAGGTTTTCCAAGTTGGTCATATAATCGGCAAGTCTTGGCCGACAATTTGTGTTGGGTTTCTTCCCATGTCACTCCTTCCCATTTACATGTGTGATTGAATTGACATTAATAACACATTCTAAAGTGTAACAATTAAAAGTGGAAGTAACTCAAAAAAATTCGCTATTGCAGTCAAACGTTCTTATGACTGCGAAGATCATCATTTCACATCTAATAAAATTATAATTTTACCCTCATCTGATTATTTCGTGTTGATTTTGTAGGTCTAAAGATTTGGCGTCATCTTTGCTCGAGCGGCATTTCAAATCGAGTTTAACCGGTCAAAGAGGGCCGGTTCAAAAATTGCACAATATCGTAGAATGTTTACTCAAGTGTGTTAACAGCGAGGCGATCGACGGCAATGCAGAATGTTCGAAATTTTTTCGGCAATGTTTCACAGATCTTAAACACATGTTGATGGATGACGATGCTCTATCGCCATACGAACTTTATTCCAGTGGCTTGATTGGCGTTCTTCTAACATTAGCCCCGTATCTTTGCGGAGAAGCATCGACGTATAATGAAAGCAAATTTTTCTTCGCCAAACAGGCGTTCGACGACATATTTTGTATCGAATCGTCGTCGACCGACTCCCTCGATCAAAAATTGGATCATCATCGTTCACCATTAAACATTCTGATTCGAAAGTTGGTAACCTGTTTAGAGAACGCTGAGAAATTCCCTCAATATATATACGATAGTTCGTCGAACGGCGGTCACGTTCCGAGACCGGCTTTTTTGGTCGCCAACGGCGGTTATCAAATGTTGAATAAAAGATTCAGGTTCACATTGGAGAAGAACGACGAAAACGATAAAATTCCCGACAAAAGCGGGCGTATGATAAGAGCTGAAGCTCTGGTTACTGTAGGTGAGTTGTAGCTGTTCTTCCTTTTGGACATTTTTTGGATTTCTCTCGACCATGCGAGTTACATCGTTGACGATTTCTATCATAATTTTGCAGTTAATTTTAAATCTAATTTTAAAGAGTTACGTTAAATTTAATATAAAAATCAAGATAACCGACTTCAAAATTTCTGACAGTTCCTACAGTTCCTGCAGAGAAATTGACCTACAGTTCCTGCAGAGAAATTGATATAAATTAGATCGAAAAACCAGATTTTCTCGCCAACATTTATATTTATAGAGGAAATTTTACCTCTCACCTAAAACTTTCCCTTCTAGACACTCCAAAATGAAAGTTTTTTTGCCGTGAATCCTCTATTGACATCGTTTCTCGAACAGTTTTAAAGAGGTTGAATTTTCGTAGCAAACCTTAAGTTTGTTTGTCATATTTTTGCCATAACTTTCAGGTCAATTAAAAACTCACCTTTCCCGCATACTCTCCGCGCAGTCTATTACTTCGGACACCGCTAACTCCAAAAATGCGATGATTTTATCGTTGACAGCTCAGCAAAAGAATCAAGTTTCCGGTCAAACGGACCGATCGATACCTCAAGTTACTTACGCTACAGTGACGTCTTTCGAGTCCGGTCGTCACATACCCTTAACGGTCTCAAAATTACAACCTCCGACGACGTCTACTTTAGCCGCAACCTCCTCCAGTCTTATTAATCAAAAAAGCATGTCGACTACGAACTTATTTGATGTAAGATTTCAGGAGTTTTAGAACAGCTAAAATTGATGGTTTTCACTGTTACAAGCAAAATTTTTAGCTTCTTTAAAAGGCTGTGGTCACCCAAGTTTTAAGGTGAGCATCAAAGTTCAAATCAAAAACTCTACTCTGCTCAACCTTAAATTGCACGAAAACCATATTAAAATGTGACGTAAATTTTTTATTTTGAATTTGATATACATGTATGATTTATAAATTTCATGATAAATTAATTTGTTTCGGCAAATTTTTTAAATTATCAAAAAATTTCATCCATGTAGAATAAAGACAGCAAAGTCAGTCAGCAATCGGCAGTAACGTCTAATCAAGCTATTTCGGCCGAAAGTTTGCAAAATCCAACGGCAAGTCTAGAGAATTTGATAGCCCGCAGTCGCTGGCGCGAAGTCCAACAGCCTCCTTTGCCCGAAGCCTCGTGCGAATCGCCGTCCACGGATGCGGCCGATGGCGAATCCTCTTTTATGGGTGAGTTGTAATAAAAACTAGAGTTACTTTCCGCAGACCCTAATCCGCACCGTGCGGAAATGACCAAAAAAATTTTCCGCGCATAAAAATTTTTCCGTTCAAGTTGAAATGAAATGAAAAATGTGTAAAATGAACGAAAATTGCTGGTAAATCTTGAAAATTATTGGTTTTTCCAACTCAAAAACTTTATTTTACGATGATTGAACAAAATTAATAGTAGCTGCTGGTATTTCTATGATTAGGGCTGAAGATTTATGGATTTCAATTAATTTTTCGATTGAATTTATAGACGAGACGAGGAACTTCAAATCGTAAACGTTTAACTTTAGGCAAAATCAACAAATTCATATTCATAACGAAAATTTCGATTCTCACTATGTTTTCAAAGAAAGTGTCGAGTTTTACTCACTCCAGTATGAGATGAGACACAGCAGATAACTGAGGAATGAAACCAAACTTCTTTTTGTCTACGCTTCAGCTTAATTGTAGTTAGTATTACGAATTATTGTCACTGCCTACGCGAAAAGTTGGAAAATATAATATTTTGACCTTCTAAATTGCCACAAATGCACCTTTTCATCAATGCCAGTAGTATACTCTCAAAAAATTTCAGTTCTGTGCGAAAAATGCTCAAAAAAATTTCGGCACAACCCGGTGTCGAAAAAACCTGACTACTATGTACATAGTTGATTCAATTTCAAGTTTCATTATTTTTTACAAACTATTGCTCACATTGAAGACAAAAAAGAAATGAAATTTTGAAGACAAAAAAATAATTTATATGGGATACATGTAGACAACAATGGCTTATTACATCCCGTTTCAAAATGTTTGTTTTGCTTCTGTAATACACATGATTCACCGTTTCCGCGTCAAGTCCGCACTCTTTTCATTTTTCGACAACGTCTTTTGAAACCCGGTGAAATCTTACTCCATTCCATCGTTATAAAGTGGAAAAATATTTGAACCCAGATTGAGAAAACCTATAAAACTTGCCCAACACTAAATGCTTACCAGACCCTACCAGAAAATTGCGCAAAAAAGAACTTTTTGGGTTTTTTTCGACTGTTTTCACAAAATTAATGGTTGACCTCCAAGCGGTCGAACATCTTAAGTTATGTTTATAATATTGACAAGACCGTATTTAAAGAGACGGGGAGGGGGGACGATCGCCCTCCTTGGGACTTTGTCATATGTCGCTTTCGTGTCTATCACTGAGGAAAATCTCAAAATATTTCGGCGCATCGCTCCGGTCATGAATAAAACAGTGATTGTTTTCTATCAGGCGCGGCTGTTTTTCATCACTCCTTTCCATGGAATTTTATTCTCTCGCTTCGTTAGGGGTTTTCCAAACGTTTTGGAACGTGAAACTTTGCAATCCGCATTGAAAAACCATTAAAACATCATTATGGCTGTAAATTCAGAGCTTCTATCCAGGAATAATTGTTACGAACAGTCATTTTCCAGCATATTGGACCACGAAAATTCGAAAATTTTCCCGACGCTATGCGCCGAAATAAGAAAGGTATTACGATCGATTAATTTGATTCCAATTTATCTTCATTGTTATGAAGATTCATTTTCCAGCCTTTTAGAATGTGAAAACCTAAAAAATTTTGTGATCAGTCCGCCGCCTTGAAAAATTCCGGGCTACGGCCCTGAATATTGACATAGATAAACAAAAAAAATCAATCAATAACAAGTGTTTGACGAAGAAATCGAAAGTCCGTGCGATTATTCAAGTCATTCAATAACGGGTTTTTATGTTTCAGGTGATTCTTGCCAAACTTTGGCGTCCTGTCAAGACGATTCGCAAGAAATAATTCCATCCCACCAAACGGCTATAGTAAAATATTTCAGAAGTAACATACTTTAATGACAGCTTCCAACTAGCTTCCAAAAATGTATTATTACAGGTCGCAACGGCCGCAAAAGCATGTCATCGTCAGGTCAAGGACAAGAAGATTCAAATAATTTGAGTTTGAGCAAAGTCTTTCACCCCAAAGGTCGGGGAAGGCGATATTCTGCCGCTGGGGACGTACCCAGAATTGTGAATTCTCAAGTTTCGTCGATAGATGAAAGTGGTATGCAAAATATTTTGAGCTTTAATTTTTTTTTTTGCTTTTTGAACCGTTGTATTGGGTGGGTTCATACATAAACAAGCTCGGTCTGCCAGAGGGATGTAAAATTTTTTTTTCTGGAAATCTCTGAGGATTATCATATCTTGGTCAAGCAAAAATTATCGTGTTTTTAAATAGATCTCAATGTGAACCATCAATTTCAGTCCTATCTGCTATGGTTTTGCATACCCATGCTTAATTTTACAAGGAAATGGTTACAAACATGGTTGATTTTACTGATATCAGCGACTCAAGAAAATTGTTTTCAAGACTAAAGGTAGAGATAACATGTAACATGTACCTCTTACCTCCCCCATGAATCAGATGTCAAAGAGTATGAAGAAATTTTCATTTTAACCAATTTAGCGGAAACTATACACATCAAAAAATGTTTAGGTGGTTCCTTTTTTAGGCGAAAAAGGTAGTCAGTCTGAAGTTGATGGCGGTGGTATGTTCAAATCATTTTTTGGTGATGCGGCATCTTCTAGCGTTCATAAATATTTGGTCACCCCTTGTCAAACTGAATTGAACGAGCAGGATTTTACTGTGAACGATTTGGAAACTAGTAATCATCCTCAGTGTAAGTTAAAATTCTATAAAATCTTTTTCTCGTATTAAGCCGCATAGCACGGCCATGACGACCGTGACTAATCAGATCGCGCCGGTAAAAATTTACGTTGAATGTGGTTGATTGCATGTCACGTGCACTGAAATTTGATTGGTCACGGCGGCAGTGGCCGGAAGGAAAGATGTATAAATCCAGCTTTCCTTATGTGATAATGTTTTCAAGTACATATTCGAATTTATTTCCCATCAGGCCTGCTCAAATTTTAAAATGTTGAATCTTATTAATTTTCCTGAAACTGTTTTTCCTATCGTTATCTCATAATGTGTGAATATACTAAAAAGGGACAAAAAAATTTTCCGTCAGAAAATGAGGTGCATAAACGATAAACTCGAAAAAGTTACAGTGGGACATATATGTAATACGATCGTTTTATTGCACTTCAGTTAGAAATATATCAAATTTTACATCCTTTGCAGCAAATAAGATATATTATATCGTTCGAGCAGTGTATCATTTCGATTGGAGGTCGCATGTTTTTCATTGCGGATATTACATTAGAGATGCACGCTTTATTTTCTATAATTTTAGCCACCGAAGTCGCTCCAGAAACAGAAGGACAAGATAAGTCTGGCTCTACGTCCATCAGCCTCAGTACACCGAACTTAAATAACGCCCAAAAGCGGTCTGCCGTCACAGCCGCCAATGAGCAAGAGAATTTGACGCCAGAAGCAAGTGTCGCAGCGCCTATAGTTACGATTGCTACTCCCACCACTATGGGTAGCGTCGCGTTAAAGAGGGCGAAAAATTTATCCATCTCATCGTCGTCGGATGACGAAGCATTGCAGCATTTGCTGGACACTTTCGCAAGTTTGACGGCGCGTGCGCGTCAACATCCTACGTCCGAAACTATAGATCCAGTAAGTTGTAGCATTCCGATATAGATTTGATTATTTTTCAGCAAATATCTCTCCAAAACTTCAAAAAAATTTATGCTGCAAAAAAATCCAAATATAGTCTGAAATCTGGGTGTATTAGACTATAGAGTTAACCAGAAAAATAAGCTGAAAGTAGTTGAGTAAGCTTACAAATTTCTAGTCCTAATGTGACAGCAGAATACTGAAAATATGAAATTATAATAAATGCACGCACTTGCCTTCCAGCTTTATCATTTGGAAGCATCCCAAGAAAAACAGGCCACAATTGAACGACATAATACAACATTCATCAACACAATTTCTAATAAATAACGCGATAAAATGAATATTTTCAATCATTATTCCTAGATAGTATGTGTTGGTTAAAATAATGTTTTAGTCTGCCTAGAATGCTCTTCAGACCTAGAAAGTTCTGATGCTATGATGTTTTCCATCAGTTGGATGGTGACGCCAACCGATTAGAAATATGTACACAAAAGTCATTTAGAAATCGAGCATTTTTCATAAATTCAGACAAAACAACAGAGACCATATAAATTTTGCTGAAAACAGGCAACTGCTCTTATAATTCATCAAACAAGCAACCAGAAATCTTGATTTTTCAACCAGCGAGGCTGTCTGCCATTGCCCAGCGGCACCGCCTGCTCAAGGGGTCATTGATCATTGTCATGCAATACAGTAATTAGAACTGAAACCGAATGCTCCTTACATATGAAGAACCGATACCGGAAGATCGCATTTTTGATTAATTGGAACCGCAGTCGCTGTTTTCTGAAGCTAATTCGTGGCATGCCTATAGTATGTTTTTTGAAATGCTTGAAAATAATGGCAATAGCAAACAAGTACTATTTCACGTTTTTACGATTTTCTGCCAAACCATATCTCACACAGTAGAGCTAAAAATTTGTGACCATACTGAGATAACCTTCAACGATTATTAGAGTAGACAACTGCATCGTGGCAGCTTTGTGTCAACGACGGAACTAATTTTCTTATTTACAATCATTTTATAAAAGATAGACTATAGTATGTTCCGTAGTGAACATCGGCCCATATGGTGCCGAAAGTGAGCCGTCTGGTACCCAGTTACATCTAATGCTCGGGTTCGTTCATAGCGCCTGGGTTCGAATTGATTATGTTAGTTTGTTATAACCGCAGTGCGTGAGATATATTTTTCTTAGTAAAGTTTTAGTTAAGCGAACTAAAGCTTTTGTTTGATGATTCATAAAAAGCAGCATCGCGTTCCTCAATATACAGCATTTCGAGTAAAAGTATTTTCTACGGAACAGTCATAATTTTACATAATTGATATTAGCAGTTCCGCACATATTTATTGAGAGGTAGTGCCATTGGAACCCCTACCAGAAATCGTCGGCCATTAGGTGATCTCCCGCAGGATTTACTAATCATATGACTAGCCATATAGCGGTAACAAGGACCGCCATACTTTTGGTCGAAAAAATACTGAAGTATGTCAATTTTTTGATGAAAAATGATTAGATGTAAAAATGCGAATTGGATTAAGAAACGCCCTCGAAGATTTTTTCGACAAGTGTGGTTTTAATTGCAGTTTTTATGTCATTCAATAAATTCTTCTTGGTCAAACATGCAGAAAATTTAACCAAATGTGCACTGAAACAAATGGCGCTAAATGTTACGGTTTCCGGTTTTTAAAGATTTCGTAACTGATTTTGGGTTGTACGAGTGAAATTTTAAAATACACAAGTCCACATTTTCAGGGACTATTAAACATCGGAGACTTAGTCGAGCTAGGTGGTGATCTGGCCACCAGTGGTGAAGTTTTGTCGCTCGTTAAAGCCGCTGTTCAAGCTGAATTGGAAGCTTGCGCCAATATTTTACCGCCCCTTGGAAGTCGCATTCGCAATGAACGAAAAACCATTGATTCGACGCCTGGAAGTAAAAGAACAGATTGTACGACTACAGATCAATTGAAATTTTAGAATTTCCTCTTATTTCTGAACATTAGGATTTGTCAATATTGGTTATACTCATTCATGCCTTTTTTACAGATTTAGACACGTCCACTTCGTCGGCCGCTACCATGCTAGCTTCTGCATTGAGGGCTCGCCGTGCTCAGGTTCTAGCTGAAATGGACGAAGATGAATATGGCGATATGCCGGTCGGCGGCGCAGTCGATGACGACGATCCTTTGAGCTACGAGTACGACGATCTAGGTGCTTATGGAGCGACGGACGACGATTACGCCAACGAAGATGACGAATATTATCCGGCGCAGCCGTCCCAATTCGCCAACACTGCAGGTATTCAGCGGTTTCATTTATACAATTCGTGCAACGCATGAAGTTCATTTGTAGAAAAAAATTCCAGAATTTTTTGCACACAATGCAAAAAATTTGTTATAGTTCTTTCCACAATTCTGGATAGAAGGTGGGGGAAAAAACAATGTTGGTACTGACCTTTGCATTTCAAACATTTCACCTCAAAAAACATTGAAAAAATTCATCCAACCCAACCAAAGTATAAAGTTCTGATAATGTCGAAATTTTTGGAAAGCGGAAAATGCGTTTGCTTGTTTTCAAACTAGTGATCGTACGGGGACAGATTTTTTCGGGGACGGGGACGGGGACGAGTTTTCCCCGTTCTTTCGGGGACGGGGACGGGGAGAGATATTGTCACATAGATTAAATACTACATGAGTACTCGTTTATATTATCTGAAGTCAATAAAATCTGTATATAATCTATTATAAATCTGAAATCAATCAAACATGCGAGTTGAGAATTTTCCAGGACTCAAATCTTGATTTTTCAAGTCAAGTATGTACCTAATCAATTAAAAACTATGACAATATTCTTACAACATTGTCTGCCTCATTCAGTAATATATTCAACTGACTTCATCAGCCTAGACATGACTAAAAGATCTCAATAACTATCTACACTATACAAAACCATATAGGGTCACTCAATAATGCTTAAAATAGAACCATGTCTAGCACAACTTTGTAAGTTAATATAAACGCTTTTGCATTATCTATTATACCCATCCACCCACAGGTGGGAATAATGTGTATTATAGTAATGTTTCCGGCGCCAAGCGCCGGAAAAATTTTTTGGGTATTGACATTCAGCGACACTAGAAAATCAATTTTCCGAACATTTATTTCAAGAATTACATTCGAATTTTCTGTTCAACATTCGTACTTTCCAGAAATTTTTCATTTGAAAAATTTTAAAACCAGTAATTCATTTGCAAACTCTCATGAACTTGGCCGAAATGATATGAGGTAGAAGAGTAGAAATGTCCGAAAACTACTTCCATACAGCTTTTGAATTGATTTTACGTTAAGAAAGGATCAATCGCTTCAAACAGTTTAGACTTGACGTATTGATCCTTCTCAAAAAATGTGTCAAGGAAAAAATGTGAATCTTCATTATATATCAAGATAAAATATTGAAGATTACCAATTAAAACATGAGATAATACGTTTAGGATGATGAAAATAGATTAAGTGATAAGTGAAGGTAGACATGCCAGAAGCTGCATCTGAGCTAGGAAGTAAATAATAATGCTTATTAAATTTATTTTGAGATTTGCACCTACTAGAATGCACCAAAATGCATCTTTTCTATATGAAAACACCAAATTTTTTTTCGCACTTGAATATTTTTTGCAAGGTGCAAAAAATCTGAAAAAAAGTTTTGCACGAGCGGAAAAAGTTTTGCACAGTACAAAAAAAACACTGGTATAAACCATAAAAAAGTGTGATAGATATTTTACTTTGGACTCGGATATCGATCGGTAATTAACGCGGTGCAGAGCATCGGAAAAAATTTGGATTTTGATATTCTATATCGTTAGAAAATGACTATTTTAATATCTATTTCCTGCCTGAAAAGTCTAATTTTTCAGTGAATTCAACACGTTTTCAGTCAGGCAGACTAAAATAGGCAAGCAGCAATGAATTGAATGACTTTTTCAGACAGAAGAACCTCTGCTATGGTCCCACGCTTAATCATTTTCTCAATGCAAAAAGTTATCTTCCCGAAAGTCGAAAATTCTAAAGAACCACAAAATGATTTTGTGGAAATAATCTAGAAAAATCTAGGTTTTAGTCAAATATGTGAAAAAACAATACAAGGTCAAACATTCATCCATAACATGCTCATGTTTAAAAGCTATAAGCCAGCACAACAGAAATGATAACAAGAATCATGAGTGATTTGAAATCCAGCGCGAAGCGCCGGAAAATTTTCGATATGTTTTCTTAAAAACGCATAAGAATGCATCTCCGGACAGGAAACTCACCCAATCAAAAGGGTCGTTAGGCTCTAATTTTTATAAGCCATGTTGGCTTGTGCCCCTAAATTTTTAGGAGTCACTCAGAGTTTTTAGAAGCCCTCCTAATTAACCTAAAAAAACCCTGAGCAGACTCGATTTTTTTCGCTCGCAAATATGAATGCTCTATATAGCTGAAAACATTTTGTTGTTAGTCTCCAATTTTCTGGCATAAATGAGGAGTTCGAATGTTTTCTCGAATATTACCCTTACAATCCAATTGAAACGTTGACTTTGACATAATAATTTAAACGCTAAATTGAAAGTTGAAGTTGAAAAACTAAAAAAAACGATCTCAAATACTCGATGATTTTAAGCAACTTCACTTTCAATGTGCATAGTCGAATAAGAAAACTCGCCGCAGCGCGGCGAAAAAATTTGACAATTATCCTCTATACTTTTCAACACAAAATATTTATTTTTCCACAAAATTCCCTGTGTTTCCAGGTTTTCCAGACCTGGAAAAAATTCCCTGTGTTTTCCAGGTTGTGTATGAACCCTGTAATATGTATAATACTATATTTTTCTATAATTTTGTTTCTTGTTTTGTACCTAATAAATTAGAGTGTAGTTATATTAGTTAACGGAAAATGTGGTATGCTGAACAAATTGCATTACTAAAAGGAAATTCCCCGAAAAACGGAATCCCCGATGACTTTTTTAGACCGGGGACGGGGACGAAAACGCCGGGGATCCCCGGTATCCTTACGGGGACGGGGACCCCGTACGATCACTATTTCAAACATTTTGAACAATTACGGTTAAAAAGTCAAATCTCCCGTCTCAACTGCTTATTTTTTAGGCTTCGAAACCGTATTTTCCGAACGAGCAAGTTGCCGACGTCGTCGTAACCGTCACGCGGCCTCCAACAGCGGTTTGCAAGACAACGTCGTCAATAACGATTTGACGGCGGACGGTGGTACTAAATTCTCTATTATCCAACCGGGTGTGTCTTCATCGACGTCACTCAAATTTCAACAACGTTTAGCCAATCATATGCTGATGAATAATAAACGCAAAGTCGGCGGAGCTACGGCAGCGGCCGCCGTCGTGGGTTTAGGCGCCATGTTGGAGGATGATTACGTTCTAAAAAGGCAATTTAAAGCTTTGCTGCCGGCTTTCGACCCGCGTCCTGGCCGTTCGAACGTTAATCAAATGCAAGACGTCGAGCTTCCGCCAACGGCGGAAAAAGAGAAAGACATCACCGCTACGACAACGGCTACATCGACTCCGAGTGAAGCCCAGTCTCGATTGTATCTGAAAATCGGTTTGCAGCGGACTAAAGATGGTAATTTTTTGCAGTCCATTTTCTGTCAAATTTTTTGTGTATGACAACTAGTGAGCTTGAAGCTGCAGATAAAAGGTTTGATTTTTTGATCTGAATTTCGTGATTTTTCAATTCTAACTCTATAGAAGATAAACTGATTTAAGAATAGGTAAGCTATAAAAACGGCCAATTTGATTTGCTGTTTGTGAGTTTTAACTCAATATTAATATTTCAACCCCATATCTAATCTGCTGAAATGATTTTTCTAAATGTAATCCTCGCGTGATGAAATTATCTTGGAATCATTGAACAGCTGTTGAAGCCTTTTGAGTCCATTTTTTCAAGTGGACCTGATCAATGTCTATGGAAATTTTATCGAAATGAAGAACCTGTATTGCAATTCGATATTTTCATTTCACAAGTTGACTATCGTACAAAAAATTCCAGTCTGCGCTACACGATAAAACCATTGTCTTTTCTGGTTTTTCCTCGTACGTTTCTTGCATTTTACATCGCCGAGGCTCATTTTTAAAATAGATGATACTGTAATTTCGTTGTGAGATTTTTGTGTCAGCTCGAACCGGACACTGACACATTGATATATATTCAATTCAATATGTATATCGTAATTTTTTCAATTCTATTTCGCTGAATTCCAGATTATTGACAAATTTTAAAAATTCTTAATTTGATTCATAATATCCGTATCAGCCGCAACTGAAAATTGACGTGTTGATTTTTGAATATAGAATTTGAGTTAGTAATTTTTTCCAAATTTGATTTTTCCAAAGATTTATAAATTTTTGAATTATGATCGAAATTATGTTTAATTTTGCATATGTATTTCTAAAGCTTTGAGCTTCGTGCATCAGGTTTTTCAAAAGTTGAAAAAATTTTGGAACGATATCGAAAACTACAATTGATTGTTTCAAAGTCCATTTAGATGCTTATATGTATGCGCCTGTATGCATAACGTGTTACTTATTTTCTAGATGAAAAATCTGGTGCAACTATTTCGCTAACGGACGATCACAAGTGTCTATTCTATTATATCCAACAATTGGCCTTGGATAACGTTACATCTTCTAAAACCAATACTACCTTTTGCCTTTCGAAAGTAGAAAAATTGAAAACTATTTTTGACCAAACGTATGTCATGTTCTACGAAACTGAGTCGAAAAAAAGCGACGAAAAATCGCAACATTCAATAGACTTAAGCGGCAGTTTCATCCCAGAAACTGAGAACAAAAAAAATTCGTTTAACGATTTTTCGACGACTAAATTGATTAATACCTTGCAACTTTTGAAATTCTTACGTAAACTATCGCCCGACAACGAGTGTTCAACGTCGAAAAAATTGACGGACAAATTACGCCAACAGTTACGCGACGTTTTAGTCGTGGCCGGCGATTCGTTGCCCGATTGGTGCGATCGCCTAATGTTCGATTTTCCCTTCTTATTTCCGTTCGATTGTCGGCAAATGTATTTGAAAAGTACAGCTTTTGGAGCTACGAGAGCAATTTGTTGGCTGCAATCTCAATCGGATCAGCGTCTTGAACAGCAGAGGTATAGTAACTCATCCTCGAGAAAAAAATTATTATCGAGTAAAAACTCGTGAACATTATTTGTTTAATCAATGTTTATGTTGCTGATCAGATGCCCCACTTTTTACATTCATCAAAGTAATCAGCTAACATATGTAACTAGAATACAACTTTTGTGCATTCGATTACGTAGAAACATTGATTTTTTACTTGATTTCAAGAAAAAAATGTGAAAAATTCCAATTTGAAACAAAAACGCTGAAAATGCCAATGTATTTGATAATTTCAGTGACAAAAAATTTCCCAATGTGTCAACAGCTTTCTGTCAGCGTTCAAGGCTTTAAATTTGTAATTGTGAAGAAAAGCTTCTCCAATAAGATAATTATAATCTCGTTGAACTTTTTTTGCAACTAATCCATCAAGGACATGATACGGGATAGTAGTACAATACCAGTTACTGTAACTATTTTTCAGGGCGTCATCTTCAACTTCCAGCACCGGTATCCTACGCCGTACATTGGAAGAAACCCATTTCTTCCACGATTATCGCGTCGGTCGTATAAAACACGAACGGGTGAAAGTGGATCGCAGCAACGAAAACGACTTTTTGGATTGGTCACGACGTGTCATGGATTTTCACGCTGAACGTAAATCCTATTTAGAAGTCGAGTTTTTGGACGAAGAAGGTACCGGACTAGGACCGACGTTGGAATTCTACGCTTTAACGGCCGCTCAGTTGCAACGAAAATCATTAGCGTTGTGGTTGTGCGACGACGAAACGCCGTTAGAAAAGCACGTGCTCGATAAGCCGGTTGATCTTGGTACTTTGAATAATACACGAATATAAGGATTCTAAGAATAACGAGACTGAGTCGGTTATAGGGCATCCGAAAAATCGTCTGCTCGTGTTGACAAATCCTAACTGAGGATAAAGATCATCGGATAAGCTCCTTGTTTCGAAGATTGTAGACTATTTCTAGATTCCACTTTCCCAGCTTTACAACCTTTGGCTTTCATTCAAATGATCATTTTTGGAAGTCTAAACCACTGTTACATGGTATTCTTATAATTAGTGTATACAACAGACCAATTGTGTAAGAAAGAACGACAAATTCGTTATGACACTTTTCGCAACAATACTTGCAAATTGGCCAAATACAATTTGGCCCAAATACAATTTGGCCCAAAAATTACTATTTTATGTCAAATGATGAATAACTGGTATGCACATTGATAAAATTTTCATTTTACATCCAAGTTCACTTTGTCCATCCATCCATCTAATATTAGTAATCCGTCTAATAGTATATATTTTTCAAGTAGATAGATACATATATCAGCTTTCTACGACAAATATTTCTACTTTCATTTATAACAAGGGTAAATTTTTATTCAGTTTTACATAATTATGGTTTAAAAATTTCAACTTCATGATCTTGCTGAAAAATAGTCTTTGATTCGAAAAAATTACAACGGAATACAAGTTACAGTCGCCTGGAGAGATTTCGAATTTTTTCTTCTGTCTTGTGATAGTTTTAGAAATTTCATTCGTGTGACTTATGTTTACAAAATAATAGAAAACTTTTACTTCCATTTTTTTGAATTCAGTAATTTTCAAATGAAAGTACGACAAAAGATGTTATGAATTATGAATAGTTTCCGTTTATTCAGTAATTTATGTCCAAGTGAATTATTAAGCGACTCAACAACTGAGAAATTCATCTGAAGCTGTAGAATTTTGAGGAATTGGGAGTATTTTATGTGCGATTTACCCCGAACTGCAGACTAAAGTAAATCGAAACTCCTCGATGTTTGGCTTAAGTTTATTAAAAAAATTAGTTCCTACATTAAGTTGCCTTTATAATAGTGAGTTTTAAAGGCACAGATTGGTCAACAATATATTGTAACGTAAAAATTGTTAATTTTGTGCAATTTGAATGTAAGGCGCTTTGCGAATGAAATCGAATTTATCTGAAAAATTTGCCGTTTCCATGACCCATGATTATCATTTCCCATTTTTTCGTGACTCCCTGATTTTTAACACATTTTTTCAGGAAATGGCCCAAAACCCATTGGCTATTACGTCAGACGCGCCGGTGGTCTTTTCCCGGCGCCTTATCCTCAAAATTGCCCTCAATTGGAGCAAGTCTGTAAATTATTCCGTTTCATGGGTACGTTTATAGCCAAAGTTTTACAAGACGGGCGTTTAGTCGATTTACCTTTGTCGAAATCGTTTTTGAAGTTTTTATGTCAATCTTCGGATTATTCCTTAAATTTTCGAGATTTCGAACTATTATACCCGATAAAAGCGAGATTTTTGCAACAGTTGAAAAAATTATGCGACAAAAGGCGCGAAATTTCCAGCGACAAAAATTTGACCGCTAAAGAACAGCGACAAAAGTTGGACAAATTACGTTTAAGCGTTAATGGATGTGATATTGTGGATTGTGACGAAGCCGGGTCGTATCAAGTAGAAGATTTAGGTGAAGAAGATTGTTAATAGTTATGTCTATACGTGAATGCAAATTTCAAGTCTTCATTTTTTGTATCACAAAATTTAGGATTGGAGATTTTTCAAATCTTTCTGATAAATATTGAAAAAATATGGGCACAAACAAAACGAGAGAAGTTTATTATTTCGAAGAGAATAAAAAAAAAGTTATGCAATTCAAAACCCTAAAAAAGTCAAAATCAAAAATTGGTGATCAGAAGCTATAAGTTTTTAATTTATGGCATTCTTAGGCTTGACGTTCCAATTGAATCCGCCTAGTCAGGTTTACGGTTACGAATACGTAGATTTGATAGAGAATGGTGGTTCGATAAGCGTTCAAAATCAAAACTTAAACGATTACGTTGAACTATGTACGGATTTTTACTTAAACAGCGGCATAAAACTTCAACTACAGGCTTTCAAAAACGGTTTTGATCGCGTTTTTCCTATGGACCGTTTAAGATCGTTTAGTCCCGAAGAAGTCCAAGTAATTCTAATTTTTGGTTAATAATTTAAATTCTCAGCTTGTCTATCAGGAAATATTTTTAATCATGGCATTTTTATTTTTAAGACTCTTATCAGCGGAGAGCAATATCCGAGATGGACGGCTGAAGACATTATTGCTCACACGGAACCCAAATTAGGCTATTCGAAAGATAATCCAGGATTTTTACGTTTCGTGGAAGTTTTGTGCGAAATGACCGGGGAAGAAAGGAAAAGTTTTCTACAATTTACGACCGGATGTTCTTCTTTACCGCCCGGTAAATCCAAAAATTAGTTTTGCCGACAGTCAAGTGAAAAGAAATTATTTATCTTGAGCAAAAAGTTTGTTTTATAAAATGGTTTGTAAGGAAAAACGACTCAAATAAGTTACTGATTTTGAAATCGTTTAAACAAGTATTTGTTTGTGGTTTATACAGTAGAGAATCTCGAAAATATGAAATTATACTTGATTTCCAACTTTATTACACTGGTAGAAGCATTTTTAGAAAAGGCGATTAAAACTACTCGAATATATCCTCAAAATTCGTATTTCGGGGTAATGCTTCAAAATGTTTTGATTCTCGTTTAAGGTGGTCTGATGAATTTACATCCGCCGTTGACCATTGTTCGTAAAGTGGACGGTTCGGACGGCAGCTACCCGTCGGTGAATACGTGCGTCCATTATTTGAAATTACCGGAATATACGTCGAAAGAAATTTTGAAAAAACGTCTATTGGGCGCTATGAGAGAAAAAGGATTTCACCTGAACTGAAAAATGGAGAAATAATAACGTCAAGCAAAGATGGTATGTTGTGGAAATTTTATGACTGTCATTTACTTGTAACCCGTTATTTCTTAACCTTTGCTGCTGTAGTGTGTTGTGCAAATTATAATTTACATAAACTTAATGTCGATCTTTGATTTTTTCGGTTAATTGTGTACATTTGAACTAGTCTATTATTATTTTGATGTTCTCGTGGCGTTGTCCTGAACTTCAGTAAAATTCCAAATACTAAATGCAAGCATCATGGCGAAAATATATAGCATCGGTATGTGCAGGATAATTATTATGAATCTTTCACACCATTGTGTGAATGCTTGGGTTAGATAATGATGACCGGCGTAGTGGTCAAAGGCCAATCAGTAAGGTCTAACCTGCTGGAAAGATATTTTCACTTGGCATCCTTTGAGTTGAATCTTCGACCTATGGCGTGTCGGGTCAGGGCTTTGCAGCTGACCCTTCGTTCCAGGAACTGAGTTTAGCTGTTCCTGAAACTATTGGTCGGAACCCTGTTTGGCTTACTGTCGTTGTTGGTTCAATTCTGGCATTTTGTGTTGGGTAACCATTTACTTATTCCTTTCATTTTTCGACCATTATAGACTATGCCTATACCTACATTTGTTTTCCTCAGGTAAGCAACCGCTTCCGGTTCTTGGACAATTCGCCCCCAGCAATTCGTCCCCCACAATTCGCCCCTGGTAATTCGCCCCCACTGCAGTTCGCCCCCGGACAATCCGCCCCCAACACAATTTGCCTCTGGTATTATACCTACCTGGTTTTAGATTTAAAAGCAACTCCATTTCCAGCTTTATTTCTTGTAACTTTTTATCGGGATCTATGGAGAGCGATTAAGATTATGACAAAGTATCACAATTATTCTATACGTGTGACTATCGTGTTCTTCTCTATCTTTTTCGTGACAACTTTTCGGTGTACCAAAAACAAAAAAAGAATAAAAATATAAAAAACAGAAGAAAAATATGAAGGAAAAAATCAGAAAAGGAGAATGAGTAAAAAATAATCAAAAAAATATAGAAGAAACTAAACAAGAAAGATGAAAGATAAAAAAAGGAATACAAGAAAAAAATTAAACGAAAAAAGGAACAAAAAAACATAAAAAACAAATGCAGATCGAAGAACATAGATGACTCGCAATTCTGCCCATGATATCTAAGTTCTGCGTAAATTCTCCCAGGTATTCACGTCATTAGACTAAAATTTGGCATAGTTTCTGGGGATTAGGACACCATCATTACAAACTTGAAAAAATATGAATTAGCAAATCGCCAGTGATGAGATTTTCAGAAATTTTTAGTCGAATTTGATTATTTTCAGTCAGATAAACTTTAGCTGCAAGCTTTCATTTTTAACTCGGCCACAAATTTTGTTTCAAGTGGAAAAAGAACCGGCCACTTCAATTCTAGGGAACTAGTGCTCAAACGCTGTATTGCTGCCTGTACGAGTAAAAAATGCTTATACTGACTTAGTACTCACCCAACAGTAAAAAAAATCTTACATTCAAAGAAAATTTAAAAAAATTATTTGTGGACATTTATTTGGAACATTGCTGTAGATCAGAATACCCCATTTTACCCCTACCTGAAAAATCTGACCTTGGGGACCTCTGTTGTAAATCTTTTTCTTCTTGTAGATAATACTTGCACTCTGCATGCAGGATTCATAAATAAACATGCTATTTCGGCTGGGAAAAATCTCTAGGTATTGTGTATGGATGTGTAGAAATGCTATTACATAACTGCAAACAACCTAGTGGAATTATTTTTAAATCTGAATTTTTTAAATTAAAAAAAAAGTGAATTGGGGGCCAATTACTGGGGAAAAATTGTGGGGGAGGGCGATCTGCTCAGGGGCGAATTGTGTTGGGGGCGAATTGTCCGAGGGCGAACAGCAGTGGGGGCGAATTGTGGGGGACAAATTGCTGGGGGAGAATTGTCCGTATCCCTAGTTTCCATATCTTTTGTATTTCTCATCAGGTTCGAAGCCCAGCCAGTGGCTGTAGTGAGCTAAATTTGCATGGTTAGGATAATTGTGCAGCAATTCAAAGGTTTAATTTTATAAATCAAAGTCTGTTTTTCTTGAAATGCGTCTAAATAATGAAAGTAGTAAGGCAAGTCGTATTTCATATTTTCACGATTTTCTGACAAACAATATGTCATAAAGAACTGAAAATTTGTGAGCTTAACTTAACTTAACTTAACAATCCTCCGAGTGAAAAATTTTAACTTTTATTTTTAAAAATCAAGATTTTTGTGAGCATCCGAAAGAAAGAACATGTTCATGCAAATGATAAACAACCGCGTACACGGACACTATTTTCTCTAGTTGACTCTAGCAGTTAGGAGAACAACTTAAGAAGAAAAGATTTTGGCACACGATGCAGGTTTATCATTTATTCCCGGATTTTGTCAGATCATACCTGTAGAAGGTCCGACTAGTTGCGGAGGATTAGCCCGAAATTTGTGGAATAAGGGCACTCAGTTTCCCAAAATTTAAAATCCTCAAAAAATTCGAAAATTTTCCTAAAAAAGGCCGAAAAAGCTATATTTCCCCAATTTTTACCAGTTGGGGGAAGTTCAAATATTCGGGTACTAGGTCTGACCAAGCTGGGGAGTTCCCCAATTACAGGTATGCTTTGGATTATTATTACACGTTCCGACGCTCATTTAAATGAATAGACTGTTGTTTGCCGTCCTCAGAGAAAATTTTACCCGAAGTTTACTCGAGGATAGGCAGGCGGACGTAGTAGCAGAAGAAAATTGTAATCAGAAATCCAAAACAAAAGTGAATAAGCACGGTCGTATTTCAGTGAATTTGGCCTGATGAAGAAATTTAGCGTTTTTCTACAGTATAAAGTTTTTCACTTTAAGAAAATTGAATACCTAATCAAATCGGACCTACTTTTTTGGTTGTTGCTGCGTGTGAACTAAGAAAGTCTCGCTATTCTGCTCCGAGTTTGAAAACATTTTTTTCGCAAAATAATAGCCGTTGGTGGAAAATATAGAGGAAAACACAGAAAATTTCAGAATCAATTAAAAACAAAGCAATGTTGAGCAAGCTAGTATCGAAAAAACCACCAAATCATATGACCAATTTTGAGATAAGTAAAAATAACACACTTCGAAAAATTTTACTGAAAATCATTTAAATTTATGCAATTTCATAAGGCATAGTATTTATTGAAAAAAACTTTATTCTTCATGAACGTCGGTTAACAAAAAAATTTTCGACCAAGTTATTGCATGAGATTACGCTGATTTACTGCAATTGGTATTTCTAAGCTATAGATCATGTTCTGTTGATCAATATCGTCTCCGAAGGGTCGCTTCATTTTTATTTGTTCAGCTATTCAACGTACAATTTTAGCAACTTCGCGATTTTTTCTCCATATTTCATTGAAACACGAGCGTGCCGAACTATAACGAGTCGCACTGAATCACGTTATACTCTAGTTTGGGACAGATTTGATCATCAACAGCGGGACACTGAATATTCTTCAACGAACGAAAACAAGCGTTTGAAAACATATTTTCAGTCAAAATATAAAACTGAGCTGTTTATTTGTTAGTCGAACAGGAACTTATGACTCTAATGGTTTTCCTGGCTTTAACTTTTATTATTGCCAGTCAATCAACGGTCGGAAACTTTCGAGGTGAGTCCGAAGAATTAAATCTGTGAAAAAATCTAGCTTAAACGTTGTCAATGGTCACGAGCAAAAATTGTTGGTCATCTGAAACAGGGTCTCTCAGATATCGACATGCTGCGAAATAGAAGCATCCACGCACCTTCTGCGACTCTTAATACATTCTCCTATTCGAAATGGATTAAAAATGAATATTCTAATTACAAGCTATAAGACACAATTTCTGGGAAGTTCTACCTTCCCTATGATAAGTTGAAAATTAATCATACCTCAAAATTAGATATTTTGGGTAGTTTCGTGCGCTGAGTTCATAGTATCATTCGTTTTGCTTTAAAACAAAAATCCACACCGCTACAGTATGCCGAATTTTATTTTTGGCATTTTTCAGTGGTCTTGCTAGCCAAGCGATATTCCAGGATCAGATTGATCTCATTCGGTAAATGAATATTCCTTTTACATAAGAGAGAATAAGTTATCTTTTGGTGTAATATTTACAGTAAATTTTCTGCTTATTACACTTTTTTAGAGACTTAAGTGTCAAAAATGAGCCGATAAGAATTAGAAAAATTTTGCTTATGGACATTCCCGAGCATTTTTCCATCGGATGCCGCAGAATTTTATTTTCTTATTTTAAAGTTCATGCCTTTTTACTCTATTGGTCGAATTTTCATCGAAATTCTTTTACCGTTTTGGGAGCTGCACAGCTCTGAAGAAGGCATACTTATGAAAATTTATCAGAAATCATTGTATTTTCTAGGTGGCCCTTGTCTAACCGTTATGATTATCTATACTATAGAATTATCAAAAGTAATAGACCTTGATGTAATAATTGTTTCACAGACGAACATTTTACACTCTGCAAGAAAGTTTAAACTGTCGAAAATGGAACCAAAAAAAGAAAAATCCTGTTTAAGGGCACTCCAGAACAGCTTCAACTATGATGCCGGGGAATTTTATCTTTGCATTCTTCAGTTCATACATTCCTACAGTAGACGCGACAGTAACATCTCATCATCGTGTACCGTTTTGGCAGCTGTGGACATTTGCATACACTGCACTGTCATTCAAATGAGTTTTTGAATCTGGATAAATGTCTCATCAATAAAGTTCTGGGAACACAGGATGCGTCCTAACCCGATACTTTATGAGAAAAAATGTGGCCTGAAATCCTGGTAAATTTTCATTGATCTAGGTTTGATGATTTCTAAACGAAGTGCTTCAAATGAAAAATCGAAATTTTCATTAAATTTCAGAAATTGAGTGATTGTTTGAAATCCATTTACAGAAATACGGCACGAGATATTCGGGTAATCTTTGCTTTGTTGGAAAGGCACTGCAATCTACTATCATTTGCTCAACTTTCGTCACTCTAACATCACGTGGTGTGAAACAGGGTGCCTTCAACTGTAGAGAAATTTCGCACAGCTTATAACATAGGCCGGAGTCAGACAGCCGACATTTATTTTCTAACATTAAACTCGCAGCTTCGATTTTTTTCCGGTCAAATTACCGAAAAGAGAAATTTATGTTGCATCATCTCTTCTTAGGCATCGTGTTACGCAAGCACTGTAAATTGATCGATGAAATTTTACCAGTGATTCGACTCACATCTTTTCTTTTTATTCGTCTTGTCTGAACGTTTAAATTTTTTTCCTGCATCTCGTTGATGGCACACTTAGAGAAATCAATCAGCATTTTTGTACCAACTTTCAGAATGTGCAGACACCTACAGCTCGCAATACGGTACATTAATTTGATTGAAATTTTAATACAATATGTCAGACATTAGTGGGTACAGAAATCAAGAAAAAAATTCTGCGACATCCAAATGACTTTTTCGTTTTATTTCGACTCACTCTTTGACACTTTAAAACAGCATAAAAAGTATAAAGTAAAGTTTTAGAAAATGTTTTTCATGCCTGCATGCATACAATGGACATTCGGCTTCAGATTCAAGTCTTTTCTGAGCTGTGATATTTCGATACACATGCACAGATCGAAAAATTCCCAAAAATGTAAAAATTCTCAACTTTGGAGTATGAATGCTGTCATGATACTCAGCATGCAAAACTACTCAAAATATCTCTTTTTCAGATATTATTAATTTTTAACTTATCACAGATAATTGGAGCAGAAGGCAGAATCTTTCAGAAATCGTATCATAAAAATAATTGCATCATTTAATAAACTTAAAAGTGTAGGAGTTATGCCAAACTTCGAGATTTCTTGCCAAACGTGTGTATACAGGATGTCTTACACGAAACAAATCGCATAATTTAACATTACAAAGTTTTCTTCTTCCGTATACAAATCTTTTTTGATTCTGGTTTCAAATCTCTCAGACATGTGCACACTTTATTTCCTGACTAAAATTTCGCATTAATTTCTCAACTGAAAGCGTGATCTTTTTGAAGCGTTTCTCGACTGAATAAGAAATATACAGGCTGCGAATTTTACAGAATCAATCTCTGCTATGTTACGTTCAACAGAATCATCAACTGTTAAAAGGTTGTTTTGACTAAATGAGATGACCTTTTTAAAAAGTGCTAGGTATTCGAAACGCATTATATGGAGTACTAAAATCTTAATGCTTTTAGAATATCCGTCCCGCCAAGATCTGATGAGTCCACCGCTCAGGTATTTTCAGAAAGGTTGGCTCAGGAAAGAATTTCAGACGGATAAGCCGACGGTCATGTCAAAAAGAAGGATGCGCAGAATTTTATCGGTCGGCCCGAACATGGCCTACTCTTTGGGTCAACTTTTTTTGACCGTTTCCAAATACGACAACGTAAAAATGTTCGACGGAGAAGATCATTCAAGAACTTTGGCCTACGAGTCTTTGGTGGAAAATTTGGTGGAAATAGATAGAAGAGCACAATCGTTGTATAATTTGACGTTCAAAAGCATAGTCGAGCTGCAGGTAGGAGAGAGATTTCCAAACGAAGGAAAACTTTATCAATGAACTGTAGGAATTCAACCAAGCAATAACACTAACACTATCAGTTATGATATACATTAAATTTAAATTTGTTGGCATCTACAACAGGGTCTCTCGAGCATTCTTTTCCCTCGCATGTGAATCTCCTCCATGCAGTGCACAAATGCATCTCAAAAATATCAGTTGAATCAAAATCTTCACACCCCAACGCTATACGCTGAAATGAGAAAAATTGAACGACGTACACTGAATTCGCATAATGTTGAAATGTTTTTCTCAAAATGCATTATTCTGAAACCTATTTGCTGCTTTAAAAGTTAAAGTTGATTCATGAATCAGAAACTTCGTAATTTATTCATCTCATGGAGAAAAAAATCTTGCATCCGTCCGTTACCCAGCTGAAGATTCGTTGGGCTTTTGTCTGCTGAAAACAGGATCTTTGACGTCTTACCCGAATCGGGAAGTGACTTCGGAAACGTTCTCAGTTGAGTAATTCTTTGAATTTTACTTGAAATTTCTTTCGTAGAAAATTCGATGGAAGATAATAAATATTGTCAGAGAAATGTTGAATGTTACGAATACAAATTTGCCCGATCATGAAATGAAAAGTTCTCTGAAACTCGCCACCAATCAAATCACTTCAAACATGGATAACTATTCAGCGATCGTCGATAAGGCCATATCGTATACGACGAAAGTCAGCAATAACTTCGAATCGTTGTGTTTCTATTTTGAAGAAGTAAGCATGATCATAAAGCTATATTTTTGATCGTACGGGTTGACGTCAGCGATATGAGAAATCGATACGCGTGTTGTATGGTAACATACAACGTTCCGCCGTAGGATTGATGTTTCTGCCAATCCATGGGTTCTGAAACCTGAACTCGGTCATTTTTGGTGAGTCCCGGCCCGGATGGTCACACCTAGCGCGGCATTGGCCGGTGGGACAACTCCGGCGCCACCCAGGAAGCCCTTCAACGACATGCGAAACCATGTATGACACAAAATCTTGTCCATTTACCAGGACAACAGTTGTGCATGTTTCTCTGCATCAATTGTAAAAATATACAACTAATCCTTGCCAGTGGTCAAAAAATTGATCCTTCTGTGGACACTTCTGAACTTTGCGATTATACAGGAACCACTGAAGAAAACGATGCCATTTTTTTGCAAAATGGTAAACAACATTGCTTATCCACTTTTGATTCACCAGAAAATAATTTCACCGACATCTACGTGCACTTTATCACAGTTATTGGAGAAAATTATCAGTCGATCTGTTTGTCGCTGGTAGATGAGAAAAGTTGTCTCATTAATTACTGTAATAAACTTACTATTTCTTCCTAATTGAACTTACTTTTTTCGCTTCACTGCATCTGCCATTTTGGAATGAATAAACTATAGTACAGATTGTGCTATTCATCATCAATTTCCAGCTCATATTCTTTCTAGCGGCAATGTTAATAAATTGACTATTGGAAAAACTGTTCTAACTTTTACTGGAATACCTAAAAACTTATTGTTGAAGACGATAGCTATAGTTCCTTTTTATAAATTGATTCAGAACTGACGAAAAATAAGAGAAATAAGTACGATCGTAAAAATCGTTTAAAGGAAGCGCTAATATATGACGATAAGATTTTTCATTTAAGAAATTGTTGGAGGCTAGTTGAATATGCTCACAAATTAAAAGGGTATTTACTTTTTATAGTTCGTTTTTTATAAAATGCTTCCAAATAGAAAAGTGGCAAAAATCAGTACTGTCGCCAAAATCGTTCATATACAGCTCTTACTGTAAAATTTTTCATTTGAAAAATGGGTAAGGGCTAGGTCAGTGTGCTCACAAATTTCCGGTCCTATATGATATATTGTTCATTAGCAAATCATGAAAAAATGAAATAGTACTTGCTTGCCGCTTTCATTATTTAAAAGCATTTCAAGAAAAACAGGCTATAGTTTCATGTTGGAAGCATTCCAAGAAAAGCATGATTATAAAAATGACTTTTTCAAATGTACTTAATCATAGAATTTTTATGCACTTTGTCGAAGACGAAATAGTTATTGCAACTCTATGCAACTCTAACTCCTGCACTTATTTAAGCAAATTTCCGTCCAAACTTGCCCCATTTTTCTACAAAAATCACTTTTTGGTTAGTCCAGAAACCAAGCAGTACACAAAACAGATATAAGTCAGTCTATTCTTTATCTGATTTCATCGAATATTGACTGAATGAACACAAAAAGAGTCCGCATCTCATACTTTTCAAGAGGAAAACACATAAACATGATCTCATTTCACATATTGAAAATGTAATTAATCACATGAAAAGTTTGAACCAAGTTATTGTCCGCAGTTATCGCATCTTGAAGGTAGCCGCTTAGTTTTGAACTCATATTTTAAGATTCTAAAATTAATGTAATGGACGTCGATTAGGTACTACTTTTCTTTCACTGTAGCCCATTTACTTCGAAATGACAGTCACAGCGACAACCAGAAAAGCACGTTGAACTTGACACGAAATTTTGACAGAGTGAAGCATTTCGTGTTATTAAAAAACAAATTGTTTGTGTCAATTGGGAAACCAGAATCATTGAAACAATATCATGCTTATTTATTTTCGATTTTGATCAATTGTTTTGACATCGAAATGCGATGCAAGAAAAATGCATCTGTTGGTAAGTTTTGATGAATTCACTGTAATATGCAGCGAAACCATGAAATTAAGTTCGTAAAGATACACGCTCAGTGTATAGAAATCCTACAGGGCGTCACCCAGTGCAGGGGTGGCTCGAATTCTTTTTCTTTCCTGATGATGAAAGAAAGAACTTTTGTCGCTCAAGCAACATAGTCTTGAACATAGATTTAGTGGAATATGTGAAACTAACTTGCTTTTTCAAGCCCTAATATTACGAATCATGTATGTCTTGTTTCGAATAATAGTTCATTTTCATTGTTGTGATCACTTTCTCTTTGTTTTCCTACACCATCTTCATTGCTGGGGGTAAAACCTGCCGGGGGTTAGTGACAATCTGCTGAGGGTCATTAGAAATCTGCTGGGGATCAGGAACTCCCCGAAATCTCTCACATGTACTTATATTTATTTTTTGTTATCAATGAGAAAAACTTACTCATCCATGAGCGATAAACATACCGAAAATTTTCTCCAACTAAAGTCACATGTCGATACACTTCTATCCAAAACAAAAATAGATAAGCATGACGTTGTTTTTGGCATCCACTTTATCATGAAAAAATGCATATTTTTTCTAGTTTTCCACTCCGTTAGAATTGCGTGTCAAATTGAACCTACTTTTTTATTGTCTCTGCATCTACCATTTCAAGGTAAATGGGCTATAATGTTTATTGGCGAAAAATATTGATTTGTCTTCTGCGCTAAACGTCCGAATCACCTAACGCCAATTTTTCAACATTTTCACCTAAATCAAGTTGAAAAACAATTTTTTTAAAACCATGCAGAAGCGGAGCAAAATCGATCTAGAAATAAATTTGTAGTCAAACAATGTGTGAAAGAATAATTGGCAAGGACTTCAAACTCTTTCGTCATTACGTTATTTCAGGCTTTTTTCCGTCTGGAAGATGATCAGGCAGATGAACGACGAACAGAAGATTTGTGCTTGGATTCGTGCCTCCTATACGAGAACGCAACTGGGATCAATGAATCGTTGTCGATTCTTTTTTTGAAGGGAGGATTGCGCATTGGCTTGGATGCAAAAATTCTGAGAAAAAATTGTTTATATTTCAAAAAGTAAGTTTATGATGCTGATCAAATTACTGATGAATATCACAATTGAAAAACCTGCTAATGAAAGTTTAATTAATTTTCCAAAGTGGATGTCATGGTCTACAGTAAGGTGTGTTGTATACACCCCTCTAAAGTTTGCCTATCAGCAGTTGATGGATGCGGTTTTAATGGTAGATGAGTGCGACTCAGCAGTCGTGAAATTTATCAAAGAAACTCTACTTGACACTGTTATGGAATGTCAATACTATTGATGCTATAGTCCATCCATTTACAAATGAGCCCCAAGACGTAAAAAAATCCGCACGCAGGAGATGACCGATGCATCATGAGTCAAAATTTTCTGTTTCGAAAGCGTAGTCCTATATTCTATCCATTTTCAATTGAGCCCAGGAAAGTAAAATAATTATTAAAAATCGATGAACAGACAATAAAACTGCATCGTAGGCCAAAATCATTTTTTCTCTATTTGCTCGCCCAGTCAATCCGAGAGAAAAATTTGTCCGTACACGCAGGTAGTTCGTTATTTGCATGAACATCTTTCTATACGCAGAGGCTCATTCGGAAAACAGACTATAGCTACAATCAGTCTGAGAAAAAAGGTGGTCGCGCACGCAGGTTATGAATTATTAGCACGAGTATTCTCGAGGCTCATTTGGAAAAAATGGAGTGTAGCGGAAATTTGACGTTTCTGAACGTTAGAAAAATCCCTGCAAATGTCTACTTGAGCATCTAGAAAAATCGAACCACTTTCATTTCCATCCCATACCGCTAAGGATTCTACAACGTCGCCAACTGGCCTTTGTACTGGATGGAAATTCTGCTGGGAGCAGCCAGCACGAGGAGTAGGGCCGAATTTTCCCCCTTTTTGGTGACTATGGAAAAGAATTCTTCACCCATGCAATATTGTTCAATCTAGATTAGTGAAATATGGTAGATGAGGATGAACACTACATCAGGTATGCTTTTACGTAGAAAAATCGTTAAGCTATTTACAGATCATTTTCATTGTGTAATTACAACTTTCTCTTCTTATCTCGAGGATTTTTTTGCTCTGTCATCCTCTCCATCATTGCTGTGTGGTGGCTCGAATCTGTCCAGGGTCAGCAAGAATTTGATGGTTGTCAAAACTCCAAAGTCCGCCGTTTGAATGTATGACCTTCAGAGCACCAAAGTCCGAGTGCTGTAATTGGATTCGACTGCGGCGGTTTCATCAAAGAGACTTAAGCTCCAGCTGAGCTGCAGCTTAGGCTGTAGCTTAACTCTGTATGTTATAACATTGTCGTTGAAGTGCAGCTCAGCTGCAGCTTAACTTTCCCGATATGTTTTGTGTGCATGAGTTGAGCTGCAGGTGAGCTGTAGTTTAACGACAATGGTAAAATATATAGAGTTAAGCTACAGCTTAAGCTGCAGCTCGGCTGGAGCTTGAGTTCCTTTGATGAAACCGGTCCCAGTTCTCTATAATCTCTATTCGAAGGTTCATATTCCAACTTTGGTCATTTGACGGTTGTCGAGTTCCACAAATTTCAAAGCTCAATTCTTTCAGAGAAATGGTTAAAAGAGCGCTCCGCAATATCGACGACTCGTTGTCGGGTATGTCAGTTGTCGGTGAATTTTTCATTGCGACCTTTCAACGTCTATTGATACAACTAAGACAACGGAGTAGGTAAAATTATCTTTTCGTCTCTTTGGTCGAGATTGATGATTGAAAACCAAAAAATTGAAATTTTCCTTCCAACACTAAAGACTTTGGAATATTTTGGAGTCAGAAAAAAAATTCCGTAAGAGAATTAAAGTTCATCCGAATTTCATTCACTTAAATAGCTTACTTTAGTCTGTTTTTCTTGATATGCTTCCAAATAATTAAAGTGGAAAGCAAGTAGTATTTCAGATTTTTGCGATTTTCTGAGGACTGGAAATTTGTGAGCATACTGACCTAACCTCTACCAATTTTTCGAGTGAAAAGTTTTAGAGACTATGTAAAGATTTTGACGACAGTACTAATTTATGTCACTTTTCTATTTCGAAGCATTTTATTAAAAAAAAAACAGACTATAATATCGTACTATACAGCCACTATCCTACTATTTATACGTAAACTTTGTGCCGCAAAATTGATAGTTTCGCTTAAAATTTTCAGTTTCTCATGGATTGATCGCGATGAAAAATCATCATCTAAGTATTGACAACTCATTCTGGCTTATTGTGTTCAGTATTTTTTACAGAGCATCCTTAGCCAAAGATGTGGATACTAGAAAATTTTTCATCGAAGAACATAATGAACTATTGAGAAGTCACAGGCGAGCGATGGATAAATTTTTCGTCGAGAACGAAGAGAAATTGCGATTGACAATCAGAAACAGAAAAGTGAAAAATTCTTGAGATTGTAAATTTCGAAGTAAAATTCATGCGTCTTATTTGGATGTTAAATATCAGCACAAAGTACGAAGGTCGCAACGATGAACATTACTACACTGTATTCTGTTTTTTATAAAATGCTTTCAAATAGAAAAGTGACACAAATCAGTACTGTCGTCAAAATCTTTTACACAGGGCCATTATTGTAAAATTTTTTACTCGAAAAATTGTTTCAGGTTCGGTCAGTATGCTCACAAATTTCCAGTCCTATATGATATATTGTTTATCAGGAAACCGTGAAAATCTAAAATACTGCTTGCTTTCCACTTTCATTATTTAGAAGCATTTCAAGAAAAACGAACTATAGTTTATTGGAAAAAAGAAGAATATACTTGCTTGATTAGTTTCCGAGTTAGAAAAAATGTGGACTAAATTTTAGAGAAATTTAGTTAAAGTTGGAAAAAATTCACTTTTGTTATATTGGATTTTCATTCTTTCTCCTTGAAAAATTCTCCATGTTGGTGAGAAAGTATATTCTGCAGCTGAATGAATTTTGTCCTTCCCCTGGCATCAACTTCAGTGAAATTTTTCTGAATGGTTATTATACGCAGATGACTGACTTGACTCAAATGTATAGAAACGGTAAACCAATAGGATTCTATCTCCCGACCGATTTAAAACTTCTGCCTCTCACTCTAGCTAAAAATAGTGAGGGAGGCATATTACAGCCATTTTCAGAATTATAAAGAAACCTGAGGCTTGTTGCACTAACCCAACATTAGGATTCGAATTTACATTGCTGATGCTCAGTTTGACTTAATTTCAATGACGAGATTATTTTCTTCCATTCGAGTTTGGGAATTTCAGACATTTTTATATTTATTTGCTTTAGAGATAAGAAAATTATGCGAAAATGTTAGTGCAACCCGACAGCTCGAGCTGGGGATAATCCGAACATTGAGCTCATTATTATCCTGATGACATTAGATTATACGAAACTTGAGATCTGACGAAGGCACCAAAAATGTGGCCGAGTTGCATTAATATCCCCTTCACGAATGGGCCTCTTCGACCAACTTAGCTCGTGAATCGAAAGCCGAGTGTTGGCCTATTTCTAACATAATTGGAGAGATGCTTGAAACCTGCATCCAGTGTCGGAAATGAGGATTGGAATCGGAGGGGTCACGTGGTTGTCGGGATATCATCGCGAAAAGGATCATTGTGCAACTGGGCCTTGGTTTCTATAATGTTACAAAATGGTTATTGCAGAATTTTTTTCTAAATAAAAGGCACAAGTGGTATCTGACAGACTAGCTTATTGATTTCATGCAGGAAATCCATCCCCAGTAGATTTTCAAATTCGTTCAATGTCAGTAAAATGCATAACGTAACGTTCAGCATTGACGAACGAAAAATAATTGATGTTGTGCAGGTCTTTCCTTAAGAGGCGTAAGAAAAGATAAATCTGGTCTGAACTGAGCTGTTAGAACTGATCCCTTGGCTAAGCCTTGGTGATAGTGCAACAGTCCGGTTCCCCAGACCTACAACAACAAAGAATAAACTTTACTCCAAATGCGGGGCCTCACCAAGGAGCTCCGCAGTCTCCTAGCTGAGACAAGGAATCCCCTCAGGGATAAACTTACTTGGGTATAACCCGTTAGGGTTTTCCCAAAGCTTACTTGGTGCAAGCTGGCGCCTGGGCCTCTGGCCCTCCGCCTTCTACGCTCGATAATAAATCCTAAATAATAAACAAATATGTAAATCAATATTTCCGACGCAATAATAAAAAATGTGGAATGACCACAATGAAAATAATATGCAAAATAAGTCGACTTGCTGGGAATTATATTTGGGGACGCCAGCAAAAATAACAAGAATATAATAAAAACGAAATATAGTGAACAATGATTTTCACTATCATTTTTGGTCTTTCTTTGGCCCTCCACTTCTATGCAAATGTCTGCGCCACTGGTCGTCCCTTTGCTTGATTTGCATGGCGATTTCCCCACGCGAATTGACATCAACAGGGTGCCCAACATCCCTCGCGCGTCGAAACCGACCTACGGGAGGTAGAAAAAAAACTTTCGGCTGGGTTACCCCGGCATTAAAAAGAATTAATCAAAAAGAAAAAATCTACTATTCCGGCTGACTCCTGATAAACAGTTTGTCTCACTCGGACTCCCGTTTCACAGTCTGTCCTAATCGGACACCTGTGCTGGTCGTTGGACACAACGAATACCAAGGGCTTCACCGCAATGGCTGGCAAGTGACGCCCATTTTGACCTTGGCGTTGATGGAATAACCTCCTGCCCTAAGGAGTACAATGGTGACGTCGGTGCTGAATGTGGTCGGCTTGGGGCTCAGCCGCTCGGTCTGCATGTTGTGGCAATTCGTTGGCCGTGGGTCTAACCGCATGCAAATCGATTTCCCGCGTCTCTATTTTTTCTAAATTAAACTAAAATACGAGATTATATTAGGATACAAAAAGACGACGCGGGAATGTACGAGTATCACAAAATTTAAAATGCGCTAAAAATTGAGCAAAAAATGTGGCCAAAAATTTAAAATGTTTTTGCGGTTGCGTTTTGCACCGGTTTTGTCAAAAGAAAATTTTTAGATGGCCAGCAGCACCGAAAATTTAAATAATATTTTTGGATTTTTTGTTTTTTTGATTTTTTTTTGGATTTTTGTGATTTTATTAGTGTTTTTGGATTTTATATTTTATGAAATTAATAAAAATAAATGCGAAAAGATGATTTTTGGGCCAAAATTTGTGCGGCTAATTACTGCTGCTGCCCGCCGCCACGGTAACCACCTCGAGGTCTACCTCGATAGTATCCCCTCTGGCCTGGTTGGCCTCGGGTCTGACCTCCATCCTGGCCTTGATTATGGCCTTGTTGGCTTCCACTGCGTCTACCAAGTGGCTCGAAATTCGGATTATGGAACTGGGCCTCCGGGTCTTGACGGTGGTATTGCCAGGTTCCTCGGCCTCTATAGGGTCGCTGAGGGCGCCCTCTGAAGCCTCCTCTGGGTTGACCTTGGTCATACTCCGGTCTAGCCCTATACGGGGCCGGGTTTGAGAACATATCGTCTCTCCCCTGCTGCCTTTGTGTTGGGCCACTGCTAGTGGAGCTGCTGCGGTGAGGTTTTTGAGTCCGGACAGTTGAATTGAGAGATTTTGATGATGAACGAGAAAGCGGACTTTTATAGGAAGTGCTAGCAGCTTCACTATACGACCTCTGGCTGGTCGCAGTAGACGATTGTTGTATCATCGGTGGTTGTTTCTTAGCCAGAGGGAGTCTAGGCACCTTGAACTTACTTGGGCTCTTGGCAGCCATTCGCTGATATTTATCACCTTGCGACCTGTCATCACCTGGTGCCTTCCTCTTAACACCCATCTGGTTTAACCTTTGCGAGCCCATAAAGATGTACTGATTAAAGGCTGCAATGTAGACATCGTCTACGCGGTTTCCCTGGGCCTCAACGACTAGTTGTCTGTTCGCAAACGAACACGCCTGGGCATACCACCTATCAATTGCCATTGGCGTGATGGGCGCGAAATCCAACTGTAGAAAGATCATTAGGGTCACATACCTAATGGCCGTAAAGACGTCTGAAGCATCATAGTCCTGAAGCCATCTCGGGATAAGAACTAAAATAATCCATTCCCAAATTTCCTCAGGGACGCGCTCTCCGTCAAACATAAATCTGCCCTCCATTTCGAACTGTTGGCGGTAATTTTCATGGATTTCGGCCATGGCATCATTGACCATTCTATAAATGATCGGCTGTTCCTGGCGATCAAAGGCAAAATAATTGGCGACCTCTGGATTTTCGAATGAGATCGGCCCAATTAAACGCCTTTGTTCCCATTGCCACTCCCAATAATCAATCAGAGTTTCTGCCAATTGGCCAGGAGTGACAAACTGCTGTGGCTCCCTTTCCGGTCTGATGACCACCACATTCAGTTTGACCTTCTTGATCAATTTTTCCTCCTATTCAAGATCGGGCTTTACCAAAACGCTTCACGCAGGTTTGCTGCTTCTTGCGGTATAGCTGGTAGGCATGGATTTACTCTTGCCAGATGACGTACTAACCTCTCCGCTGGTTTTCGATACCGTTCGCGTCTGAGTGTACAAAGCAGTTGCAGTGGACGCTGTTGTCCTATCCGATTTTGTCTGGCCTTTGGAGGTCTCCATTCGCGTCTGACTCTTTGCAGTCTCCGTCCTCGTTTGACTTTTTGTAGTCTCCGTTCTCAACTTTTGACTTGTCGAATATTCCAGGGTCGTAGTCTCTTCGGCCGTATCGTAGGCGTCGTTTTCAGAACTGGTGGCGGCCGCTCCTTATTGCTGCTGACCTTGAGCTGCAAGTCTGCGTTGTCTGGCCTTACATATCCTTTTAGTACGCCTTACTTTTTCTCTGGCCAAGTGTCGGATAAATTTTTCCGACATACCTTCAGCTAACATCTGCCGAACTTTATCTGGGGAATAAACTCCAAGGATTCCTTCCTCTGCAATTCTTCCCCTCTTCATCAGCTCTGTTGCTGCAATAGCTGAATCTGAGCTGTCATCGGCTAATGCCTGCTCCTTCAGCTTTCTCTGAATTGCCCTCTGATGCAGGAATTCCTGCTGCGTCAACCTTCTTTGCTCTTGGATTTTGGCCTGTAAGGCCTCCTGCTTCGCTTGTCTATCATGATCCCTAGGATCTTTGGCTTTCACGGGTATCTCCTGGGATGCCTCTTGCATCTTTTCCAGTCTGACATCAATTTCTGACATTTTTGTCACTGCTTCATCGATTTGAGTCTGGATTTTCTCCTCCTCAACAGCCTGTTTCTGAGTTTTGACCTCCATCGCATCCTTGTTTTCCGATGTCTGGCCCTCAGATTCCAGAATTTCGCCTTCTTCTTCTTCATCAACATCCTCCTCTGAACTGGACTCAGAGTCTGAATTTCGTATCTTGGGCAAAAGCTGCTTTACTTTAGGTGGCAAAACAGCTGGTGCCGGAGGTACCGATTGCATAATTGTGACGACTTCTGGCGCAGGCTCGGCCGGCTGCTGTATCTGGGCTATCAGAGTCTGCTGTGCCACCGCTGGTTGCGTTGGCGGCGGCACCACGACTACTACTGCGACTGCTTGCATAGCAGCAGTGTCCAAAGCTGGTTGTGTAGCTTTGACCACTGGCGCTGGCGCTTGCGGCTGCGTTTTAACTTGTCCCGTCCCTCCGGCTTGCGCCGTTTGGGAAGTAGGGGGACGATTTAATGGTACTTTAGATACCAACTCACTGGCTGGGGTATAGGTTAGCGTATACCCAGGCATCTCCGAAGCAATTGTCCTCCCCCAGAAGCTTTTGCTGACAAACTCCAGTCTGAGCTCGAGCGGGTTGCGTGGTGCGTAGGTCATTGGATAATCAGTCGGCGATGCGTCTTCCCTCATCGGATACCACAGTCTCGGTGTCAAAGTCTCGAAGCCTACATAGTAAAAGGTTACATAATAGTAAGGGTTTACCTTGTAGGCTTCGTTCTTCAATAGTGATTTGTCATCGCCGATTTGCAATATTTCTTCGGCTTCTCGAAATTGTAGCAGGACTAATCCAAACAGATTTTGCCACGCGTATACCCCTTTCTTAGATGGAAAGCAGGGTTCCGACGGCGGTAGCATTGCTGCTAGCTCTAAATAATAAGCCAGGTGGTCGCCTGACTTCCAGGACATTCGCTTTATCATTTCCTGTCCTTCTCTAGTATAACTATTTAAAAAGCTATAATTCAGCAGAGCGCTAGTTTCTTAATCGCACTCCGCTCTTGAGTGAGGCCATGCCAAGTGATAGGCCAATGGCATGAACTTACAGATGACCTCTAACTCCGCAAAGTTTTGCTCATCTAACATACCTGAAATTTTGGCCAAATTTGGCATATAAAAATTGGTCTTATAGGTCTGTCTATGACCTTCAATACCCACTGGGTAATGGTTATTAGATGAAAACACTTCCTGTGGGATGTCATCGGGCTTCCCGGCTTGTTGCCAGTATAGCTTAGCGTTTTCGTATAACGTCAAAGAAATCTTACCGTCTAAATCCCAATAGTTTCCACCTGACTTGAGATTTTCCAAGATATCCTTTGCGATGTTAACCCAGTCTGGTATCTGAATGTCCTGGATTTCGTCGGGATCACTGTCTTCAGTGTATCCGTCGTCCTTCATTGGCTTACTATCTCTGGGGAGCAGTGGATAAAAACCACTCGGCAATTGAACTCCCTGTGGACAGACGGGGTTAACATCCGTAGGTGCGGTATAATAACCGGTGTTATTTCCCTGCATTTGTACGGCCCAACGGTTGTACATTTCACATTTCATCATGTGATAGACCATGTTAGGCTGTACCCGATCAGTTTCCATTACTGGGGTGCCTAGCCCCATTTCTCTATTCACGTTGCCTGGAATCATTAAATATTGTTGGTAAAAGTGTAAGGCAAGGGTATTGATCTGTTTGGGATCAACCTTGTCATGATCGAAAATCTGCATTTGCATTAGCAGCTGATCAGCCATGCCATAGTGAATCGCGGCAAACATGACCAATAAAGAGTAATATGCATCTAGACCAGCGTACCTAAGCTCTTCCGGCAATATACCTCTTTTGGCAAACTGATCACGGTTCACCTTTAGTGAAAAATCATACTGATAAGGGCCCACGTCTATCAAATAAAATTCCATGAACAGTCCCTTTAACCGAAAGGTTTCGGGACAAATACCTGTCTGAAAACACTTTTTCTCCAGGTTAACCCCTACCATGGTTAGGGCGAAACCGTCTAAATCAAAGTATCGACCCTTGGTCTTCCTAAGAAATTCCCTTAAGGGCACAGTTTTATCTCTGTCCTTATTATCTCGTCCTGCACCGCATACATTATAGATACTCACCAAATTCTCCAATACGGAATATCCGGCGAACAGCATGTCGGAATTTAGAAAATCGTGGAGGCTGGTCCATTCTTTGAGCATCATTGATGTTGTATCAATAACGTACGTTTGACCGTTGGTTAGCGCGAAGCTCACATATTGGGCAAATTGCTTTCCCATCAGATTGTCGACCTCTCTCATTTTGAACAAGGCGGGGACTTTATCCTGATGGACTTTTTCGACATCGAATCCACAAACTGGCTGTCCTCTGAAGATTGAAACTTCTCGGATGAAGTGGAGTACCTGGCTGACTTTCCCGATGTCTACCATTCTTGGTTCCTTGGGATTAGCCGGCCAGTACCCAAATGTGGCCTTGAACCACTGATCCAGTTCGTGGATTCGCACAACCCTCTTGACGTTGTAATCTAAACATTATAAGATACTATTAATTCTAGTGGTTATTCCCCTTTTTTCAGCATATTTTTGGGTCTATACTACACCAGCACCACAACACCAAGCAGGTTAAGTTTCGCAGAAAATAAATTTAGTGCAGGTTGTTAGGTGAGCCACTGATATACAAACATTGAGCTGGTAGGCAACTAACACCTTACCAAATCTTACCCTTGCTACCTCTATATGTTGGGGAGGGTAGACCTGATCCTATTGTCCACCACTTGATCGGACACTAATCTCTGACCAGCTGCTTGAGCGACCAACTACGCTCCATTTATGGTGCTGTATTTACAATTTTTATAGCGCTCGAGATTGATAATTTTTTATGATTTAGATATCGAAAAAGTGATATAATTTGATTTGATTTGAAAATAAATAATTTTTGATAAATTTTTTGATGATAAAAACTTTTAAACGGGCTGAACCCAAGGTTCTAGGTTTCCCTTGAATCATATAGCTCTCGGTGGTATCAGGTATATTTCCAAGTTTGGAAATTCCCTGCTTGGCTTCGAGCTTCCGCTTCTCAGTACTCCCATTTTTCGTTCCCTCTAAGTTCTAGCCTCGTCTGCCCTTTGGGGCGCCGAGCTGGTCTTCCAGTGACTTCTGGGCATTACCTGCGGTTTCCAAAAATGTTTGATAAAGAATAAGTTCGAAACTTACCATCAATAAAGAAAAATCGATTATCTTGGCCGTGCTGGGCCCTGCCAAATTTGACGTGGCGCTCTGTGTGCGACCACTCGCGCGTCGGAGCTTGTTGGCAGTTCCGCGCGCCTTTTCCCATTTCTTTCTACTTCGAAATTTTTTGTTTTCGAATAATAAATTTGTAAATTTAAAATTTGTGAACGCTGAAAAAGTTTAATCTAGCAGTTCTGCTAATTTCCTTTTTATAGCAGTTGGGGGAATGTTTTACTTCTTCCTTCCGATGGAAGTTTAGAATTCAGATAAGCGGGACAGCTATTATTTGAATTTGGAAAAAATGAAAAATTTGAAAATTAGATTTTTTGGAAAAATTTCAAAATAATTTGGGTTGTCACTTTGGTCTAAAATTTCGAGGATTTTTCCCAAAGTCTGAAATAAATATGAAAAGTTTACAAAATAAATATGAATACTACTTAAACGTGATAAATATTACAAAATAATACATATTTAATTAAAATTTAGTACCTACGTGCGCGAGATATGTACACAATTAAAAAAAAAATCAGCGCGAGATCGTGCATAGATTCGCCTTGAGCGAATTTCCAAATGATTTCATTTGGTTTGGCGCTCCAGTTGTAACTGTTTGTGCCATATTGGAAATTGACGTATTTTCGTCACGTGGCGCGTCCTGATTGGCTCGGGCTATTCGTGGCAAGACCCTAGTGGTCTCGTAACGAAAATGTTACAACCTGCTGATTGAAACAGTTTGGTGATTTAGCAGGTTGTCCCAATGTACAATGGTGACAACGTTCTCCGCTTCTCACGATATGTCCGTAACTATGAACGGACCGGACCATAGTAGTCCTAATTTTTTCTGCTTGTCTACTTTGAGCAGAATCCAATCATTTTTCTTGAACCTGTTTTGTTTTGACTTTTTATCGAAGTATTTCTTTGATTTTTCGGCAGCACTCTGGATATTTTTGGCAATATCCTCGTATAAGTTGACTAAATGATTGGTCAACACAAATTTGTATGCCTCTGCATTGCTGTCCGGCATTACAATGTCATATGCTTTCGATAAGTTTAACCTGAAGGTTGCCTCATGACCTCTAAGCAATGAAAATGGGGATTGCCCCGTTGGCTGCATGTGGTGTAGTGTTATATGCAAACACCATGGCTCTCAAGTATCTTGGCCAATTATATTTTTCCTCAATGGCCACCTTTCTGAGCTGTTTAATGAGTGTCTGATTGAACCTATCTACCATACCATTACCTTGTGGATGGTAGGCTGTTGTATAAATTTTTTGACACTCTAATAACTTGCAGATCTCTTTCATCAGATCTGAGGTAAAACAACCTCCTCTATCGCTGAGTAGTCTCTGTGGAGTCCCGTGCCTAAATACAATAGATTGTAGAAAAGTATCTACAACGGTGCTAGCTGACTGATCCGGGATCAGTTCAGCTTCAACCCACTTTGTAAAATAGTCCCTAAAAGACTATGACATACGGTCTCTTCTCACTAAGTGGAGAAATACCCACGATATCCACTGATACTATGTCAAAAGGACCTTGTGGAATAATTGGTATCAGTGGAGGAATTACCGTGTTTCCCTGATTAGCCATTTGACATACTGGACAAAATTTTATCCAGTGCCTGACATCCTTTTCAATTCCAGGCCACCAGAACCGTTTTTTAATCATAGCAAGGGTCCGTTTGAACCCCTGATGAGTCATCATTACGGCACCGTGATACTGGTGCAAAGTATTGTCCCTTAGGCAGGGACGGGACGACCACCTTGATCATCCGATCCCTGTCCAGCTTCGCGGTATAACACTTCATTCTGGATATAAAATCCACTGTGATACTTGGTTGTCCCATTTGGACCCAATCTATCAAAGTATGGTCATAATACCTCGTCCTTTCTCTGCAAGAGGGCCATGAGATCATCTCTAATTAGCCCTTTTGGCAACTCATTTTCATTGGGGTCTGCCAAAGTAAACTCATGTTCTTTTTCTGGGTATAACCAGGTAACTCTTTTTTCCTTACTTTTTTCCTGGTTTCCCCTACTTACCTTTTCCTTACCCTGATTGCCATCAGGCTGGATCTGAGCCTGATCACTCTTCTCCGCTTCTTTCGCCATGCTCCTTGTAGTTACGGCATTCACGAAGTCCTGCAGGCAAAATTGATTCTGGATCACCCTCAGAATCTTCTGGATAAATTTGGGTAAATCTCGGACTTATATCAGTCCTCTGATTTTTTCTTATCTTTTGGCTCTGGATATAACAGAGTACCGTCTTCAGGATTCCGATCTGTCAGAATTCTGAATCTCTTTACCAAATTGAGATGCTTTTTTCTCAATAAGCTGTGCCTCAAGATCTTTCAGATTTCCAGACTCTTGTTTATCCTCTGAGAACATGTGTTCCCATTTTGGCGGTATCTTTTCCACTTGATCGTCTGGTTCATCCATCTTGGACAAAAGTCTGCCATGGCATTCTGTTTTCCAGGCACATACTCTAGCTTATGGTTGAACTGAGAGATGAATGAGTACCATCTCTTCAACTTACCATTGGTCATGGCATTGACCTTCATTGAAAACAAAGGTTTGTGATCAGTTCTTATGATCACCCTATGACCTGCTAGGTAGTGCTTGTATAACTTTAAACCATAGACTATTGCCAAGCACTCCCTTTCTGTGGCTGACCACTTTTTCTCGTCCGCTTTTAAAATTCTACTATTATAAGCAATTACCCAGCGGTCAGACTTGGTCTCCTGGTAAAAGACTGCTCCTAGTGCCGTTCCGCTGGCATCTGTCTGAAGGACAAAGTCCGCAGACCCGTCCAAAACTGGATACCTGAGAAATGACACTGACAATAGTGCTTCTTTTAGGCTCCTAAAAGCCTGATGGTGAACCTCCGTAATTTCCCAAACACAGTTCTTCCCAGTTAATTTATACAATGGTTCAGCATGTTTAGCTAACCCTGGTATGAAACTTCTTACACCACTGCAACATACCTAAAAACCTTTGCAGTTTTCGTTTAGACTCTGGGAATGGGAAATCATTAATAGCTTTGACCTTTTTGGGTTCTGGGGAAACTCCATCCGAATTTTAAGATATGTCCTAAAAAATGAACTCTCTCAGGCAGGAATTCACACTTCTCCAGCTTCAAGGTCAAATGAGCCTTTCTTAGAGCTTGCAGGACTAGCTCTAGATTAACTAGGTGTTCTCGAACGTATTTGAGAACACAATAATGTCGTCTATATAAACTAGACAGATTTTCCACACATATGGATGCAAAACTCTTTCCATCATACGCTGGAACTCGGCTGGTGCATTCTTCAGGCCAAAGGGCATGACTTTAAATTGATAAAGCCCTTCTTGGCATATGAAAGCAGTTTTTTCTTTGCTTTCTTCATCCATTGGCACTTGCCAATACCCTGATTTGAGGATTTAGGTGGTATAAAACTTTGCTTTTACCTAAACAGTCTAGATAGTCATCCATTCTAGGAATGGGATACTTATCATCCTTGGTAACATCATTTATACCCATAAAGTCCACTACTGGTCGCTTGGTACCATCCTTTTTACCTACAAGGAATAACGGAGGCTGCCCAAGGCGACTTTGATGGCTCAATAACACCCTTTTTGAGCATGTCTTGCACATGCTCACAAACATGTGGCCGTAATTTTATGGCAGTCCTGTGGTACCTTTTTGCCACAGGTGCTGCATCGCCTGTATTGATTTTACAGGTCAAGTAGGGTGTAGTAGTTGGAGGATCATTGGGCAAGCTGAACACGTCTCTATATTTTGCAAGACATCGTAAAGCTTGTTCCAATTGCTCTGATGGTATGTTGGATTTAGCCAGCATATTGTACAAAGCTTCCTTGAACTCTTTCTCATCCGATTGAGGAGACTCAGGTCTAGCTTGAACTGCACAAGTTTGCAGCTTCTCCAAATCCTCAACTATCTTCCCTTTGAGTGATCTTGGTTATCAGTATCGCACAACACTGAATTAGTATGGCCAATTATTTGATTTCTTTTCAAATGGCATCCTGATCCTGAGTACTCTGCGTTGATACCACTGCTTAATCTGATAGAGTGTGT